>JARFJB010002451.1:2470000-2647500 GCA_036346205.1 Vesta saturnalis
TCTAAAAGATCCACCCCTCCCATGTACGCATTGTAGGTATTGAAAAGCTTCGGTACTGATATTTGTTCCTTTTTCTTTGACGACTATCTTTTTACTTGTGACATTGGTTCAATGCCGTCGTAATTGGTAGCCATTGTAACGACGCTATTGTCATGTCATCTGACGAAAAGGAACGAGTTTTCTTTATCGTAACGGTATCGAAATTACCACGGTCTTTTTTTCATCTGACCAGAAGAAATAATTGGACATTTTTAGTACGGTTCTCTCGCAGAGTTCCTATATATCGTATACCTTTCTCTCTCAAAGTAGTTAGCAGAAAGTAACTTGTAAACTAATTGTCAAAAAACACGACCTGATCAGTAGGTTGTTTGACAACTCTTAAAATATCGATTACCACCTGCATTCTGTAACGTGCCAATTCTTGTCTATCGTTACTTTAATTTAAGTTTTGAGTTTGTATTATTATTGGTAAATATATTTACATTTTTCTTTCAATAATTAAATTTTGGAATGTATTTCGATATTTTCTCTTTAGTGTACATAATTACGAACGTCCCTGTACATATGTTATGTCTATGTTTTGTGCGTAAATGCAAACAGAACAGCTTGATTCATTTCCGTACCTTCTGCTTTGCAGTGCATTTCGTGTTTTAAGTTTTACTCCCTTGTATAAGGTATATAAAGGCTTTTAATTACATTTTTGTATACCTATATTATATTTATTAAGGAACAAGGATACGCGTCTGCATTATGGAAATCCCATTGTGTTAGGAAAAGCTCTTATGTTAAAGAATTTTATTCGTTGCAAAGCGTGACGTCATGCATGATGTCACGAAAAACTTATAAAATGGCGATGATACTGCAATGCCATTATAAATGGAGATACCTTTGTTTTGCATAAATAACACATGCTGTTATATATATTCTATCTGTCGCTTTACTCGTTCGAATCTGCGTTAGTTGTTTAATCTACATTTCCATTATTGTAGGTGGAAGATTTTATGGAAATTACCTTACCTGTATGGTCTACAGTTGTTTTATGTTTTTCGGGTCGCTGAATCCGAATTTCGAACTTCCCACCAAAAGTTCCCCCCGCTTCCCACCAAATTTAAAAAAAAGGAAAATATATCGGTTTTTTTTGGAAAATATCGTTTATTTTGTGTATTTTATTCTGTAAATTCAGAAAGTAGACAAAATTTGCGAAAAAAAAGTTCATATGATATTTTAACGTAGGGCGAATGGGTAGGGCGTTAGAGCGTCTCAGAACATGCGTCTCGGTGCCGTACGCGCACCGGGACATCAGACGTATAACTGAGTCGTTTTGGGGTAAATGTAAATTTGTAAATAAGTAAGGAATAAGTAAGAACGGTTCTGTCACACCTGTCACAGTCATGTTAGTCGAGAATTCTGCCCCAGAGCCATGTGTCGTATCATATTTATAGCAACTGGTTTATCGCACTCGCGGTGTGTTTTATAAGATTTGCAGTGTGTTTTTAATTGAATTGTTTTAAAACAACGTGTTATTGCATACGTAACTGTTTTTAGGAATTGTTATTACTCATAATAATAACCATGGTTGATGTGACATTAAATTGCTTCATTTGCGAACTTCCGTTACCGGATAACGGAACAGTGAACGTAACGGAAAATCTTTTCGGGCAGCGAGTTTGAAGCGTAAAGATAATAAAAATGACTTTTGACCGGGAGTACGACGATTGTAGTGCATCGGAAGTGACAAAAGTCATATGTTAATGAAAAACTAATCGCATCGTATGTAAAAAACTGACCGGAATATACTGTAATTGAGCAAAGGCGCTCTGGGACACCAAGTTTTTCCTTCGAAAACCATTGTTTTTTGTGCGGTGAATCAATATCGACTACTTATTTTCTTCAGCAACGACGTTTGCCTCCAAAGCGAAGGGGCCCTGTTTACAATGTGCGTCAGCTAAACATACGCAATAGAGCCATAGACTTCCCACAACAACGAAGAGATGATTGGAGCGATAAAATTGTGCGTCGCTTGACTACTGTTGAAGGCGATTTAGTGGCGAAAGAAGCTCGGTATCATTTATCTTGCATGAAAAAGCTTACTCTAATTCCAAAACCCAAGTCTGAAGTACAAGTACAAGCTGCCATGAAGTGTGTATTTTCTTTTCTCGAAGAAAATGAGCAAGAGTGTCAATTTTCGTTGACAGAACGTATAGACGAAATTAAATGTAACTATAAACCGCATATTAGAACAATAAAGGCTCAACTGATCGCTAAGTACGGTGATGGCATTATCATTTCAGAAGCCCCCAAAAAACCTGCTGTCGTTTCTTTCCGTAACTCAGGAGACATAATTCTTAATGATGTGTTTTACCAGGAAAAATGTGCCGATGATCAGGAAGAGCGAAAGCGAATCGTGGAAGCATCAGCTAGCATAATTTTGGAAGACATCAGGAGTAAAGTTTACGAGAAACAAGAATATCCTCCTTTTCATAATTTTTTCCGCGATGCAGAGTCTAATATTCCCAAAAGTCTCAGTACTTTTTTAAAACGTGTGATTTTACATCATAAGAAAGGAAATCTGGATAAATGGAAGACCAAGTGCACATCTTTGGCACACTGGATAATTTCAGCAGCCAGGCCTAAACCTTTTCTTTCTCCCGTACAAATTGGTGTTTCAACTTTTATTTATAAAAAGTTTGCTCACGGCGATTAATCGACACTCTCGCATCTCTCGGTTTCTGTGCTTCTTGTGCCGAGGCTAATACTTTTGAACTATCGTCAATAATGCGAGACTCCTTGAAAATAAGCCAAAATTCTTTTTCCCAATTTATATATGATAATGCTGACTTTAATACGCAAACTCTTGATGGTTCTCACACGTTCCACGCTATGGTTGGCATCCAGTGCATCACCCCTACGACTGTGATTTATTCTGACCAGCGCATTGCCAGGTTAACCAAAAAACCTTATGCGGCTGAATTTGGAAAGTTTGGTGCCGTCCCCCTAAGACATTTTGAGAAAAGGCAAGAATCAGGTTTGTCAGATGTAAAAATTGTGAATGTTGACAAAAGCAAGCTTTGCCGTCAAGTTCTGATTTAACGTGGTTACTTGGAAAGCATTCTGATATTCCTGGAATACCTGGTTGGAGTGGCTTTATAGAAGAAATGACAAATCACCTCCGTTATCACAAAACATTTATTAAAGTTTGCCATTTATTAATTCTCCTGCTAGCAACTATGACACAGTGTACACATCCCTTGTTTCAGTAGGTGAAGAATGTCGCATATTAAAGCAAAAAACCCGTTTTGTGACTTTAAGACTCGGTGGTTTCCATCTCCTGATGTCCTTCTTAGGAGCAGTGGGATGCATTATGACAAGAAGTGTTTTAAAAGAATTGTTCAACACGGTATATGCCCTAAATTCTATAGAAGAAATGATGGCAGGCCACGAGTACTCCCGAGCACTTAGGGCACATTTTTTGACGTATCTTTCACTGGCTGACTTGATCATGCCTTCAATTGAATTTTCACCAGGCTCAAGGGCTTACTTAGAAAACATCTTGTGGAATTTAGATAGAGCAGTGATTTTAATAGTGGACGAAGAAGGGCTTGTTCAAGAATTTGCTCAGAAATTTGAAGAATGTTTGGTAAAATTGGTGCAGCGCGGGCCCACCGCAAAACTGTGAGTTCAGTAATTTAGGATGATTGCATTAGTCAGACAGTTCATCGAAGCGGAACGGACAGGTAAATGAGAACTTCACTTGGACACAATTCAAAGAATATTTCTGTACTTTTTTGCCAGAGGGCACTTCCACTACACTAAATCTTGCCAACTATACCTACAACAAATGCGCGGTTTGAAAGACAGAATGCCTGAAGACGAATATGAAATTTTCACAACTCAAGGACAATTTACAATTAGGCACTCTGACAAATTCGTCTGCGGAACGTGGTCAGACATGGTAATCGAACAATCTGTCATGAAAACCATGAAAAGCGAGGGTGGCCTAACTCGTGGAAGAGGAGTCTCACAGAGCATCCTAACAACTTGGACACTGGGGACTGTTTATCTGCAAAATGTATGAGATGCTGTCGAACAATTTGTTAAAGTTGCCTACGAATCGTCAGAGCAGCATGTTGAACTACAAAGTTCAAGGATCAACCGTGATAGTCAATATGTGCAGAAAATACTGACCTGGCTTAATCAACATCCACCCTTTCCAATATTTGAAAAGCTAAAGTCACAAAGCACATGAATTGTAGATGATGAAAAAATTAAATGCCACATGGAGAAACTCGGCTCAGCTACTGGCGCTTTTTAATGAGGACGGAATGAGAAAGGGTGTAAAGTCCTCTCTTTACAAGCCTTTTAAACAAACAAACGACGAAACTCAAATGAAAGACTCGTTTTACATTATCGACGGCGGGTTTCTTCTCCATCGTGTACTGTGGTAGCGAAATACAACTTTCGCATCTATTTGTGCAGCTTATGTTCTATTTGTTCGGTCAAAGTACTCCACAAATAGTATTGTCGTTTTTGAGGGATATCCAGACGACATCGAAAATCACAATACGAAGAGCGCATAAATATTACAAAGAGAAAGAAAGCAGTCATCAGTTGACATAATTTTCGATGAGTCTATGACTCGTACTGTTGTCCACGAGCAACAGCAGAAATCAACATCGCCTCATTGAAATGATTAAAAGGAAGTTGGAGATGGAAAATTTGTCAGTGCGACAAGCTGACGAGGACGCAGACTGTCTCATCGTTAATACAGCAATTGAAATGGCATCAATTCATCCATCGGTCATTATTGTCGGCGAAGATATAGACTTATTAATTCTATTAACTGCACTTTCTCAATCCGCCAATGTTTACTTCATGAAGCCGGGCAAAGGCAAAGTTCCACAACAGATCTACTCACCTTCTGGTCTTGCAGAAAACCCATCAGTGGCTAAAAATATAATATTCTTACACGCTTTCAGCGGCTGCGACTCTACGTCTTCGATTTTTGGCCACAGTAAAACCCAGATTTGATTTCCATAGCTCAGCTGTTTCAGACTCCAAATGCTGACGCACAAGCTGTTGCAAAAGCAGAGAATCCATTTTTACTTCGTTTGTATGGTTTCAAGGATGAAAACATGATTTTAAACGGTTTTAGACGTCAGTGTTTCATTAGAACTGCATACAACAGTAAACACAACATAGCCTCTTTGCCTCCAACTGACGCTGCTGCTGAGCAACACTCATTCAGGACATACCACCAAGTCCAACTTTGGCAAGGAAATGTCATGGAACCATAAAAATGGGGCTGGAAAAAAACTAGCTACGGACTATCTCCTGTCACTACCTTTAAACCTCCCGCTCCACCAAAACTTTTAAATCTTATCTCCTGCAGGTGTAAAAAAGGCTGCCGTGGCGCTTGTGGATGCAAGAAAAGTGGGTTGAAATGTTCAATAATGTGCAATGAGTGCAACAATTCATGCGATGAAGATCGTCGAGGATTTGGATGAAGAGGATCCACAGGCAGTGGAACTCGAACTGTTGTGTGAAAAGGTCGATCAAACTGATGATCAAGCTTTTCTAGAGTCCGGAAATACGGAAGAATTGTCAGGTTAGTCATTTCTAAATTTTCTTTTCTGTCTTCCTTCCTACTTTAAAAACGGGACTTTGAAACAAGTTATATCTTTTTCGTACAAGAACCTAATTTTCAGCTTGACTGACAAATGTTTCTTTGTTTCAGTCACAGATGGCGGATCTGATAGTAGGGCCCAAAGTGGCATAGATAAATCTGGGCCGTCAGCTGCAGTTAAGCTGAGAAGAATAATTTAAACTTATCGCTCAGATGTGTTATAATATTTATTAGTATTTCTTTTCTTTTGTCAAACATATTCATTAGTAGTAAAAGTCAATTTTTAAATAATATGTCCATGTGTTCTTAATTTTCAACTTCAAGGCACCCCAGCGCCCCCTGTTCGTCCTGCGTCAAAATATTTTATGAAGTTATTGTTGCATATTTTGTCTACATTTCAAATTTGTACGTATTTTATTCCTAAATCCAAAAAAAAAAAAATGTTTTTTTTGCAAAAAAAAAAAACAAAAAACCCACATAGAGTGAGGTTTTTTTTCACTGAACTTAGCAAAACATATTAACACTATTAATCCTATGTTCAGTTTTAAAAAAACCAAGTCAATGCATTACAAGAGCAATTTCAACATTATCAGTCAACCTTTGATTAAACAATTGTCACTAATGTCATGAAAAACTTTCAAAACTGATTTCTTTTTACAAAGTTTAATTTGCACTAGTGGTTTGCAGCATGTATTTAAAAGATGAAAATATTCAAATTCTACGCTGGTACAACAGCAATATGAGTATAAGAAAAGTGCGTGATTTGTTTTCTGTAAGTTATCCCGAAAGACCAGCACCATCTGTCGGAACTATTCACAGCATAATCAAAAGATTTAATGATGAAGGTTATGTAATACAGTCACATAAAAGAAGAATAAAAGCTTGCCCTGTCAAATCCCATTACCCCCTCACGGATAATAGCAAATGAATTTGGTATTTCGAACTTTTAAAAAGTATAAATACAAACCTTATAAATTTTCCAATCACCAACAGCTTTTTCCTCTTGACCAAATTAAAAGAACAAATTTTTGTGAATCAGTATTTACTTTAGTAAATGAAAATGAAGAGATTTTACACAAGATAGTTTTCACAGATGAGGCATCGTTTTGTTTAGATGGCACAGTTAATTAACAGAATTATCGGTTTATACCTAGCACTTCTCTCGCCTTTCTTGTTATCGTTGTTTCCTTATTCCCACAGGTATTGGTCACGTACAAACCCACATGTTCAAAATTTAACACACACTCATTACAATAGGAAAGTTAATGTTTGGGTTGGAATAGTTGGCAGTACCCTTATTGGTTCATTTTTTATTAATGGCAACCTAAATGCTGCCAAATTTTTGCAACTTCTGCAAAGAGACATTACCCTACAACTAGAAGCCTTAAATATTGAGAACACAGGTCCTATTACACGTTTCCTTACTGAAACCTTCCAGGATCGCTGGATTGAAAGATTTCGACCCATAGCTTGGCCACCGAGGTCCCCCGATTTATCACCAAATGATTTTTTTCTTTGGGGTTATCTCAAATCCAAAGTCTACAATAATACAGTAATAGAGAATACAGAAGAGCTAAAAAATACAATACGTACCGTCTGCAACGAAACAGATCCTGTTTTTTTAAGAAATACTGTTCAAGGATTTTACGATCGTTTAGCATATTGCTTGGAGCAAGAAGGAGGTCACGTTGAATATTTGTTAAAATGATTACATTAAAAGTTTCTCACTAAAGTTGTTACTTTACTGCAAGAATTAATGCAACAATACTTAACCTAAAAATAAAATAACAGTTCTGTCAAAATAAAAAATAACACACCTGTAAGTTGGGTTGCTTGCCTACCCGATATTTGTAACAAGTAACACGTCGCAATGCATTGACTTGGTTTTTTTAAAACTGAACATAGGATTAATAGTGTTAATATGTTTTGCTATGTTCAGTGAAAAAAAACCTCAATGTATGTGTGTATATATATATATATATATATATACAGGGTGATTGGTCGAAACCATTCATTAGAAGTATTAGGAGTTCCAGCCATGGCTGATTTCTGAAAGTTTGTATCTGGACTAAGTGATTCATATTCTATTTAAGGAAAATATTTTCATGATGACTACACTTCCGGTTATACCGGAACTTTGTTATTTTAAATGGAATCGTACCCTTTTTATGGCATATTCGAATTGTACTCGCCATTTAAGTAGAAATTTTATCAATGTTCCCTATACTTAAATTTAATAGTTTTTGAGATTTAAATTTTTTTTCGAAAATTATTGGTTGAACACTATCACATTTGACAATGCCTACTGGCGCCATTTTTAGTACGAAGCAAGTAATATTGATGTTATGCATAGGGGTATCCTTAAGCTTTACGCTGATGCTTCCGGTACTGCCGAATTATCTACAGGCTGTTCAAAATGTGACTTCCATCTTTTGAAAATAAAAACCATCAAAACTTAACTTTTTCAAATACAATGCCCAATATTTTCTTCCTTTAACGGATGCAGAATAAAATTCTGCATTGATTTGTATTAGCATTCCCTATACCTATCTTCGATAGTTTTTCTCATATTGAGGTATTTGTTCATTTCTTCTGAAATTCAAAACGATTTACCTGATTTTTCCATGGATAGCCATGGAAACCACAGCTAAGTTTGTTGTTAGTAACTGTCAATACCAATAATAACTGTTGTGTTTCTGTGTTCGGTTTATCAAAATGGAAAATGGGAAGTATTCAAACAGGGATATTTTGAACTTATTTTATATTCATGGAGAATGTGATAAGATTATTAGCAGAACTTGCCGTTTGTTTAATGACCGATATCCTCATTTAACACCAATGAACAAGCACAAATTTAAGCGAATAGAGTCAAACTTTTTACGGTATGGAACAGAGAAAGCTGCCAGAACACGAGCAAAGCCTATTACTGGCGAAGAAGCTAATGAAGGCAATGTCCTAGCATATTTTAATAACTATCCCCACGGCTCGATACGATCTGCTGCAGAAGATTTGGGCCTGTCTTACTATTCCATACAATACATCTTAAAGAAGCATAAAATGCATGATTATTCGTTTACCTTGGTTCAAGCACTTCATCCAGGCGATAATTTCAAGCGAGTGGAATTTTGTGAGCAAATGTTAATCAGAATTCAGGAAGACCCGCTGTTTTTACGAAAAATAATTTGGACCGACGAAGCAAAATTTACTAGAGAAGGAATTGTTAATTGACGTAATTGGCACTATTGGGCGTCGGAAAACCCACATTTCAAGTGAGAATCAAATTTTCAAAACAAATTTAGTTTTAACGTGTTTTGTCTTGTAATGAATGGTCGTGTCTCTTTTCAAATTTATGATGAAAATTTGACAAGTATAAAATATTTGGAGATTCTGAGAACGGATGTCTCTGAATTTTTAGAAAATCTGCCTCTTAATATTTTACAATGCTGTTGGTACCAAATGGACGGAGCTCCTGCACATTCAACGCGTGACCTTGATCAAGAGCTCACCACTATGTTTGGTGATCAGTGGATCGGTCGAAACGGACCATGGCGGTGGCCTCCCCGATCTCCCGATCTAACTGCACTCGACTTCTACGTGTGGGGCGAAGTCAAGAATCAAGTATACGTCACTCCAGTCCACACAAGAGAAGACCTAGGCTTAAGAGTAACGACGGCATTTCGCCAGTTAAATCGTCATCACGTCAAAAAAGCTTGCACGAAAGAAGTTCAGTCAAGACTTTTAGGTTGTCTTCAACAAAATGGAGGCCACATAGAACATTTATAAAATTTTGAATTGTTTTTCTTACTTTCAATAATATTAGTCTTGTAATGAATGGTCGTGTCTCTTTTCAAATTTATGATGAAAATTTGACAAGTATAAAATATTTGGAGATTCTGAGAACGGATGTCTCTGAATTTTTAGAAAATCTGCCTCTTAATATTTTACAATGCTGTTGGTACCAAATGGACGGAGCTCCTGCACATTCAACGCGTGACCTTGATCAAGAGCTCACCACTATGTTTGGTGATCAGTGGATCGGTCGAAACGGACCATGGCGGTGGCCTCCCCGATCTCCCGATCTAACTGCACTCGACTTCTACGTGTGGGGCGAAGTCAAGAATCAAGTATACGTCACTCCAGTCCACACAAGAAGACCTAGGCTTAAGAGTAACGACGGCATTTCGCCAGTTAAATCGTCATCACGTCAAAAAAGCTTGCACGAAAGAAGTTCAGTCAAGACTTTTAGGTTGTCTTCAACAAAATGGAGGCCACATAGAACATTTATAAAATTTTGAATTGTTTTTCTTACTTTCAATAATATTAATAGTTATTATTTGCATATTACTTTTATTCTCATCTTATTTATTGACGAAATTTAACAGTTCTGTTTGTGTTGATAAACTACATTAATGTAATTGGTTTCTGCATCTGTAGTAGGCTTCGGCCGTGGAGAAATCGAATTAATTTTTCTAAATTTCGGACGAGATTTTAGAAATACCTGAATAACTGAAAAACTGTTGAAGATAGGTATAGGGAATGCTAATACAAATCAATGCAGAATTTTATTTAAAGGAAGAAAATATTGGGCATTGTATTTGAAAAAGTTAAGTTTTGATGGTTTTTATTTTCAAAAGATGGAAGTCACATTTTGAACACCCTGTAGATAATTCGGCAGTACCGGAAGCATCGGCGTAAAGCTTAAGGATACCCCTATGCATAACGTCAATATTACTTGCTTCGTACTAAAAATGGCGCCAGTAGGCATTGTCAAATGTCACAGTGTTCAACCAATAATTTTCGAAAAAAAATTTAAATCTCAAAAACTATTAAATTTAAGTATAGGGAACATTGATAAAATTTCTACTAAAATGGCGAGTACAATTCGAATATGCCATAAAAATGGTACGATTCAATTTAAAATAACAAAGTTGATGGCTACTTCTGGTATAACCGGAAGTGTAGTCATCATGAAAATATTTTCCTTAAATAGAATATGAATCATTTAGTGCAGATACAAACTTTCAGAAATCAGCCATGGCTGGAACTCCTAATACTTCTAATGAATGGTTTCGACCAATCACCCTGTGTATATATATATATTTTTTTTCAAAATTGGGGGGGGGGGGTGCGAGGGGAACTTTTGGTGGGAAGTTAAAAATTTGGATTCAGCGACCCAACAAACATAAAGTAAGCCTATTTCCAGAACTACCATGAATTTTGCAAGCTAAGGTCCTCGTATGATCTCTATTGCCTAGACTATACCTTACGTTCATATTATGGAACTTATGTTACCTTCATATTTGGTCTATAGTTCGTTTATTTGTATGTTATTGGCAAATGGAAATTATCGTATGTGTATCTTATGAATGGGAAATGAATTTTTCATGTTACAGTTCGTTTAAGACGAAGTTAATATATTTGTTTTGAGTACATGTAAGTAATACGTATCATTTTATGCAAAGTAAGTTTCAAGCCAACAAATCAGTTAGTGTTAGTTTGATACGGTTATAAAGGAACAGCTGTTTTCTGTTCCTAAGATAAAAACATTTGAGTTCATAACCTACATTAACCGTAATATTTGTTGACATCGGTCAGTATACGTTTTATTCTTGAATACTGCATTTTTAATTTTAAGTAATTATAGATTATAAGCTTGTATAGTCGTGTTTAATTTAGTAATTTTAGAATCGTAAATCCTTTTTTTTTTTTATGATTGTGGACCTGAACAGGCTAAATAAGGCCTATCGTGCTAAAGCACTCAGGAACACTTAGGAGGATGGATAGAGGGATAATGAATTGCCAATAGATGCCTATGAACAGCTACCTTAAATTTTCTCATATCATAAGTGAGAGGAAAACAGGAACTAGGGAGATCATTCCAGAGTTTAGAAGCCGTGTAGAAAAATGTGGATTGCGCCCGTTTGGTACGAAAAAGTGGAGACCTGTACTGCATACTGATGATGTGAATGAGCGAACCGAGTGTTTCTCTCAAAGATAGCCGGAGATGGTATCAAAGAATGTAATTCACCAGCACAATAGCCGTTGTAATAACGATAATACAAAGAAAGAACTGAAACAATCCTTCTATGCTCAAGGGACTGTATGTGAGAAGTTAAGGACGGGTCATTTATAAGCCTAATCGCTCTCTTTTGAATACGATCAACGATATCGAGAGCGTATTGGGAGCACTAACCCAAAGGTGAGAATTATATTCCAGATGAGGCCGAATTTGGGCCTTATACAGCAGAAGGAGTTGTCGAGAGGTAAAGTACTGCTTAGATCTGTACAAAAAGCCTATTTTACGAGCAGCTGTTTTGGTAGCTGACAGAAGATGGTTAACCCATGAGAGATTTGAAGATACAGTCATACCCAACAGAGTAATAGAGTCTGAAAACTTAAGAACTGAGCCATTCATACTTACAACAGGAAATGATCGATCTTTTTTGGCGGACATAAGGCAACACTGAGTTTTGTTAGCATTAAATTTAACTAGATTATTGCTTCCCCATTCGAGAATACGTTGAATGTCTTTGTTGATTGAATTTGCCATTTCAGCTTTAATTTCTTGATTTGACATAGAAGGTGGATTATCACTATGAGTAGACTGAGATGAACTACAGTGAATAGTGCTATCGTCAGCAAAGCAATGGATGGGGTTAGTTGTTGAAGAAATAAGGTCGTTTATGTACAGCAGAAAAAGTGTAGGCGCTATAACGGATCCCTGTGGTACGCCCGCGTTAATGCTAACTTCTTTTGAAAAAAGCCATCAACTACGACACGTATTCGTCTTTTATCAAGGAAACTAGAAACCCAGTTGATGAGCGTATCATTTAACCCAAACGAGGTGAGTTTGGCAAGTAAACACTTACGCCAAACTTGGTCAAATGCCTTTGAGATATCTAAAGCGACTACAACTGTTTCACCGGACTGCTCTACTGTATTGTTCCAAACTTGGGTCACATATGAAAGAAGATCGCCTGTTGAACGACTTTGCCTAAACCCATATTGATGGTCATTAAGGAGTTTGTTAGTTTCAAGAAACGTGAGCAGTTGCTGATTGATGGCTTTTTCCATGATTTTAGACAAAATGGAAGTGATGGCAATTGGTCTGTAATTTGAGGGATCCGTCTTATCACCTTTTTTGGGAATAGGTTGAACATTTGCTAACTTCCATGAAGAAGGGAATTCCCCAGAAGATATAGAGATCGTATAGAGCTTAGATAGGACTGGTACTAGTTCGGGGGAACATTTCTTTAAGACAATAGCTGGGATACCGTCTGGGCCAGTCGCCTTATTGAGATCAAGCCTACTGATGATCGATTCCAAGAGCTTGTACCGAAAATGGATTGGTTTCATAACGTATGAAGAAGAGTTGACTAGGGGCACATCTTTTCCAGAATCATTGAGACACGAGTTTGATGCAAACAAATCCACAAAAACGTTGGCTTTGTCTACAGAATCAGTAACTACCGATCCGTCAATAGATGTCAGGGGGGGAAATGAAGATGTTCTAAAGGAGATGTAGCTAGTTCATTGCATTTTCGTTGTTCGAACAACTTTTTAGTTTTAGTGATGACACTTTTGCAGATATTTCTAGCACCAACGTATTCTACATGACTGTCAACCGATTTATTAGATTTCCATTTAATGTAACATTTATTTTTAAAATATTGCATCAGAACAAGCCTTATTGAACCAGGGTTGGGAACGTGAATGACCTACACGGTACTGTTTTTTCGGAATGTATAACTCCATTCCCATGAGGATGACTTCAGATACTGAAAGAGCGATGTCCGAAGAAGAGGACGACTTAAAACAATATTCACGCCATGGAAAGGTTGCAAAGAAATCCCGTAAATCACTCCATCGAGCTGACATAAAACACCACAAGGTTCTATCGGTTTTTCGAACAACAATGGAATTAGGTACAGTAGAAATGATTTTTATTAGACAATGGTCGGAAAGACCTAAAGGCGAAAGAACGGAAGTTTTATAAACAAGAGGGTTTGATGTAAGAAAGAGATCTAGAAGATGTGGAGTATGGTTACGGTTATCAGGGATTCTTATGGGTTCAGAAATCATTTGTGTGAGATCACATGAAATAGCAAATGTTTCTGCACTATGAACAGCGGGATTTGTAGTAGATGAAAATTGAAGCCAACTAGAGTTATGAACATTGAAATCGCCTACAAATGAGATATCGCAAGATGGAAACTGAGACAGGAGATAGTCAACTTTCATACTAAGGTAATCGAAGAAGTCTTGAAAGTTGCTGTCATTAGAGAAATACGAGAAATATCGTTTTAGTCATTTTATGCTGATATTAACCAGATATTTTGCTTTATTAAATATACATATAAATACAATTGTTTAATGTTTATTCAGATTACCTACTATACTATTAAGGTATAGTTTTCTCAATTTTTGTTGTATTTTAATTATTAAACCTATAAATTGAGTGGCGTCCAACAAACAAAATGCTATGTACTGATTACATCTATGGATATATCTCTGCCTGTTCAAAAGGAGTTCTCAATTACAGCAAGTTTCATAAGTTTGTACGTCACTTGAGATAGACCGTGGTGCAATTTACCTTTTTGTAATCGTTACTTTTAATACATAAAGAGAAAAGTGGTATATAACTAAATATATAAACTTTTTTATTTATGTATTTAATTTGACATTTGTCAACAAATATTTCAAAATTTAATTTTTTCTAATTTTATGTGAACGATTACAAAAATGTATTCATAACACGTGCGTGTCACCTTTTTGGTGCTCGGCCATATATTTTATCCCTCGGCTACGCCTCGGGTAAAAAAGAACAGCCTCGCACCAAGAAATGTGTAAACAGCGCACTAGTTGCGAAATCTACTATTTTAATATAACCGATCCATAGAACACCTAATTTTGTATTTGTTATAGTTCCCAGGGGAAGTGTCCGAATTTCAACCTCACCACTGTGGCTTAACACCAGAGTAGGTATCAAAGGCATAACAATAGCCACTGGAGCTACACAACATCCAGTCTTTATAGCCGAAGCGTAGTTAGTTACCTTTGATGAACTGTTTCGCAGAATGATGTCCAAAATATCGCTTCACCAATGGACAAACATTCGCGAAAAAATCCGAACTGTGGGAACTTTTTATTCAGTAAGTTCATTAATGGTCGTATTTTGAACATTTTATCATTTCTGTCAATCTGGGTGTTATCTGCCAAGTGTATATATTTTTTTATCTCCTCAAACCTATTGCTACTAATATAGTTCGAGATAAATGGAACATTCACGTCTTCGTCCAAACACCAATATAAACGCGCACGAGGTAATTTATGATAACCTCTAAAAAGAAGCACACCTACAAAAATCTTGATTTCGTCACTAGTAACTTAAAAACTGTGATTAATGCTGGCTTTAGCATATTTATCGTTTGTTCTACTAGAAGATTGACAACTTGTTCGTCTAATAGTTCTTCAAAAGTTTGAATGACATTATAGCTAGACAATTGTTTTCGTACAAACGAATGGAGTTGCCATTGGTGGATGTCATTTTCATATCCACTCGTTCGCTACACCACTTGCGCTGACTTATTTTTGCTTTTTTTGATAGTGTAGTAGAGATCGATTCAAGACTAAAGAATAGTTGCGCAGAAACCAATTTTATTCCGAAAGACAAATACACTATTCAACTGAAAAACGTTTACACTTTTCATACGACGTTTGATACAGCTGATGTATTTAGTTAGAATTTGTTTCGTATGATCGTCAAATTCCGAATTTATCCGACGCGCACCTCAGCATTCTTTAGTTTTAAAACGATCTCTGCAAATCTTAATTCTTCATCGCTATCATCCTCCATCGCTACTACAATTTCTCCTCGAACATCACGGGGAAGATGAGCTGTAACCAGATCATCTTCATCAAATTCCTCTTCATAAGTTTGGTAATCGGGTTCTGGCGGAATAATTACCACATCAATTTCTGAGCCTGAGAATCTTACATTTGCTATGGTATCTTCTGCAGACGCTAGTGCAGTGAATCTTTTTCTATAAAAAGATGAAGCGGAAATGTCGTAGAGATTTTCCATCATAAAAGAATGCCTGAAAATATAGGAACTTTTTAGAGCAAGAAAAAAATATCCGAACATATATCCTGCATCTACCCATTGTACTTAATCGAGTTCACTCATGTTTATATCAACACGAAATAAGATTTAATAGTTTTCACTTACCTAACAAAAGAATCTTGTTTTTACACCTTTGTTTGTTATATTCAAAAAAAATAAATTTCCAAATTTGAAAAGAAACTAGGTATAAATTTGAATAATATTATATGCTTGTCACCATTCGTGATGTACGTGTCCCTATGTCGCTATTATCATAACATTGAATGAAAAAAGCAGGAATTTGTCTGTCCGAATTTATGCAGAAAACTGCAAGGATTACGATTCTGCAATAATTATACTTTACTATACGCATATATCCCGCCCAAGGGCTAAAATTTAAGTGTACTCGAGCGAGTACAACGGGAATAAATGCGTTTAGATGAAAAATAAAAAGATTGGAATAAGTGATAATGCGATCACGCCTCTTTAAATTTACATATTTTAATGCCAAATTATTCAGTATTTTTTATGTTTATTACAAAATTAAATATTAAATAATAAAAAGCATAGACGAGATGAGAAAGTGTATTTATTCACGCTTCTAGGAAATCATGGCTTACAACTGTTTTAAAAGATACGATCATTTTAAAGGGGATATGTCATTATCCCAATATTTTTATAAAAAATTAACAAGTATAGGTACTCCAAAACATCAAACATAAGGGAGTTTATTGCAATATATGTTGGGATAATATAAAATACAAAAAATAATAAAAATTAATAATATGATATTCCCTAAATGCCTTTAAACGATTTCCTAGTGGCAACAATGTGCAACTGTTTTTTTTTATAATGTGGTACAACAAATTCGAATTAAACTTAATCTATTTTTAGAAATCATTATTTCTTGGTATCTACTGCAGATTTGTTGGATATTTATAATTGATTTAACGTTACAAACTCATTCAGGTGTTAAAAAGTAAATAAATAACATTGCTAATTCAGTAGGAGAGTATTAAAATGTTGATATTCTACCCGTTTTATCCTTTGTTTTTGTCTATTTCATATCACACGTAAGGTTATCGTAAGTTACGAACTGACGTAAACACAAACTGAAATCGAAACCGCAGCCTACGTGATCTGTTGAATTTAAAGACGGCATAATATCATTTTACGCAATGTTGCCACTTTCACTAAGACATGCCTGACTTCCACTGTTTACTGATTCGGGCTTAACTCGTCTGTATGAAAAGTGACAACACAGAATTTCTACACTTCAATGCTTACTTATAAAAAAAGTTAATTTCTCTTTCTAATTCGTTTTCACTAACATTTTTACTTTTCGTTTGAATTTTTGCAATCATTAAAAGTGAAATTGAATACGTATTCGGGTATGACAATTTTAATATTAACGTTAAGAAATAAGTACGTTTTTTATTTTTAAGCAGGAAATAAGTACTTTTATATCGTATTGAAGTGATAGCTAAAGGCCACTTTAAATATAACTTATAATGTCTATAATTGCTTTCTCTGTCTTACTCATATTTACGGAAGAACCTCCGTCTCGCAACTAACACGGAGGGACTTGACGGTGTTGCAACTTGTTGCTTTGGCCATTCCTTAATCTCGGTCGCGTAGTTGTCGTTTACCAAAGAAAAGTTGGTTTTACACTACACCAACGTATTATGATAAGCATATTACTATACGATTATTTATCACAATTTAACAAGAGAAAATAACTTTTTTTAATAATGTTAGCTAAAAGAGTCATACAAAATGATTCTATTAAAAAAAAATTATTTATAATAATCATGGTTCAAGGCAGTGGTTATCAATAATAAAATTCACCTCTCTCATAAAAAAAGGTTATTATTATAAAATGATAAAAACCAACAAACAAACCTTTGATCATTTAAATAATCTTATTTTAGACGAAGTTGTAGAATCTGATTGATATATATCCAGCGTAAATCTGTCTTTCCTCTTAGTTGTTTTCTTACAATTTATGGTCAGTCGAGTCAACAAATTATTCTTACAAAATGAATAAATTCGATATTAGTACTTATTTGGTCAACTGTAAACACTTGTAGATGCGTCGAGTTAATGGAAATAAGTTTTGAGTGGGTTTAAGTTTAGAATGAATGCGTTTGCATGTGACTTCAGTTTGTCATTTTTGCTTTAAATTACTATACTTACTATCACACACACACACACACACACACACTTGTGGCTATATACTGTTAAGGTTTGAGTATGACATGAATCTATCGGTAAACTAATCTTATTATGGGGTTGTTTTAATTTCAGCGTTGTTAAACAGGTATGAAAATTTACGTGTGGGTATCCCCCATCTCAAGTTTATAGGTTACTGGGAGAACGGAAAGTTCCACACGTTTCAAAGAATTACGTTAGTTCTTTTTTACTATTCAAACGTCAATTTGTTTACGTTAAGATATTTTTCCCCACCTTTAACATATAGGAGTGCATAAGCAATCAATGACGTCATAAATTCAGCAAAGAAACCAGAATATAAAAATGTAATAATTGCGTTGTTGAGCAAATGTGCGTGTGAAATCTGAAAGATCTAATTAGTGTATGCTTAACTCTTTATAAATAACCTTTAATCTGAAAAAAATATTGTTATTAATTTAATATTATTGTGTGCTAGTAATCATTACGTAAAATAAATTTGTTGTTGTCTACAAACTGACAGACAAAAACAAAGTTACATAATGACATTTTTGTTGTTTTCTGAGGAATTCGCTAAAAAAATGTTGAATACCACTGAGAATTATTGCGGGTTATGTAGGTAGAACCCAAAATACAAATGGACAAGTTTTAAACGTCCGACCCTTTTCAAATAGGTGTACGCCTGACCTACAATATCGTAAAAAAAAAACATTGCCACAATTTTGTATACAAACGTATTATGGGTAGGTAGTAGGGGTTCTTTTCTGACCAGTTTGTAGTATAGTAGTTTTATTAATAGTTTTTGTTTTGAATTTTTATGCAGACGAGATTCATTTTGTTATGGTTTAGCGTCATTGACAATGCTTTTCTATATAAATTTTTTTATTAAATATTGTAATGGAATTTCTTTTCAACCTAAAATTAGTTATACAACACACTAGAATATCATCTTTGCACATTTGAAATTAGTTCGAAAAATGTTTAAATAACTTTAATTATTATAAATTAACGTAATAGGGTAACTGTTGATTAGGATTTAAATTACATTTTCTTTTTTTTGTGTTAAATTGATCTGATTGTGTGCATCTTATAAACCTTTTTGCCCGATGTAAAATCTGTAAAATCCATGTAGACGTAGGGTTGCCAGATCTGAGTTCCTGGACATTTCTCGTGTCACGAAAAAAAAGATTAAATTAATTAATCATTTTTATTATTATTGTAGGAACATGGTAGTAAAGACAAATGCAAATTATAGAAATGATTGCATTTATTCATTTTCCAAAAGCCAACAGTGTACGTAAACTAAAAATACAAAATACATACAGGGTAACTTTTTTGATTGTCCCTTTAGACGTTTCACAACTGGAAAAAAAACTAGAGAGCTGAAATTTGGAGCACGCCCACAGTTTCCGAAATAGAACCATATATTTTTGTTACCTCCATTCGATTCCTTACTCAATTTGCTATATTTTGTGTCTAGCTTATTTTTATTTAGTTGCCATGGTTACGGAGATATAAACTTTTATGAAAAAATGGCGACTTGCAAGGGTTTATTAGAAAAATCATAACTTGTGAACCATTCATTCTACTGAAATAAATAAAAAACTCATTAATTGCAAAAGAATTGCTCTATCCGCTGAGTGGTCGTCAAATTCTGTAGCTTTATTAGGAAAGTCACAATAATTTCGTAAACTTGAGAAACTTCAAATACGCATAACTCAATTTTTTCAAATGGAAGTCCCCTACTTTCTTATCAGCTGTCGATAGAGAATTTGATTGGCAACATCTTTTTTCAAATGATCGGTATGCCTATCATTATCCGTTTCTGAGGAAAAAGCATTTTTATGTAAAATTATGAATATTATTCATTTTATTATAATTAGTAGGCGACTTTGGAGCTCCGTTGCTATGGTAACAGCTGCGTGCAATTGTCTTTATTTATGTTTATTAAGTGAGCCATTTTGACACTTAAACATGCAAAATCACCGTTTTCGTTACACAAATGAGCAGATTTTTTCATTCTTTTGTTGTTTTGGCGAATATAATCACATTATTTCAAGAACGTGTCGCTTATTTAATGAAAAATATCCAGATGTACCAGAAATGACTCCAAAAAAATTCAGAACACTACACAAGAATTTTATTCAGTTTAGCAAATCAACTTGTTCAAGAAATGTCGTTCCTTGGGTTCTAACAGAAGATAACGAAATCAATATTTTGGCATATTTTGAGGTAAATCCTCGTTCATCTGTTTTATACAGCTTCGGAATATTCTGGTTTAACTTATTCGACAATACAGACAATTCTAAAAAATAAGAAGCATCCGTATTCCTTCATTCGCATACAAAAACTGAGTCGAGAAGATTATCCGAAGAGGTTTAAATTTTGTGAAGACATGATAATTGAAATTCAACAAAACGAAAACTTTCTTGGAGATGTGATTTGGTTGGACGAAGCAACATTTGATCAAAATGGAATAGTCAATAGGAGAAATCGGCATTACTGGGCATCTGAAAATCCTCGACTGTTTGAAACCGTGGACAATCAATCGATACGTTTTATATAACGAAAATTTAAATGAGGCTCGATATATTCAGATTCTAGAAAACCAAGTAGAAACCTTCGTTGACGAACTGCCGTTAAATAGAGCGAGAAGATGCTGGTACCAAATGGATGGGGCTCCACCATAATACAAGAACTGTGGATCGAAAATTAACACTGTATGAAGATAGATGGATCGGAAACAGAGGCCACCCCGGTCGCCGGATCTAACGCCTTTGGATTTTTATTTGTGGGGAGTTATCAAGTCCAAGGTGTATAACCGAATAGTGGGTTCTTTAGAAGAATTGGTTGAGCGAATCCATCAAGCCTTTCGCGAAATTAATCCATCAGAGCTTGTCAAGACAGTTACCACGGGCGTTCAAGTTAGGCTAGAGATGTGTATTCAGCAAACCGGAGAGCACATCGAACATTTATTCTAATTATTTTGACTTGTAATTGTTTCCGTTAATATGACGTTATCCAATATTGCCATTGTATCCAAATACGCTGTTGTAGTTATTTCTTTTTATTGTGTTAAAGCCCAAGTAATGTTATTTCTTATATAGTTGTTTTCCAAACTGGATAAAATTCTTGTGTAGTGTTCTGAATTTTTGGAGTTCTTTGGGATACACTTAATTTCAAAAATATTGTCACTAAATTGACAGCCTAGGTGCTCGCTATTAAACATGGTTTGCATAAATTTTGGAGTTTAAATATGGAAATTATAGAATATCTTAACTAAGCATAAATCAAGACAATTGCTCGCAGCTGTTACCATAGCAACAGAGCTCCAAAGCCACCTACTAATTATAGTAAATTGAACAATATTCATAATTTTACATTAAAATACTTTTTCCTCAGAAACGGATAATGGTAGGCGTACCGATCATTTGAAAGAAAATGTTGCAAATCAAATTCTCTATCGACAGCTGATAAGAAAGTAGGGGTGTCCATTTGAAAAAATTGAGTTATCCATATTTGAAGTTTCTCAAGTTTACGAATTTATTGTGACCTTTTTAATAAAGCTAAAGAATTTAGCGACCACTCAACCGATAGACAAATTCTTGTTCAATAATCCTTGCAAGTAGTAATTTTTCCATAAAAGTTGTTATATCTCCGTAACCATGGCAACTCAATAAACATACGCTAGACAGAAAATGTAGTAAATTGAACAAGGAATCTAATGCCGGTAACAAAAATATATCGTTCCATTGTAATGAATATATTTTAGAAAGATAGTCAGAAACTATGGCCGTGTACCAAATTTCAACTCTCTAATGTTTTTAGGAGTTGAGAAACGTCTAATGGGCCAATTAAAAAAGTTACCCTGTATATGTCTCAATAAACAAACATAACCGTCGTATCTCTTTTATCTTAGTTGAGGGGGTTAGATTAGTTAGTGTAAAAAAATTTAACTTTCAAAAAACAATCATTAAAAAATTATAAAACTATAAACTAAACCATTTTAACTTTGGTAAAACTTAACTTAGGTAATACAATACCTTTGGTAATAATCATTATTAGTAAAGTAAACCAACCATATCATTGTTTTAAATACTTATCACTAGAGTTTGCCATCTTCACAAGTTTCTCTCCTTCATTGCTTTGTAACAACGACATAATTTCTGAACAGGTCTCATCGTAATTAATTCTAGTTTGTAGTTCGCACTTTATCAAGTTCATTGATTTTGCCGCCAAAAAAATTATCAGATAATCTGCTTTTTAATTGTTCAAAAAGACACCTTATTATATGATCGGTATCAATAATAGTGCAATCATTACTTTCTAATAACACTATGACTTTTGTAAATTCAGGCAAAATGTTTTGCAAGAAGAAAAGGTTACATTCGTTAATGCCTTCCTTTTTAGAGGCTTCGTCATAATTAGTGTTATTTTCATCACAACCTTCACATATAAATGGCCAAAGTGTACGGTGGCTATTATCTGGACCCTTTTCCAAAAAATAATATTTTACAGCTGGCCAATTATGTAATAATCGATCTATGGATAGCAAAAGTGACAACCACCTTGTTTGAACATGACTTAGTAGCTCTTTGAATTATATTTGAGAAAACTGAAAGCATTCTTTTAATTTTTTTAGTTTCCAATGCTGATGAACCAAATTTATTGAAAATTTTTATGACGATATTTTCCCCGTCAACATCAACATGGTAGTAACAGTTGGCTTTGAAAATATGTTCGTTTTCCGCTTTTAATTTCTGAGGAATTATGAATACCGTAGATTACAGAAGCGTTATCTGCACTGTATGCACTGATTTGGCTAACGCTAAGACCGGCATCAACAGTTATTTTTTTAAGGCATCTGAATATATCAAGCGATGTTTCTTCAGCGTCATCATAAAAATCTAACAATTTTTGGCATATACTTTCTTGCTATCAAAAAACTAAATGGCATACGGGAATGTTTTGCTATTCTAATCTCAGTTATTAATTTTTTTTTTGTGAATATAGCCCTAAAACACTGCGTGATATTGCTAAACCCTTCGTACGTCCGCATTTCATTTTTGCGGATATCGGACTATGAGGTATGAATTTGCTGATATTTCTGCATTTCTCATCGCAATTTCTTCCTTGGTGTTCTTTTTAATGAAAAAGTTGCCGATGGATCTTGAAGTTTGTCTGGCTGCCTCCAATTTTTTATGTTTATTACTATTTGCATGAACCTGCAACGATTATTGAAAAAGAATAAGTAAAGTAATCAATAAAATATGTCAAGTTGTTGGTTGAAAAATTAAAAAACTTTTAAAGAGGTAGAATAACAATATTTACTTACTGTTAATGTGCCGGCCTTCATACTGAATTGCGATATCAGAGTTGCATGACTTGCAAACTGCTGTGAATTCATTCTTCTTAGAGATCCAGTGTTTAAAATCAGGACCATCTATCCACTTATCATTAAACCCCGTGAATCGTTTCTTGCTTGTGGATGGCTGGACCATGTTAATGACCGAGCTAGTAGCATAGTGGTGAGACGATCTGCTTAGCATTCGGGAGGTAATGGGTTCGATTCCCGTTATCGTCTACCTTGTATGTGGTTTTTTCAGGGGGTTTTCCTCATACACATGTAGCGGCATGGTCACTGCGTATATGCACACCATATGCGGCTACTTAGGCGGATGCTGGCGTAGTATCTTCCCCCTCAGAACCCTGACTCCGTTCCTTCTGATCCTATCCTGACCACACCCATCCTTAATCCCACCATGCATATATATATATATATATATATATATATATATGTAATGTATGTATGTATGGTGGGAATCCATGATTGTGGCTGAAGGAGCTTGGAAAGCTCGAGCAGCCCGCCCACCCCTTGGGGAGGGAATGAAATACGTGGCCTTTTCCTTTTTTTGCATGTTAATGGTTTATATTTTACGAATTCAGCGCTTTGCTCGAAATCAAAACAAACCACATGCGAACTACGCGGCAATTGAGACTCAACGGACTACTGTACGACTCGCCCGCTCCCTCCTCCCTCCCGCTCACCTGACGACGCAGCTCGTTGCACTGTCACTAACCCGTCATACATAGTTTAAGCCGAGTGTCGAGCGCGGATCGCGGACGCACAGCAATTTCCGGGATTACTGGGCACTGGACAACACACAAAATTCCTGGACGATCCCGGATTTCCCGGACATCTGGCAGATGGCAGTGTTTGTGAGTAATAAGTATTTAAGAAAAGGAAAAGGCCACGTATTTCATTCCCTCCCCAAGGGGGAGGGGCTGCTTGAGCTTTTCCAAGCTCCTTCAGCCTAGTGTTGGGCACTCTCGAACGAAAAACACTATCGAAATAAATTACTATTTTCGCAAAAAAAACTATCGAATGAATGTACTATCAATTGGAAATTTCACGATTTTTAGTAGTATTGGAGTACTTATCCTGTATAAGTGTATAACGCTGTCAATAAGCTATAGAATAAGGCCGCCCGCACACTGATGAGGCAAAAAAGGTTTCAGACAAAACGTTTTATTTTACTATAAAACATTTAAACACACAATGGAGGGGTAATAACATCATGTAGCAAAACGTTTTGTGTAGATGCAACGCATACCGATGAAACATAGCAATCTCTTCTTCTGTTGGCGATCCTGTTGGTTCTAAGTTCTCTTCCTCTACTATTAAATTACTTACAGATGGTCTATTTTATACAAGAAATTCCCTTAAAAACGACATACCATCTACCAAGTACCATTTTTTACGTTTTCATGCTCTTGCACCACTAGGACTTTCTTCTCTTCCCTCAAATATCTCGTGTAAGAATTTCGTAGGGAATTCCATTCCAGCTTACAATCTGAAACTAAACAACTGTGCTAAAAATCACCTGCATTTGAAACAAAGCTTAAATGAATACATTTATTTCAGATTTTTATCCTCCAATCACTACATACTACTTTAGAATTGGGGCTAGTACTAGCAGTAAAATACGTTATGGAATGTTCCACATTGCTTGGGAGCAATCGACGGAAAACACGTTTGCATCGAATGCCCCCATAATAACGGATGGGCATATTTCAATTACAAATCTTTTCATTCCGTTGTTCTGCAAGCAGTTGTTGATGCGTACTGTAAACTTCTGTTTGTCGATGTGGGAGATTATGGACGAAATTGCGATGTAGGTGTGTTTCGTAATTCCAATTTTGGAAAATTATACTTTGATCATAATCTAGATATACCCCTTACACGGCCTTTAACTGTTAATGGGGAGACAAATCTCCCGTTTGTGTTTATTGCCGATGAAGCATATCCGTTATTGACAAATTTAATATTTAATGCGTCCATTTCCGAGACGACATTTAACTGATGAAAAAAGAATCTTCAATTATAGACTATCGCGAGCTCGTCGCGTTGTTGAATGCGCCTTTGGAATGATCTCAAAACGATTTCGTGCGCTGGAAAACGTTATGCTGCTCGATCCTCGAAAGGCTACCATTGTTACACTAGCTTGTTGTATTTTACACAACATTATTCGGGATAAATCTGGAACTCCGAGTGATATTCACGAAGAATTATTAACTCATACGTATGATGCTGAGCCAACACGTACCTCAAATACAACTAGATCAATTATGGGACTACATATAAAAAATGAAGGTAACGTGTCATTGCAAGATGAGTATGCTCACACCACAGATCACGGAGATAATTAGTGCACTTTTTCCGTTAACTACTATGCAGTGACTATTATTATTATTTACACAAAAGCTTTATTATAAATATTGTATGCATGCATACCACACAATTCGTTGTTCTTGTATATGAAACATGCATGTCAATATCTAATGAAAATAAAATAAGTATTTAAATCCATTTACTTACCTTGTGCTCCAATTTCCTGTGCTATCTCTCCCCACATTTTATCTAGCAAGTCCCGATTGTGAGGGTTTAGTTATATATAGCAGGTCTTGTTTCAATTAATGTTTGTAACTTTTCTGAGCCAATCTCCATTTATTTCTAGCCTAGAACTTCTTTTAGCTGAAAATGGCATATATATGACCTTCTATCGTTAAAATACGATATACATTGAGATGTTTTCAATAAAAGCAAGTGCTCGTGATTGCACGTCCGTCAAAGTTATTCAAGTTAAAACGTTTTGCCTGCGTAAACACACTGATGAAATAAGTGCATTTCTGCAAAACGTTTTCGTGACCGCTGAAACGTTTTTGTTTCGCATTAAAACACATTTGTTGAACAAAAACATTTTCCATCAAAAACATTTTGACAGAAACTGTTTCAGTGCGTTTTAAACTGCTTTCTTGTTTTGATGGATGAATGTGTGTTGGATACTATTGAATACATTTAGAAAACTGTTTCTAACAGAATTAATCAAAAACGTTTTGTCTGAAATCGCTTTCTCTTCATCAGTGTGCGGGCGGCCTAATAGTTATTAAGACAGCTAATGCTACTGATTACCTTATTCTGGCAATGTCATAAATGACGTAAACCTAAGTGGTTTGCAGTATTCTTAGAATGTAACCTGCTTGTAGGTATTTGTAGATAAGCCAACCTAAACATTCTCAATGACGAAGGAATGACTAATTACGTATACTGAGAAATGGATAATAAAAGCGCAAACGGTGGTAATACACATATGTATTCAAACTTGTTCAATAAATAATATATTTTAGTTGCGTTCACGGTTTTGCTGCTGTAGCGTACGGTGTTTAACAAAAATACGTAAATTGAAAAAATGAGTGCATCTGTTAAAAAGCGGTTCTATGTGTGGAACTATTTTGAAAAGACCAATGGTGATTAAAAATTGGCATAGTGTTTACATTGCAAAAAATGTTTTAAATATTCTGGAAATACGTCTAATTTAATAGACCATTTAAATAGGAAACATACGGCAATGTTGTTACATCCCTCTGCTTCAACAGTGGAAAAAGAAAATGAAGATCTAAATACAGTGAGTGAGGAAGGCGGAACAGTAGTTGAAGAAACGCAATCGGTGAATGAAATTCTGCAAACTCATTACATCAAGAATCAGGTCCGTCAGGCGCTTTTTACTGTCAACCTCTCCCCAAGCGTCCACGGACTGCATTAACAAAAAAACAACAGCGTATTCGGAAAATATATCCTTATACAGACCGCCTAATAGAAAATCGCTGACGAACACCACACATTTCATTTTTCAAAAATGCGTGTTTTATCCACTAAAGAAATTCCAGAATCTCACACTGGAGTAAATATAGGTGCGGCACTGCAATTAATATTTAATCACTGGAAAATATTCGATAAAATAGTGACAATTGTGATTGACAATGGTGCCATTATAAAAAACGGCGTTATTAAGCATCTACAAAAACTCCATCACCCCTGTGTTACCCACACCCTTAATTTATATGTAACTGACGCAATTCACGGGAACTATGCGCTAGGAACTTATTTAAAAAGTGTAGGCAAATTGTGGGGCATTTTCAACGTAGTGTGATGGCAACTGAAAAACTAAAAATCATGCACGTGCAAATGAATGTATCAATTTTAGAAGTGAATCTGGACGTTCCAACAAGATGGGATTCATCATTAATTATGCTGGAACGACTCGTCGCAATAAAGGACCCTATCTCAGCAGCCATCCAATACTTACGACAAAGGAGTTATCTGGTGAAAAATATATAACCATGTCTCTGGTCATTCCTTTGGTACGAGGACTTCAAACGGTGATAAGAAATTTAACACCGATAACACCTACCGGAAGAAAGTTGCAAAATTCATTACTTGAAACGGTGGCTAAGAGATTGGCGATTTTGGAATCGAACAGATTGTGTGCTGTTGCAACTGTTCTTGACCCACCGCTGAAGAAAACTGCTTTTTGACAGCCCGAGAATGCCGATGTTGCCCAGAACGGGGAAGCCGCAATGCTTGATGAACCTTCAATGCAAGAACAAGATACCACCACAATAACTTACTTATCATTGTGGTCTCATTTTGATGAAAAGGTTAAAACCAAAACGTCCGTTTCTACTACGGCAACTTTATTGATGTGCCAATATTTGGAAATGCCGCGTGTAGAGCGGAATAAAAACCCTCTAGAATTTTGGGGGCGTCATAGAGCTTCACTACCCGAGTTGTAGAAACTTCAGCAAACATATTTGTGCATCCCAGCTATCTCTATGCCGTCAGAGAGAATATTTTCGAAAACCGGCCACGTAATGAACGACCGGCGAAATAGATTAACGGCAACAAATTTAGATTTAATTATTTTTTTAAATGGGAATATGTAAATGGGTTTTTTAATTTTTTTTTATTGTTCAATTAGATTTATTGATTGGTAGTAATAATATCTGTTAGATTAGTAGGTGTACCATAAACTATTTTTTATTTTTTTACTGCGTAGGTATTAATTGCCTAATTAGCAAATTTAAAGCTTGCTTTTAAAATATATTCATTCGGTCTAAACGTTTATTTGTTTAAAGTGCTTGTAAATATGAAATAAAATGGCGATGAAAAGCCGAACGTCCTTGGTAACAGACGTATACCGGATAACCGAACGGAAAAGTAGTAGAAGCATAGAACGTCTCACTCTAAACACGGATTTAATAGAATACAGAAAAGATGTAAATAGAGTGAGAACAACACAAATTCAACAAATGACACTCTTGCTTTTCATACGAATTCAGTAGGGACTACCGTTACAATGGTGCTACCAAATCCAAATATATTATTTGAATGAATATTATCGAATAATTCGAATGGTTGAAAGCTATCGAATAGTTCGATAGTTTTCATTTGATTGTGTGCATCACTACTTCAGCCACAATCGTGGATTCCCTACATACATACATACGTATGCATAGATAGGAACGGTGTTGGGTTCTGAGGGGGAAGATACTATCAAAGCCTTCGCCTAAATAGCCGCACATGATGTGCGTATACACAGTGACCATGCTGCTATATGTGTATGAGGAAAACTCTCTGCAAAAACCTCATACATGGTAGGCGGTAAAGGGAATCGAATCCATTACTTCCCGAATGCTAAGCAGATCGCGTTGTCACAATTCCACTAGCTCGGTAACATATTTAAAGTGTCGCAAAATTTATATTCCTCTAAATTGCATGCAATAAAACGTATACACCGAGTCCAAGATAAGAATTAACAGCATTAAGGTATCTGTAACGGTAAGGGATAGAAGATCGGTTAAATAAGACAAAAATTAGCCAATATTGAGGTTATTTTTATGCCGTTTACACATTTCTTTTCTGGGCTTTCGCATTCATGGGTAATGATTGATAACATTTATTCATGGCCATAATTTGTGTCGAATATAAATATTTACAATAAATACAGTATATGTATGTATACATGTATACAGTATATGTATGTATACATGTATACAGCATATATTGAGAATATAACAATTAAAAACAGACTATTACACGCATGAATTCTAAAATATAAACAAAACTTTTACATTGGGCTTATTGGGCAGTGCTCAAATTGTCCAAAAACTTATATACTGAATAACATTTTTCTAACAGTGTTTTAAGTTCATCAGTATCTGATTTTCATGTAGGTAACCTCACAAACATTTATGTTGATGTACAATAAATATTGAAAATTCATAATTATATAAATAAAGTTATATAATATATATATATATATATATATATATATATATATATATATATATATATATATATATAAAGTTGGAATTATTAATTCAATAAAGCAATTTCTACATGAGTTGGACCTATACCAGCTTAAATACGGATTACTTTTTTTGCGATATAAATATACTATTTGCATAAGTCAAGTTCCCCAGAAAAGTAATGAAAATCGCATGTGGGATTCAAAGTAGGAAAAGTAAACAATTTTCACAGAATTATTACTACCAAGACGCTTCAATTGACGAAGAGAAAATTTATTTAGCGTTGATAAAATAGACAAAGTGTGTTCAAACCGTATTTCATCTTATTATAAGTTTTGTTATGAACGAATAAGTTCAAAAGTAAATAAGTAATTAAAAATTATTATAAATTTGATTAAATATATAAATAAAAATTTACCTCGAGTAGGTTTTGAATCTACGACCTGTACTTTGCTAGAGTACATACATAAAGACAAAATTTGCATCGATTGGGGCTTGAGCCTTGATGGCGCAGTTGTAGGTCGTAGGTTCAAATCCTACTCGATGTAAACTTTTTATTTATGTATTTAATAAAATTAATAATAATTTTTAATTACATATTTCATCTGTTTATCGATGTGGAGACCTAGACCTTTGCATGAATGAACCAACTTAATTTCATCACTCCCTACATACCATTTATCAATTTGGGTATAACCCTGATTGAAGACTAGTGTGTTTGTTTTTGTAAGCTTAGTTGCAATTTATTTGAGCAGAACCAGCGATATGATATTGGTAAGATTTGCAATACATTTTCTGTCTACTCAGCAACTGCTTTCCCCGCAACAACAGAACTAGTGTCGTCAGCGTATATAGTACGTCACACCTAAAACTTAAAGATTTAAAATTAAAAGTAAGATCATTTATAAAAATTATGAAAAACAGATATGGGATATCGGCATGATAGAACTGATTTTGTTATATTATACGAATGTCCTCTAAATCCATAATGAAAAAAATTAATAGTTATTAAAAATATTGGCAATGCAAGAATGATTTTTATTATATACACCATTATGAATGAACTGTGTGTTATTTATAGCCATTGATGTAGAGTGATTTGAGTAGAATTTGGAATGGTCTCACGGAATTAGTTATTTGCCCACTTTAATTAATACTGCATTGTATTGCGGGCCAAAAGCTAAGAGAGCAGCAGAATTCTATGCATTTTTATGCGAATTAGCTGCTTTGACTATTAATACAATTTTTAAAATATGGATATAACTCAAAGTTCAATCTTATAACATTAAAAAAAACTATTTCTGTATTTATTTATGGTATTTCAAGAGAAAATTGCATTTAGGTACACGTAACGTAATGCGTAAATATCCTTCCGTTCGGCCGTTTATCCAGCTTATAGAGTTCAAAAATAGGAAGCTGCGCTGGTGTACAACTTTAAAGTTTAGTGCCGAATGGTGCATTGTAAGAAATCAATTTATTTACAAGTGTAAGTGTAACTGCATAATCAAAACTTGAAACCTCCCTCATAGTTAAACCTGAATTAATGTGGATGTGGGTGTGGGTGTGGGTTTGGGTGTGGGTGTGAGTGTGGGTGTGGGTGTGGGTGTGGGTGTGGGTGTGTGGGGGGGGTGCGTACCACCTGTGCGCGCGTGCGTATGGGTCGGCCCTGCGTGAGTGTGTGCGTGTGTGCGTGCGTGTGTGAGTGTTTGCGTGTGAGCGTGTGTGCGTGTGTACGTGTGTGCGTGTGTGTCTGCGTGTGTGCGTGTGTGCGAGTGTGCGTGTGTGCGTATGTGGGTGTGTGCGTGTGTGCGTGTGTGCGTTTCTGCGTGTGTGCGTGTGTGCGTGTGTGCTTGTGTGTGTATGTGCCTGTGTGCGTGTGTGCGTCTGTGAGTCTGTGCGCCTGTGCGTCAGTGCGCCTGTGCGTATGTGAGTTTGTGTGTGTGAGAGCCTGTGCGTTTGTACGTATTTGCGTCTGTGTCAATATGGCTATTAATTTATAGTATTGAAATAGTAGGCATATTTTTGCTTAAACCTCTAACAAATGTTTTTAGTAATTTTGGGCCGGAACAGGCTAAGCTTGGCGTACCGTACTAAAGCACTCAGGAAAATTTAGGAAGATAGATAGAGGGATCTAAAGATTGCCAAGAGATGCCTATGAGCGGCTGCTTTAAACTTTTTCATATCACAAGTGAGAGGAAAACAGGAACTAGGGTATCAAAGAATGCAATTCAGCAGCGCAACGACTATTGCAATACCGATAATATAAAGAAAGAACTGAAACGATTCTTCTATGTTCAAGGGACTGTATGTCAAAAGTTAAGGACTGGTCATTTATAAGCCTAATAGCTCTTTTTTTAATATAATTCACGATATCGAAAGCGTATTGGTGAGCACCAACCCAGAAGTGCGAATTATATTCTAGATGAGGATGAGAGTTATCTTTCTCCATGCTTTCCTATCCTTGCATACCTCCCTAGCTTCCTCAAGATTCATCCATTGTCTCTGACATGCTCTTTTATTTATAAAACTCCTTATCTTTCTTTCTTTTATCATACAATCTACTGCATTCAGTCAAGATTTACGCGGTCAACCAGGCCTGGCCTTACCTCCAACTTCACCCACATAAATTTGATTTGTTAATCTGTCGTTGTTCATTATTTCGATGTGACCAAACCAGCGTAGTGTACTACTTTATACCTATCTATCATCGTCTTTTTTCCCCACGCTCCTTCATTATACACTCATTCTTGATCTTATACCTTCTCGTTTTACCGCACGCGTTTCTCAGAAATCTCATACGCACGGCATTTATTTTACTTTCGTGCTATTTTTGACATGTCGTACTTCCATACAGTACTGACGGGACAAACACTCCATTATAGATAGCTCGTTTCGCAGCTACGCTGTTTTTCATTATCGTCTATATACTTCCAATTACTTTCCTTTCACCATTGACCCGCCGACCAATCTTGGTCTCCATTGTAGGACCTGCAGTGAACATTCTACCCAGGTATACCAACTCGTCCACTTGTTCCACAATTTCATCATGCAGGATAAATGCTCTACTCTCCTTTTCACTTTCCTGATTGAACACCACAATCTTATTTTTGTTCACGTTTACCTTAAGATCCATGCTCTCACAGACTATATCAAACTTCTTCAGAGCAGTTTGAAGCTCATCCGCATTTTACCTTAATAAGACTGTCTCATCTGCATACACCAGCACTCGTACATTTGCGTCACCAACCATTACACCATTTGTATTACTTGACTAACACATTTATTAATGTATACATTGAACAACCACGGTAGTATCACACAGCTTTAGCGCACTTATTGCTCAATATTAAAGTATTCACTCACACCTCCTCTCACCCTAACACATTCCCGCTACCGTTATATATTGCGCTTATTCCGTTTATTAAACCTTTACTTACGCCATATTCATTTAATATTTCCCACAGTTTTGCCTATTCAATCGGTCATATGCTTTCTCCAGATCTACAAATGCACAGTTCAGCTCCTTTTTTTTACTTTAACACTTTTCGATCACCTGCCGGAGTGCAACCATCCTCTCCCGGGCGTGAAGCCACTCTGCACATCCCAGATCTTAGTTTGGGTAGCTTCACGAACTCTTTCAATGTGTACTCTTCCAAATACTTTACCAGGTGCACTGAGCAGACTTATTTCTCTGTAGTTTTTGTAATCACTCTTGTTCCTCTTACCCTTATGCAGAGAGGTACAATGCTCGCGCTCTTCCTTTCACTCGGCATACGTTGAATAGTTAACATAATCTTTGTATCTCCATATTTAAGCATTTCACCAGTGATTTCAACCACTCCTGCTCCTTTACCGTTTTTCAACTTTCCTACCGTTTTCACTATCGTATTGTTAATTTTAGTAATTAAATTAGCAAGCAGACCAGTTATTAGCCATACCGTGCCCTACTAACGATATCGTCCTACTACCGGACAGTGCTGGCACTTATTTGCCTACTGTCGCGACAAGAAAGGAAGTAAGTAGTAGAAAATAGAGACAGAGACAAGAAAGAGATAAATAATATAAATGTGTATAGTTGATTATAATATAATATATATATATATATATATATATATATATATATATATATAGTGGCGTCTCTATATGAACGCCAGATTACAATCCTTAATAGTTTTCTTAGTATGAGTGTTAGAGAAGCACCGTTGGTAGCAGACGATTCCGAATGAAGCCTATAATACTCATTCTGAGCATGGGTCCCATTCCATACTTCAACGTTGTGATTTTTGAAAAACTTGTGGACGCCAAAATCGTGTAATGCATAAAATTGTATACAAATTAGTTCAGCACTTTGCCATCACAGCGCTATTTCTAAATATATTTTTATTGTATTTATCCTGTACATTTACAATCATTCAGGCGTCTTTAAATGGCAACACTGTAAAACCAATTTCTAATATTCGTTTTTATTTAATGTGAAGTAATTTCATATTTACGGTCTACAGCCTTCTGGCATCATTCTACCTAGATATACAATTGGTGCTACTTAACATCATTATGAACTTACACCTACCTTATGTTCTAAATCACTTTGAAGTCATATATTTATTTATGTATACTGCGCACTTCAAATAACAGTCAATCTGACGCTTGGGGGTGAACTGTAAAACTTATTGTCCATGGTTCCTAATGAGCGGTAGACGAAGGATTTTAAGAGTTCACTTATACACCATTCTCCGAGAATAATAAAATTAATTGTCCTTGAATATAAATGCAAAAAATTAAAAATACAAATAGGTAAGTTTCGTATTATCCATTACACAATTTGAAATTCTCGGGGTGTGCTTTTGTAGCGTGGGGGATATAGGAGTTTGTACCAGTGAATCCTGAAAGTATGGCTTCCGTGAATCGATGATTGACGTGTTTTACAGTTTTGTTACAGGTAGCTATGTAACTATGAAGGTTGTTTTGTAAGAGTAGATTTGCTTGGTACAACCAGTATTTAGTCGAACGATACCAGTTGGCATAATTCAATGTCAAATTTACTTATTATTAACAGTTGAAATGACATCATTGTCCTTATTTCAAAAGGGCGACATTTAAAATCGTATTTTGGGTTCGCTTCTCTGAGGTTAATGTTCGACAATAACATACCCCGTTCTGCTTTAACGTGTTCGAAATGAATAAATGTAGTTTAGGAATATGAAATGATTAAAAGTATGTGATGTACAGATACGTATATCTTACTTTATTATTCGCGAAGCGCACAAGAAAATACTATTTTCGTGAAAAGTTCATATCGAATTTTCGACGGTTTAAAAATGATCTAGACGTTTGTGGGAGTACGAATATAAAAAAATCCGCTTAAAAATTAATTGAGTACCTTTGTACACCAAATTCATTTTTAATCGACACTTCATAGATATAATTTCTAGTTATTATTTGTTTCAATTGTTAGAAGTAGATAGTTTAACCGAAAGTTTTACCCCGAAGTGTATTCACCCTTAGTAAATCTAACGCACTGTAGATTAAGAAACAAGGTCTTAATTTTGAACTACATAGTAAACTAGTTACGATGAAACCGTTTATTAATCAAAAGTGTCCTTTATTAAATTAATATTTGTTTTAATGCTACCACGTTAAATTAGTACCGTTTAGAAACAGTTATATTATTAGCACATAGTGATAATTCTTCTATTGGAATAATCTGATTGTGAATCATTTAAACACCGTTTTGTAAAGTCGGAAACTTATTATTTGGTTTCGGTAATTTAAGGTTCTCAATCAAATTTGTCTAAAATGTGCGGTTGTACGTCTGTACGTGCGCGTGCGCCTGTAGCCAGGATAACTTAAAGACACGCAACGGATTTTAATGACACTTTATATTTACAATTACTGGTGAAATACCTCTTTTCTATCAAGTTTTGTTAAAATCGGTTCATAGTCAACGATACTTTATAGAGGGCGCTCAAGTGCGTTGTATATGAATAACTCCAAAATTATTCACGTTAAAGTAAGAAGTGAAGAGAGCTTTCTTACAGTTTATTCAATTTCGCATAAGCTTTGTTTATGACAATTTTTGTTGGAGTAATAAATACACATTAAAACGTTTTTTAGCAAATATATCGAAACTGTCAGCTTAAGTGAAAAACCTTTATTAGGGAATATTTTAGCTACGTTTCTTTTATTAGAGTAAAATAGCAAATAAGTTCGAAAAATGTGATCCAATTAATAAAAAAGATGGATACGAATACTAATTTTGAACAGTTTGATTTTTATATTTAAATAACATAATTTATTAGGATTGTAATTGTAATGTGTCAAAGCTGTAAAATGTTTGCGCATTCCAATTTATGTTCTTGGAATTAATTCTGATGTTTTCGCCATGCAAAAAATAAAAGAAAAAATAATGCCGTAATTATTAAACTAGTTTAAGACTTGATTACGTTAGTTAAGCATGAAATGCCAATTTAATAGTGTATTAAGGTATAAGTGGATAAAAAGGTCTTTAAAACACGCGCGATTTTTCGAGCACGACGGCGCAGCTCGAAATCGAGTAAGTGTTTTAAAGACCAGTTATCCACGCATACTTTACGCTATTTTTTTTTATTGGTGCACCTTGAAATTATAAATACTAGTATTATTACTAGAAAAAATGGAAATAAGAACTAATAATGTAAAATATGTAAATAAAAATTAATATATCTAACAATACTAACTGTACTTTCATTTTCATTTATAAAATTAAAAGTGTTAAATAATGTTTAAATAAAGGTTTTGAATTTGTTAGTAATATTTTATTTGACGTTACAAAGTACTCCAGTCAGATCAATAATCAAAAAATTGTCATTCAGACTTCACGTTTCTTGAGTTGTTGATTTTGCCACGGTAACTTTAAAAAACGCGCGTTTTTCAAAGTTCGATTTAAACACGCTAAGGCGTGCTTTAAATAGGTGAAATGAGACACCAATAAAAAAAATATATATATACATGACCCAGTCATGATTTATATATTATATATGAGAACATGATTTATATATTTGTCATATATTTACTTCAAATAAAAGTGCAAATGGTTGTCGTTCTATTGGTATTTGATAGTCTAGACTCACATTGCATTTGAACGTTTATTAATCATTGAATACAATAAAAAAATTTTAATTTTGGAGAATTAAGATTTTTTAGGTAACATTAATGCTCATTTAAAATCCGTTAGGCAAATTAAAAAAACGATTTTAGCAAAATGAATTCACAGTTTATACTTAAGCCGTACGTATTCAAATCGTGCAATCCGAATACGGAAAAACATACATTTCTATTTAAAAATATGTAATCTAATGACAAATTAAGTGTAATACATATATTGCTAAAAAAATAAGTTTACACACGGTATACTATTTTGTAAAATTTAAAATGGTCAAATGTATATTAAAATATCGTTACATGAATGTTATACCATTAATTAAAATGAGATAATGGTATTGTTAAATTGATCTGAGAAAACTGATACTATAGTATATGTTGTGTTAAATTACGAAAACTAATTTATTCAATCATAATTCAATTAATCAATTTTGATTAATTTTAATACTCTCGTAACACATTTTCGATTTTCGTTTGGTACAATATGACATGAAGTTTAAATTTTTTATTGTAACTCGCTGAAAATATCGTTATAGATAAACGTTATAATATAATAGTGAATATCCTTTTTTCTCCTAAAGTTACCTGTCACAATTATTATATCGATGCAACCATGTAACTTTTGAAATTTTTTTGGATATGTTCTTTGTCCCTGGTTTTGGTGTGCGTATTTGTAGTTTTAGAAATATAGGTAGGTACAAATACTTGATCTTGGAGAATAAATTTACAATTGTGTTATATTCAGAGAGGCATAATGAAGTACGTTATCCATCAACATCCATAAACAGCGTTACTAGTACCTAATACTAGTGTACGCTTCCACAGCATCTGTATCATTCCTTTTCATGTTGAAATTTTTTGTTGGCTTTAGTTTTGAAAAGGCGAGGTTTTAGCTAAGGCTGAGCTACTAACCTAACCCACTATACTTACAAAACACCCACATCTGAAACTGGTTCGAACCAGAGACTTTCTTTGGGTTGAATGGTTGGGAAGACATTACAATCTGTAGATTAACTAAGAAAGTGGAGAAAATAAATTCATGTAATTGTTTGTCTGATTATTAAAGTAGCTGAAATACGCTGATTGCACCAAACTCAGAATGTCTAACAAGCATCCAGTATTCATAGCTTTCCAGTATCTTACCAAGGCTTGCTAAATGTATCTCGTCTACATTTTAAGCTATTTAAATAAATGTCATAAGTATTGTATTGATATTATTTTAACGTATATTAATAGATACTGCACGAATCAAAACTTAACTTCACACTTATTTATAACAATCAATACTAAACTCACTATCGGAACTATAGGAGGCAAAAGGCTATACTAATCGCTGACTTATCTTTAGTTCAAATATAATCACCACAATTCTTAATAACGCAATGAATCATTTATATGGAGATGATATACAAACTCTACGGAGACCACTCATCTTTTTGGTTTTATGAAAATGTTGATCAAATTTAATAAATGTATCTCTTCGAAAGTAATATCTGTCCTGTACGAGTGCATTTGATAATAGTGTAAAGCACCAAAACCCGTCACTGTTAATGCTATACACGATAGTAAATAAGAGAGTGCACATCGTATAGTAACTGTATGCTGCTGCGGGAACATTCCGTAGTCAGTGTGAAAGAGAGACGCCCTCTATATTCCATCTCTTACTGCGCGTATACGTATGAGTAATTGTTTTATCTCATATATTTGGTGTTGAGGTTTTTGATAATGTGTTAGATGGAGTGTTTTCTAGTACATTACGCATTTCTTTCCCATTCAAAGGACATGAGTCAGATATAATATCAAGATCTGTTTATTATTATGTATTAATATCATAATCAAACAATACTATAAATGACATTAAGAAGTAGTAATAGGTCAAGTGCAAAGAAAAAGAAGGAATCTAGACTGCAACCTTTTGTGTTTATAAGTAATATCCGAATATATGAAAACTTTCATTTTATGACCGTAGATTTGCACAATTTATTTCGTGCAATTTTGTGTTTGTAAATATGAACTGTGAGTTTTTTTGTGTGAAATTTATTAATAAACCTTGATTCACTGCATACACCTTGTTTCACCTGTTTGCTGTAACGGTATAAAACAAATATTGATGGTAAAATAAAATTTAGTGCAACAGGGTTCGTTTTTTTTTAATGTACACTTAGTGAATCCAACCAAACATTGTAGCCGATTCTATTTGTTAGTTATTTTAACCGTCTTCTGTTTTATTTACTATGATAAAAATCAGGATTTGTAAAATTAAAATAGGACAAATCTTTTTGAGATGTGTTAGATATCCTACCTCTTACTTACAAGTACTCATTTCAACAACAATGTACAGAAATGCCAGTAGAAACCATTGTTCCATATTTCCTCGACGATAAATTAAACACCATTCCATTGCTATGAAATAAAAATCAGTATTTGTTGAATGAATATTAAAACTTCAAAAATAAAACAATGCGCGCTGTAAATATTGCATAAAGTTGACTCCCTCTATGCTTTATCTCTTTCTAACGCGAAAGGCTACGAATTCGGTCCGTGATGCACCAGTTCGTGTGTGTATCTCTCTATCTACTATCGAGATGCTATATAACAGGAAATTTACTACATTTTAAAGATCATTACAGTTTTTTGAGGTTTGCGAGGCTAATATATTGTAAATTAGAAAAATGTATCAATAGTGCTTTAAATGTATAACACCTCACCTGGATTCTATTTTTAGATACCGTTATTTTTATTATTTTGCAAAACTTGCTCATACACAAGAAACGAAAACTTACGTAAGAATGAGAGTATGAGTTCTAACAATCGTATCTGGCATGGGTGTAAAGGAACCGCGTCTTTCGTAGAAATTCAATTCTATAGCAATCCTAAACACTAGCCTTTTTTATTATCTAAGGGGCAATTTCAAACGGTACTAAAATTCTACTGGTTAGATTATTATTTCGTTTATTATTAATATTCAAACCGCTGGGTTATAAAAATCTGTTCTAAAACCCACCCTTACCGTTCAGTACTTTCTTGATTTAGAAATTGTCATTTTCACCCGCACATGTTTCACTTACCGAAGGTAGAACATTTGAGCCATTTATGCTTACAATAGGAAATGGTCTACCTTTTGTTGGCGGACGCAAGGCAACACTCAGTGTTATTACCATTAAATTTAACTCAATTATTACTTTCCCCTTCAAGGATACGCTGAATGTATTTGTTGATTGAAATTGCCATTTCAGCTTTACGGTCTTGATTTGAGATGGATGGTGGATTACCATTATTAGTACACTGAGATGAACTAAAATGAAGAGTTCAGTCTTCAGCAATGCAATGGATCGGGTTAGCCGTTGAAGAAAAAGATCATTTAAGTATAGCAGAAAAAGTGTAGGCGGTATAACTGATTCCTGTGGCACGCCCGGGTTAATTCCAACTTCTTCTAAAAAGATGCCATCAACTACGACACGTATTCGTCTTTTGCCAAGGAAACTAGAAACCCACTTGATGGGCGTAAACGATTGAAGTATACACATCCCAAACTCGGCCAAATGCTTTTTAGATATCTAAAGCGGCTACAACTGTTTTTTACCGGGGTATTATAATGTATCGTTCCAAACTTGGGCGACGTATGAAAGAAGATCACCTGTTGAACGATTCTGCCTAAAACCATGTTGGTGGTCACTAAGGAGCTTCTTAGTTTCAAGGAAATAGAGCAGTTACTGATTGATGGCTTTTTCCATGATTGTAGACAAAATGGAAGCAATGGCAATTGGTCGGTAGATCGAGGGATCGGTCTTATCGCCTTTTTTGTGGATAGGTTCAACACTTGCTAGCTTCCGTGGTGAGATTAATTCCCCAGAAGACATAGCTATCGAATAGAGTTTAGATAGGACTGGTACTAGTTCGAGGGAGCATTTCTTTAAAACAATGGTTGGGATACCGCCTGGGTTAGTTGCCTTATTGAGATCAAGCCTATTGATGATCGATTCTTGGGGCTTTTACCGAAATCAATTCATTTCTCAGTGTGTGAGGAAGAGGTGACTAGAGACACATCTTCTGCAGAATCATTAAGACACGAGTTTGATTCATGGGGGAAATGAAGATGTACCATTTACTAATGGTAAAGATAAAATTTACGACTGCCAAAAGGGAATGTAGTTAGTTCATTGCATTTTTGTTGTCTAAACAAATTTTTAGCTTTAGTAATAACACTTTTGCAGGAATTTCTAGTACGAACGTATTTCTATTCTATTTAGTATAAAAATTATTTTTGAAATATATTGTTTCAGCACAAGCCCTATTAAACCAGAGTTGGGAACGAGAATGACCTATACAGATAGTGAAAGAGCAATGTACGAAGATGAGGACGTCTTAAAACAATATTCACGCCATAGAAAGGTTGCAAAGCAATCCCGTAAATCACTCTATTTAGCTGACTTAAAATACCACAAGGTTCTACCAGTGTTGCGAACAACAGAGGAATTAGGGACCGTAGAAGGTGAACAAAGTGAAGCTTTATAAACAAGTGGGTTTGATGTAAGAAAGAAATCTAGAAAATGTGGAGCGTGGTTAGGGATATCAGGGATTCTTGTGGATTCAGAAATAATTTGCGTGAGATCACATGGAATAGCAATTGTTTCTGCAGGATTAGTAGTAGATGAATATTAGAGCCAACTAGAGTTATGAACATTGAAATCTTCCAAACTTGAGATATTCCAACATGGACACTGAGACAGAAAGTAGTTAGAGAAGTAAGTTTAAACTAAGGTAATCGAAGAAGTTTTGAAAGTTACTGTCATTATGACATCTGTAAATGCAACAGTAGAATTTAGGACCAGAATGTTTAAACGTCGAATTTTTCATTCTCTAAAGAAGAAATCCTCTTGCAAGCGAAGTTTTCCTTGAGATAGGTACACTCCTCCTTTCTATTGAAAGTTAGAGTGAAGATTGTATTAGGCAAATTGTAAGTTGGGTGAATCTGAGCTTTCAGAAGGGATTTGTGTTTGGCATAGAAACAAAATATCAGATTTTAATTGTTCACGATGTTGGTGAATAGCATTAAGATTATTGACACTGTTATTTGACACAAACATTCACGTTTGGTTTTGGTTATATGTACTAATATGTGTGCGAGTTCGTAAATCATGTTATCTACTGAACAAAAAGTCTTTTTAGTTGAGCAATTTTTTTCGCTCATATGGTTTATATAGACAAAATGGGCCGCATTAAATTCGTCCGCGGATAATTTTCGGAGTATCTCAATAAACAGGAACTAAGTAATGCTGTTGTAGTGTACATTATAACCGAATTTAGAAAAACTGGAAGTGTCCTACACCAGGGATAAGGTAAAGCTGGACAAAAAAAAACGGTGGATACCAAAGAAAACCACGAATGTGTATTCAATAAAATTTTGGACTTGCCATGTCGTAGTCAACGAAGATCTGCTGCAAAATTGCATATCAACAAGAGGACTCTTCAGAAGATATTGAAACAATGTAATGCCGGTTCATACGTTACTCAGACGACCCAACAATTGAGAATGGGTGATTATGCTGTAATACTGTTCTAGAATCCTTGCCTTGCAATATGATAATCCCAATTTTATCAGTAACATCTGGTACAGTGACGAATGTCATTTTCATTTGTCGGGTCATGTAAATAGGCGTAGCAATACATTTTTATGTTTTCAACGATCAGAAGAGGTGCAAGAATACCGTTGCATAGTGAAAAAGTGACAGTTTGGTGCGCGCAGTTTCTGCACGGGGAATTATTTAGCCCTACTTGATTGAGGAAAACGGACGCCCAGCAACTGTTAATCAAGAGCGTTGACTTACTCAATATTCACACCATCTGTAGATGACCTTCGGAGGTTTTGCAGATCAGGAAAATTACACTGCGGGAGCGTTTGGAAATAATGTAATTGCACTTTTCACCGCTTTAGCTTTTCCATCTCACTCTCCATACTTAACATCAATGGATGCTTTTGCTTGAGGAATGCTGAAACTATGGGTTTCAGAGATAACCATCCGTGCACAATACAACAGTTAAAAGAGAAAATGATACAAGCGATATGGCAGATAAAAAAGCCTCTATTTTGAAATATGCAAGAACGATACGAACTGTGCGTTCAACGTAATGGACGGCACTTAGAACATGTTACTCGTAAAGCCAAGACTTAAGTGTCAATTTATTATTACATATTATTTTAAATGAAAAAGATTTGAAGAGGGTTATATTACTGAAGATTCACACCGTCTGTAGATGACCTTCGGAGGTTTTGCATATCAGGAAAATTACCCTGCGGGAGACGTTTGGAAATAATGTGATTGCGCTTTTCACCGCTTTATCTTTTCCATCTCACTCTCCAGACTTAACATCATAGGATGCTTTTGCTTGGGGAATGCTGAAACTATGGGTTTTCCGAGATAACCATCCGTGCACAATACAACAGTTAAAAGAGAAAATGACACAAGCGATATGGCAGATACAAAAGCCTCTATTTTCAAATACGCAAGAACGATACGAACTGTGCGTTCAACGTAATGGACGGCACTTAGAACATGTAACTCATAAAGCTAAGGCTTAAGTGTCAATTTATTATTACATATTATTTTAAATGAAAAAGATTTGAAATTTTTACTACTATGAATTAATAACCATACGGTATATTAATAATCTGATTTTTAAGTGAATAGCTTAGCCCATTAGTGCATGAAGTTTAATTATGTAGTTTTTTTTAATTTTTTTGCTTAAAACTTCCCTTTATACTCACTTTATAACTAAAAAATATGTTTGTATATTTTATTTTACTTTAGATACAGAAAAAACAGGTGTCCGTTTAAACGGACGCTATGCATAATGAACCGTTAGGAACTTACATATTTAAACTTAAAACTATTGCGTATGAAATTTCAAAAAACAATTTTTAGGGTGTAGGCCAATGTTAGATTTACGGCACATAAAATGAGCTTTTTTTCCACACTCAGCACAACGTCTTTCAGTAGAATTGTATTCTACCAAATGATTTCGTCCGTCATATCTTGATTCTTGGGAAGGTGGTTGTGTAATTCGTCCTCTGTTTGATGGAGTACCGTACGTCGTTAATAATTGTAATGTAATTTCTCTACGAAATTTTAACAAACTTGAAGCTCGATCATCTGTGGGGCATACCTCTTTCATAAGATACCATGCGTTTGTTGTCGATACATCCAAGAAGTATAAAAAAATTGGCCACCATCACTTTCTCTGCCGAATCCTAGTCCTGTATGCCGCCACTGCTTGGTCTATTTTATCTACCCCTCCCATTCCTTGATTGTAATTACTAAATACAGAGGGTTGCTTTACAATTATCCTAGCCTTGCAATCTCGGGAGTATCTAGTGCAGGTACCTTCAGTTACTCGATCATAATTAGTAATGCATGACACCACTTTGTTGTCTTTCCATTTTACGACAGATATTTTATTTTCACTATCGGTAGTAACTTTATAGAATCCCCTATCTTGCTTTTCCATACTTTTCTTATCAGGAAGTAAGCATTTACCAGTTCTACCGTTTTGGATTGTAGCTGTAGCGCAATAACCTTTTTCTGCTAAATGATACAGTAATTTTGCCGACGAAAAATAATTATCAAAAAAAAATTTGTGTCCGCTTTTAGGTGGAATTCCAGCTTGTTCAATTAGTGACATTACAGTATCTCCGCCAAGACCAAACGTTTTGTTGTTGTTGTCACTTTTTCCGGAATATATCTCAAGCGATACCATGTAGCCTTCTGCTGTACAGCGGGCCCATTTTTAAAGCCAAAACGAATTGGCTTTCCTTTTATATACTGTTTGGCATAATGCCTCCCGTAATAGGGAATCATGCTTTCGTCTATTGATATGTTTTCCTTTATATACGCATGATATCTGAATTTTTCGTTAAATGTGTTACCATAGGTCTTAGTTTGTACAGCCGGTCATTTTTATCGATGTGGTCATTGTCATTGAGAAGGAAATTTCTTAGAATTCGTTTGAATCTATTCAAACGCATACTATTCTGAAGAATCACTGGCACATCTGGTAAGCTTGACCAAAACAGTCGTTTATTTGGATATTTTGCATATCCAGAAAGAAGTAGAGTGCCTATGAAAACCCACAGCTCATCCATATTCATGTTCAGTGGTTTATTTTCTTGTGATGAGTACAGATTACTTTGATCTAATATTAGTTGAAGAATGTTCTCAGAAAAAAACAACTTAAAAAAATCTAAACGAGAGTTTGCTGCTTGAGCTTCAACGGAGGGTGATTTACATTGGCAGTTTATAACCATATCGAATGATGGAACTTTATTCTCTTCCCATTTAAATGTGTGTGGATATTTCACGTTCGTAGCCTTTTTATCAAGACGAATATATTTGGACAGAGGCTCATCGTCACTACAATCAAATTCGTCATTGCTGGTTTCTTCCCTTTCCGGACTAGGAAGCTTCTGTTCACCCCGTTGTCGCACTTCACACTCAGTATTCAACATTTTGGGGCCCAAATAATTCAAATTTGCAGCGTATTCATCATCACTGAGATCTTCGTCACAATCTGTTTCTCTTCCTTCTTCGGGTGACAACGCATATATATCAAGCTGCGTATCATCGTCATCCTCTTCCAGAGCTTGAAGGAGCTCATTTAACGATAATCTAAAAAACGTGTGAATCTAAGAAACTAATTATGAAAAAGAAAAATTTTTTTAATAAAATATTACCGATTAGCATAGTGTCTCAGAAGCATAGTGTCCGTTATAACGGACGACGAGAGAAAAGTACTGTGTATGCGTAATAACCTTAACCTTGAAATACTTGCATGTATTCAATAAAAACTTATTACACTTGCCCCTTGCCCCTATTGCAGTATAATGAAGGATCCATAACACACAATAACACTTATTACACACACAAGGTGGATGAATTTTTAAGTAATTAATTTTTTACTCCTAAAACATTGACCAAGCATGTAATGTATTAACATGAAATAAGTGAGGTTAAGATATTACTCCTCCTACAGTTAAAAAATGGCGCGTCCGTTTAAACGGACGCTATGCACTAATGGGTTAGCGTGGAATTATACAATACTCTACGGTGGAATAAAGACTACCACGATCTGTAAGTATGCAATGGGGTGTGTGTCGGTCTTAACGTTTAAAGCTAAAATATGTTTCAAATGAATTAAAATAATGTCTAAATAATATTTTTTATGACACATTTATTTATTCGTAATAAAAAAGTAATAAAAAATTTAATTATTTTAAACGTTTCTCACGTGACCTTAAACGATGCCACCATTGGTTGTGATGTCAATTTCCATAAATCCAACATGGCTATATGAAGAAAATACTTATATAATAAACAATCTATGAAAAATATTGTTCTTATTTTTTACTTATAGTATTTAGTTAAACACAAATAGATTACCTGATTTTACATGTTTGGCATCGTACTTGCTCTGCATCTGCAATGAGTGCTCTCCTTTGCTGTTTTATAACAGCCGATCGTTTCGAAATCGACCCTGTTCTTTTAACAGGATCAGGATGACATTCAAACTTTGTATAAACACAGTTCTTTTTCATAATAATTTTTTTGGCTCCGCTAAGCCTATGTTACATGTAATTTCGTTAACTGAAATGTTTGAATATGATGTATCTTTATTTGAGTTAAATAAGAGAAATGTTTTAATAACATAACCTTAAAAAATAGTATTTTTTATCCTAAATAACTTAAAGAAACTAATTATAGACAAATAATTACGTCAAAATGATCTTCATAAATATATAGGGACGATTTCGAAGATAATTCTGCTACTTCTCTTCTTGAAAGTCGCAGCCACTCTTTCCTCATATCTTCTTGTTTAGGCACACTAATAAAAAGTTTATTCGGAGCATTTATGCCTGTATTTTTACACCAATGAAACGCTTTGTTGCTCATTTCTCATCAAAATATTAACATAGAGGTGAGTTTTTTTAACAAGGGTCCCATACAAGCAAGAGTTGTTTTACGTTGAATTATGAAGTGTGACGTCACTCGGATCATTAACCTTCATGAAACGTTTCGGCGCTGATTATAATATTTGAATGTATGTAGTGTTTTTTATATAAAATAAAGAACTGTTACAGAAAATAATCCTTGATATAGTGAAAATAATGTAGTTTTAATCAATTGGCATAAAAATTAAAAAAGTGTCACACACCCTATTGTAAGAAATGTATGATCTGAATCATCAATGGAGTAAATCGATTTTTAGGCTAAATCACGCAATTGTAATTATAGGTGATTAAAAATTAACATAATAATATTAGGTGTATTTATATGTATACATATAATTAATATTATTTATACCATTTAAACCACAACTTTATAATATCCTTCAATTTGACAGCACATTTAATTTAATTCCATTTAAGGGATATACAATTTTCTGCTATTTTTTATAATCAGTGGCAGTGGGTAGAAACATTTGCAGTTAATACTATCAGCAAATTTTTTTAAGTAAACCATTAAAAAAGATTAAATCTTGCTGAAAAAAAAAATTATTTTTCGTTTGTTCAATTGCCGGTTTCATGGATTAAATACGAGTAAATTCTAAACGTGAATATTGGACGTAATACTTTAATCGAAGCTTGGTTTCCAACTACCACGTAACTGGTGCATTTAGGAATAGAAATAATACTTCGCAATATGGGTGTGCCAAAATTTCTGGTGCGAAATACGTTTAAGAAATAAGTTAATAAACCGATTCATATCTGATTACCATGTTAAATAGTGCGAGACTTCTAATTAAATTCACAAATTGGTTTTCCACTATTTTCCTTTTAGTTTATTTAAATGTTAACCTTGGGAATTTATGCGTTGACTATATACAAAAATAACTAATAGCATTCAATTCTAACAAAAATAATAAATTACAATAATAGTTGGGTTAAGGTTATTGTAAAATATTGTCCATTCTTTATAGACTAGGACGATTGTATTCAAGCATGACGAACATGAATACTATCTGATATATTCTCCAGAATATTATTTATACATGTGTAATTATGTTATTTCGTCATTAAATGTCGTTTGCTATAGAAACCGGTTATTAAAAGGTGGTCGAGTTAGAAGATGTGTTTGAATACGTAACAGAAGAAGCCGAACACAGTTATCCAAGTTTCCGCTGACTGTCATTTTTACCACAAAAAATTACGGCTATTCTAATGTTTGCTCATTATTGTTATTTATTTAATATCTTTACCTAGTACAGTTCAGAAATCGTAATGAATAAGTGAGTATACGCAGAAACAGATAAATGATTTACAAACTTGTTAAGATAGGTATGGAAATTAATGGTAATTTCACATTCATATGATAGTACAAGGATCCTGAACTATCTTTCTTTTAATGTTATAAAGTACTAATGAGTTTTTGCTTAGAAAAGCAATTTTGGCAATAAACGTTTCTATAGTGTGTACATAAACTATGGAATAGGTAAATTCAATTAAAAATCAGGGGTTTCTTTTTTGGAAAAATGCACGGACTCGTCGATTCTTATTTTTTGTTGCGGTTCTTCTCATGGTAAATGCATGTATACAGGGTGACCCAAAAACAAGTTAAGACCATCAACTTCATTTTTTTTGAAATAGAAACATTTATTTTTAATTTTATTATTGGATTCTGCATCGAATTCTAAGTATATTTTATGTAGCATGTCCTATACCTAAACTCAACAGTTATCGAGAAATTTACTTCCGAACGTATCAGTAACCAAGACGATGATTATGGCAACTATCAATATATTTTCACGAAAAATGGTATTTAATAAGTAAGAACAATAAGTATTTACTAAATTAAATGTTCCAATTGAAATACGTGCCTGGCAGTATTCCAAACGGTGGATCAGTTCTTGCTGAACCATATTTATTATTTCTGGATTAATTTTAGTGCATTCTCTTCTGATTCTAGTTTTTAAGTCGTCAGTGTCAGTTCTAGTTTTGTACACAACATTTTTTAGATGGCCCCACAAACAATAGTCCTTGGTGGCAATTCAACAGATCCACGCCTTCCAATCCATCTGTTAGGAAATGCTACATCATCGAGGTATTGTCTAATCTGAGCTGCATAATGCGGTGGTGCTCCATATCGCTGGAACCATAAATTCTCTTCATACGTCATTGGATTATTAGAACCGAGATATAAAGCTCTTAAACTGGGGATTAGATGTTGTTGTAAAAATTCAAGGTATCTTGGACCGTTCAAAGTCTGTCCAAAAAAGAAGGGCCCAATGATTTGATTTTTGGCAATCCCTGCCCAAACATTAATTTTTTCGGTATATTGGGTATGGTGTTCTCTCATCCATCTGGGATTTTATTTTGCCCAATAGCCAGCAGTTTAGTCTATTAACTTCGCCGGTTAATGTAAATGTTGATTCATTTGAAAATATATTTTCAACGTGGCGGGGGAAGTTGTGGCACATATTAGGATTTGACAGAATAGTAAAACATTTCCTTTTGTATCCTCATTGATCGCAGAACGTCCAGCCTTCAGCTTATCTTCCACAGAGCCAGTATCTCGAACCTTTCTGTCAATTTTGCTAACTGTCGATTGGTTTATTGGTCTATCCCGATATTTATTATTAAATAAAACACACATCTATTACCATATCCAATCATCACAAGAATTTCAGTTCTTCGTGTTATGGATAAACGCATTGTGCCTAATATAGCTTTTAATTGGAATGAAACCTTCAAAAATCAAAACTGACAAAACCTGTGAATGTCAATATTATTGGAATGTTGTGTTAAAAATACCATTTCTATGGAGGTAAATAAACAAACCTACCAAATAAATCATCGTCTTGGTTACTGATACGTTCAAAAGTAAATTTCTCGATAACTGTTTAGTTTAGGTATAGGACATGCTACATAAAATATAATTCGATGCAGAATTCAAAAGTAAAATTACAAATAAGTGTTTCTATTTGAAAGAATGAAGTAGATGGTCGTAACTTGTTTTTGGGTCACCCTGTATACATGCATTTACCATGAAAAGAACCACAACAAAAAATAAGAATCGACGTGCCCGAGCGTTTTCCAAAAAAGAAATCCCTGATTTTTAATTGAATGTATTCCATACTTTATGTACACACTGTATAGAATGTTATTTATTAAGCTTTAGAGGTATTCAGTCAGTAAATGCTAGTAACTGTTTCGATAAAGTTTAAAAGATTATTATTTCAATTCTTCAGTAATTAAGCAACACTTAGAATGATTAAAAAAAAAACAACTTCTAGAAAGTATGCTAGATGATATATCACGAAGAAAGTCAAGAAGTTCGTTATACAGAGCGACCCACCTATTCTCGCTTGAAAAATAACTGCTAGACTAATAAAGAAATTAAAAAGATCTCATAGTGAGTGTAGATAGTTAACAAGGACTAAGTTTTAAAATTCTTTTCAAATACACAGGGCGTGTCGTAACTCAGTAGCAAAAAAAGGACCATTTTTTAAATGACAGAAAGAAAATTCTCAAACCTACATTTATAAACCTAGACTCAAAATGTCTGTCATGTATGTAACTAAGGTAACTACAAAAAATTAACATTACTTGTGCATGGTTGCAGTACATAAGGTGTTTTAAATTAATGACTCCATTCCATCATTTTAAAATAACTAAAATCAGTTTTTTCAAACGGAACACCCTGTATATTATTTCATATTTTAGAATCCCATTAGAAGAACTTTCTAGCGGTACCATATAGCATGTACACATTTTGTTTAATGACTAAAAAAATGAAAACTAAAAATTACATTACATCTAGTTATAGTTCATAAGCATAAGTTTCAATAAAAGAAAATTTGAAATGAACATAAATAAAATAAATAAACAAAGTTAGGCATGACAAAAAATTATGCTCTTGACAGTTGTTTAGTATTGTCAACAGTAATTAAGATTTAGCGAGTTATAACTTATTATATTAACAATGAATTACTCTAACGAAGAAATGACTGAAATGAAATACGTTTTAGGGGAGTGTAATAAAAACTGTTTTTTATCAAGTAGAGTGTACGCACAAAATATCCAGTAAGAAGACATCCTAGAGTTGATTGTTTTCAAAAACTTAAGGAGAGGTTTGACTCTACTGGATCAGTAATTTATCCAAAGTATAACAGATCTGCTTCCGTATTAACCGAAGATAATAAACTACAGTAGTGTTAACTGTTATAGAAAATCCAAATGTAAGTACAAGACCATTAAGTAGCTTAGTTGATATTTCACGAACAACTGTTCAACGTATTTGAAAAAAGAATAAATTCCATCCATTCCGTATTTAACTACATCAGTAACTTTTACCACAGGACTATGATTGCAGAATAAATTTTTATGGTAGATGGTTAATTAATAAAATTAACACAGAAAGAAATTTTCTAAGTAAGATACTTTTCAATGCAAAGCAGACGTCAAGTAGAATTTAAATATGCAATATTATGTAGGAGGTGTCATTTAAATTTTTTTTTGCTAGAGAGTTACGACACACCCTGTATATTTGAAAATAATTTTAAACTTATCCCTTGTTGATTGTAAACACCCACCACTAAATCTTTTTATTTTCTTTATTAGTCTAGCAGTTATTCTCCATACGAGATAGGTGGGCCACCCTGTATTTTCACTTATGCACATAAGTGGTATTTACCTAATACCAGCGCGTATGATGCATTTGCGATGATAAGCCAGAAAAAGCTTCTAGATTTTTGTAAATCCTTCCGACCATAATCAAATTTCAATTACACTGTATTTTAAAAGGAATTGGTCACTTAATTATGATTACACTCAGTCTTAATTTCTAAAATTTTAGGTGCCGGAACGCATTTGATAGAACCCTTTTTAACCTCCCCCCCAGGTGTCACTCAAGTTTCAATTCGGCACTGCAATGCTATTTATAACTGATAACAGATTTTTGATCATATCTTTATGTATAATTTTTAAATCAAATGTTTCTGATAAGATTGTATTTTGGTTTTGTTATGTTGATGATATTTTATCATCTTGTGATAGTTCATCAGATTTCATTGATCAGTTTTTAATTAATATTAACAATTTACATCCAAACACAAAATTTATACTAGAGAAAGAACAAACCTGAGCTATTAAATATCTAGATTTAAACATAAAAAATAATACACAGAACTAGTTTGAGTTCTTCATATTCAGAAAACCTACACATACAAAAATTACAATTCCAACCGATTCATGTCAACTTAAAACACATAAGTTAGCTGCATATAGATCTTTAGTATATGGAGTAATGTCATTACCTGTAAACGAAACAAATTTCAACAAAGCAATATCAATTATAAAATAAATTACACAAGCAAATGGTTACATTTCAAGTATAATCGACACTTTAGTTAAAAACCATGTGTACAAATTAACTTTCAAAACATTTACCCAGTTAACACAGAACAGACAGAAAATAATACACACATAAAGACAAAATTTACATCGATTGGGGCTTGAACCATTACGGCGCAGTTGGTTAGCGCGGTACTCTAGCAAAGTACAGGTCGTAGGTTCAAGTCCTACTCGAGTTTTGAATTTTAATAAAATTAATAATAATTTTTAATTACTTAGTTATCTTTGAACTTATTCGTTCATAACAAAAACTAATAATTTAATATTAGTCAAGTTGCTCTGGTGTGTGTGAATCCTTGCGATATTGCAGGCTCACATTTCAACTGGCTTTAAATAAAGCATGTATAAAATAAAATTTGGTACCTACTGAATCCGCAATTTTCGTAACAATAGTCCTTATTTCTCATGTTAGGAGCATCCCGTAAGATTTGCTTATAATTGTTTAAATTACACTGCTTTTCAGATACTGATAAATGATCCAAATTCAAACGTGTATAGGGTGGTCACCCAAGACAATCCTGTACTTTGAAACCTGTGGCAGTTACAGGAAAAAGTTATATACACAAGTTAAATGGGAAATCATAAATTTTTTGTTTTTGTAATTTTTGTGTATACAGGGTGTTCAGTTTGGCTTGGATTGAAACTAACTTTATTATTTTAAATGTCTATATAGTATAGCATACTCGTATTCTGTACTAAATTTGGAATATTTTTATAGATATATGTATATCAAAATTCCTAATAATTTTTGAGTATTTATTGTTTAAACTTTTTTTGTGAAAATGCAATATTTAAAAAAAGACTAATTTACATTGTTGAAGCTGAATTGAATGTGAAATAACTTTATGTATCAATCAACGGATAGTTGTACTAATACTTTTTAGTAAATTTATTGCTTAATCATCTACAGGGTGTTGTGGATAATACGCCAAAAATGTCAAATTTTCAAACATGAATATCTTATTTATTTTAAATAGAACACCCTATATATTTTGTTTCGAAAATTTGTAGTTTTGAAGTTATTGACAATTTTCTAGCTTACTTGCCATTAAATGTAATATTGAAATAAAAAGTGCAACAATCAAAGTATTAACATTTAATATTAATTGAATAATTAGTTTGATTTTATTGAATATTAAAGACATGAACTCTTCGATGCGCAATAGGAGCACCCACAAAAAATGCGCTAATAACGAATAAAATCAGGTCCCTGATTTATACTACAATTTTTTTTCTGAGAACATTAAATGAACCACAGAAATAATAAATCTCCATCTTTAGTATTAAGGGAGTAACGCAAATTGTATCCTCAAAATCGAGTACCGATTAAGAAAATATTTCCAGAGTGGTGTAGTCTTTAATAAGAAAAGAAACCGTACGAAATCAGTGCTGAACGCCGACAAGCAATTGGATGTTCTTCTATACTTCCACGAAAATGACGAAAATTCTCAGAGATACTTCTAGAGATACCAAATGTTAGTAAACCAAGTATCTAGATAACATTAATAAAATTGTAAAATTCCGCAGCAGATTTTGATGATAGTTGTTGCATGAAACAACATGGTTAAATTCGTAATAAAAAATACTATCGAATACAGGGTGTTTCGTTAGTTGCGGCGATATAAAATAATAAAGTTGATGATGGTTTCCCGGAGACGAAAAGAAAAACCCAAAAATCGCATTTTGTTTTAAATCTCGGAAACGATAAACAATAATGAACTTTTGCAAAGTACATGTGAATATGCTCTAAATTATACAAATTTTCTCTAATTTAATCGCCTTCATATCTCTTACCGTGGGGATCTTGGACCCCATGCTGTTCATCCTTATTTTGGACACGTTATACACCCCCACAAAAAATTATCACAAGGTGTTAGGTCTGCATTTCGAGAAGGCCAGAGTATAGTTTTCCTATCCAAGTGTCAAAATTATTATTTGTATTGGACGACTGGGGCCACAGTATGGTATACAATATTTTCTCTTATGTGATTTGGTAATCGATTGGTTAAGGGCTGTATTTTATTCACCAATAAATCATGAAATCCTTGTGCGTTAAGAGTTCTGTTGTAAAATATAAAAATAATCCCACAACATACATACGCCCTGGTGTTGAATTGTTTTTAATCTATGCTCGTTGCTTTTTTTAATGAATATAGCAGCAGTATTAAAGATCGCCTCGTCGGTCAAGAGGATTTTCTTGAAATAAGTAAGTAATGAGTATTAATTGCTAATGTTATCTGGATATTTGTTTTAGTAATATTTGGTAATATCTCTAGAAGCATCTCTTTGAGAATTTTTGTCATTTTCGTGGAAGTATATAAGAACATCCAACTGCTTGTTGTCGTTCAGAACTGATTTCGTACAGTTTCTTTTCTTACTAGGAACTACACCACTCTGGAGATCCCTTTGAATTCTTGAAAATATTGTCATAGTAGGTACTCGATTTTGAGGATAAAATCTGCGGTACTCCCTTAATGCTAAAGATGGAGATTTATTATTTCTGATGTAACGTTCATATAAATTCAATCGGGTAGTTACAGTATATGCCATCGTATTTTATACAAATATAAACTGACAATTAATATACACCTGCAAGTGCCAAGATCAACAATGCTAGATTCGCATTTGACAAATACAGTTAGCTTTGAATTTTACTATTTCAATATTACATTTAATGGCAAGTAAACTTCAAAATTGTCAATAACTTCAAAACTAGACATTTTCGAAATATGACATATATACATTAAATGGTAGACATTCGCATGTAGAACCGTAACAACATCCTGTAGATTATTAAGCAATAAATTTACTAAAAAGTATTAGGACAACTATCCGTTGATTGATATGTAAAATTATTTCACATTCAATTCAGCTTCAACAATGTAAATTAGTTTTTTTTTAATACTTTTAAAACGTGTAAACAATAAATATTAAAAAACTATAAGGAATTTTGATATACATATATTAATAAAAAATATTCCAAATTTAGTACAGAATACGAATATGCTATAATATATAGGGTGTGACATTTAAAATAAAAAAGTTGGTTTCAATTCAAGCAAAACAGAACACCCTGTATATACAAAAATTACAAAAACAAAAAATTTATTACTTCCCATTTAACTTTTGTATTTAACTTCTTTCTGTAACTGCCACATATTTCGAGATAAGACACAGGATCATCTTTGGTGGAACACCCTGTACGTTTTTTTCACAGGAGATATGTTCGTCTTACTCGTACTTGGTGTCTAATCCATATTTTAAAGGTTTGGTATTTCGTAAACTACATATAGAGAATTTAGCTGAAATTTAGGCAAACAGACATAAAACACACAAAAAAGAAGGAATAAATTAACAACGTACAGAAAAATGCAAATGACAACTAAACTAAAATGGTGAAGGTTTTGAGAGTGTTCGCCAACTGAAAGTAATTTTTTTTGCTGGAACTTTTTAAAATGCTCTTCTTAGTTTAAAAACAAGGGATTGCAATTTCAATCCTCTTTTGAACAATAGGGTCCAACAGTCATGACGTCACCCAGGCGTGTAATTTTGAATTGGTGTCATTCGCTACAACGTTCCGGAAAGAATGTACCGTATTGACTATGGCTACTAGTCTCAAATTGCAGTAGGTAAAGTTTAGTGACCGAATGTACTCGTAACGAACATATTTAAGCAAAGGAGGGCAAAGGACACACGCAATTACCTAATTAGGCGTTTTCCAAGCACGTCAGAGGTATTGGAATAGTGAAACATAGTTATTGCTGGTTACATAATCGAGTATCCACACACAGTTTAATTACAGGCTTTTTTAACAAATCGCAAGAATAATTTTAAAGACCATCAAATGCGTCCAATGAAAAAAAAACGCTCTTCAAGTCGCGAATTCAAATGTGACTAATGTAATTATGCAATGCAATACATCGCGAAAATAATTTTAAATACGATCTTAAAAACCCTCTTCAAGTACCGAAAGTATAATGTGGACAGCAAGCTCCGGTGTAGTTTTAATTCCACCCCTGCAAGGTAGGCAACCGCAGACATGTTTAATGTATCTTAATTGATGGCTTCTTTTCAGGCGCCATTTTCAACCCTTGATGACGTATTTATGGTCCTCACCCCGTAATTAGGACCATTTTGGCGGTATTAAGAGCCCTTTTGGTAGTTCAGCACCTTAATTCATCTGGCACTGTGTAGTAGGCCATACCGCTGCTTTCTGATTGGTCCATAGAGATCGCCCCAGACTCCGTGCTCTGGCCAATGAATCTCAATCAAATCAAATCAATTCAATCTCAATCAAATCAATCAAACCAAAAAAGTACATAAACATATTTTAATCACATCCCAGTTTAAACCGTAAAGCAATATAGAAATGAATTCAAGATGCTGGTCTGAAACGAATTCTATCAAAACACCTTGGTTGTTACCGGTAATAAAAGCATAAAGGGATTCTGAATAATTTATTATAAGTAATACTGTTTTTAAGATTACATAAAAACACACCTCTTGTATCAGCAGCATCATAATCTCCAGCTGTTGTTACGCAATAATAATTTACCCTTAAGTCCTCAAAATCTGGAACATCTTCCATACAGAGCAACGTGTTTCTATGAAGGTTTACGAGAGGTTTAGACCGAGATGAGATGATGGTGGTGTTAAACCATAACATTAAGTCTCTACAAGTAATTAAATAAAGTAGATAAAATAAGGGGTAACGACTAAACCAAAAAACGATCACTTACAAGTTTATTGTTATTGATAATCGTGTTGAAAGAACGAATTGACCGACGCAGACGCGCGTGTATAACAGCTGACTTCTGTTACTTATAGTCATGGCACATTCACTTTCTGGGAAAGGATGTTATTATTGGTTAAATTAACTGGGGAAATCCAGAAAAGTATTACTTTATATTAATGATTGGGGAAAACCCTTAAGTACTTTATATTGGCCATTTATAAGCAAAACACAGAAAGTGAATGTGCCATGACTATATATAAGTAACATAAAACCAACAGTTATTCATTCTCGTGTCAACCTGCCCAGGAGTTCTTTCAATACGATTATCAACAACACTGGTAAGTGATTGTTTTTGATTTTAACCCTCATCCCTTATTTTATTTACTTTACTTAATTACTTGTACAGATTTTTTAATGTTATAATACAGATATGGATTTATCTACTCTAAATGCATCGACATGTTTTAAACCTTATAAAAACGTTAAGGAATTAGAGGTTGGGGCAGAAGACAAGATATTCAATCTGGACATCATATCAACAAAGTTCGGTGAGAAGGTGGTTATGGAACTGGAGAAATTTAAATGTGTGCTACCCGAGCGTTTCCATAAGTTTTTCAAGTCTGAGGACCATTGTATACAACAATGTAACGAGCGGTTGAAGAGTAAATATGTTGAAATGCGTCTTTAGAATCAACAGGGAAGACAACCAATTTAATATTCATTTAGAAAAACGGCTTTATTATTATAATTACTATGTTATGTAATGATGATGATGATGAGATTAGTTTAATAAATAAAATCATTTTTGTTTCGTGGTACTTGAGATTGGTTTGATCGCGATTGATTTGATTGATTAATTGATTTGATTGATTGATTTGATTAATTGATTTGATTGATTGATTTGGTCCATTACTTTTAATTGTGACTCGTCGTTAAATTGTCTACCGTATTGTTGTCAAACAAAAAAAAAGGCAGCCAAACAAAAATGACCGCCAAAGCAAAATTGGTCGATGGAAAATTCCTACTTGTGCGATAATTACCACTTTCGCAGCTCGTTATGTAATGTACTACTCAGTTTTAAAAATAATAAGATATAGGTATTAATTATTTGTAATCTTCTATACAGGGTAATTTATAATAGGTGTTATTAACTATCTTGTTCGGGAAGTAATTTTAAGATAAAAATTCCATATGGAAATAGGTCATATTGCAATTCTATCATGCCCTCGCCGGATTCTCACACTCGTGTGAAAATTCCCACTTATGCGATATCTACCACTTTCGTGCTCATTATGTAATATACTATTCCTTTTTTAATAAAATTTATGAAATACGTAATCTTTTTTATCAGTCCATCAAACAAGTCTTCTAAAGATATTAGGCAGAAAGATGGAAACGCAAAATCGCCATCGAAGACTCAAAATATATCCATCACATTAATGGAAGTGCAATATCCGTTATCATAGTTGGCTTCGTCATTGGCAGAAGAAAGCTCAAAAAGACAAACTTGACATTTGAAAAGTAAATTTCTCGTATCCATAGCAACGATTCATAGCATTCTCGAAATAATGGCTAAGGATTTAAAATTTTCCGTTTTTTGGAAATAACTCTAGAACAGTTTGATGTAGGTATAACAACATGTCAGTAACAAATCTTATCGCCAATTCGATTACGTAATACAAAATGGGATATTCCATTTAAAAAAATTACTTTTTTTACATTTTTAACTCCGGCTGAAAAGTATAAATTTAAGCATTATTATCAGGCAAAGATTTTTATTTTAAAAAATGCATACGATAAAGGCATCTTTAAACTACAAACTTAATTGGACTTTAACTTTTTATCTCAATCCAAATAGGAGCTTTGTAAACGTCAATCAGTTGTCAAGATTTCGGAAGATAATTTTTATTTCAAAAACTGTAATAGATGGGCATGGTACAGTTCCAATAAATAAGATTCAAAATTATGCTTCCCATACGAAAAATATATAGGGTGTTCCACTGAAAATAACAAAGTAGATGGCGACTTCCTGTGTAACCGGAAGTACTAGAAGTCTGGAAATATTTTGGTTGAAGAGAACGCAATCAATTATGCCTGATTCTAAATTTTCAAGTTTTATTTTGGCCACAACCCCATAAACTTCTAACGAACGGTCTCGCTGAGACCCTGTATTTGTGATAATTGATAAAAATGAAAATTATCTACAGTTCAAATTGTTTTTCGCCTAACATTTTATTTTGGTACATTTAATTCAATTATCTCCTCCACACTTCAAAAGGGACAAACCGTAGTACCTATGCACTTAAATAAAGTTAAATTATGATTTATTAAAAATCTTTGGAAAAAAAACAGCATTGTTACATCACTATTAGATTAGGCCTTCGGACACAGTTAATTTGGTTATCAGATAACAAATTCATATTTTACATTAGATAAGTAATGTATTAATATTCACATTTTATTATTTCAATTAGAGACGAAAGCGATATGTCCTTTTTGCAAATTTGTATTATTATTAATTAGTTAGTTATTAATTATTTGTAAGGTTTTCTTTCATTTAGCAATGATTTAGTTAAATTATAATTTCCGGTTATAATTGAGAATCTTGAAAATGTAAGGGTAGTTTTATTTACATCTAATAAAATAAAGTAATTAACTTGATCGCTATAATTAATGTAGTCAAATGTATTCAAGTTCAATTGGTACGATATAAATAACTTCAATTGTAAGAACAATATAAAGTTAATTACTTCCAAGTAGCCACAACAAGAAAGGCCGATCCTTAACGATTACGATGTTTGATTTATTTATAAATGTTGGATTGTATTAAAATTTATTGTTTTCGATGAAGTAATGTTGAAAGTTAAATGCGATATAATTGATAAAAAAAATTAATATTAAAAATGTAATTTATTTATTCCATTGATCACCTTGTTTGCTATTACAATATCGTTGTGTTGTGAATTCTTAGCTCACTATAATTTTAAAGGCCAAGGCCAATTTTAATCTCCTACAGTCACGATTGTTATTCAGAAATAAAACTCGGGGAGATTTGTTATAAGCCAAAAATTTACAACGGGTTTTTTCGACCTTTTTCTTTACGTGTTGTAACGTTTTGAAGCACTCTTACGGAACGTAAACAAAAAAGAGGTTGTTAGGTGACTAAGTTAGTAGATTATTGATGAAAGGAACAGTTCTATTACTTCGGTATCTAACTATAATAATTTAATTTATTATTTCACTCTAAAAAAATCAAGGGTATCTCTGTTTACGGACGTGACAAATTCTAAATAGTAATCAGCAGTGATGATAATTATAAGTGTGAAGATGCTTATTTTTATATTATTGTTATACACAACAAATATGCAGTGCATTTAGTCATGAATTACTGACAAAATCGTATTAGAATTCAATGGAAATGCATGTTTTAAGAAACTCAGAAGTACGCTTTTCTAGTGTCTACGTGTATGTGTTAACTGATTATCCTAAATAATTTAAAATCTACTTTAATTCCGATAAACTCGTATTTCGATTTTCGTGATCAATAAGAAAATCTATAATCATATCTGGGTGAAGTAGCACTACCTACCTCACTTTTAGCTTTAGGCTTTGCTAAATTTACGTTAGACGAACAGTGCGTTTTTGATTATCGTATTTTGTGATTTCGGCAACATCTATGAATAAATGGGAATTAGAAGTAAACTAATGTTTGTGCGTAAAATAAACAATTGAAAAAAACTTGTATCGTCCCGTAATGGAACCAGACCTGCCCGCGTTAACGTTATCCACATACATCAAATCTCGAATACTATAAAATTAATGTGAACGTTACTAATGTACATGTCAACTATTTTATTTCCTTAATTTAATATATACCTCGTTTTCACCAAACAAAAGTTAGGCATATTTTGTTAAATCTGTGTGCCTGTGTGTCTGTGTGTCCGTGTGTCCGTGTGTCCGTGTGTCCGTGTGTCCGTGTGTCCGTGTGTCCGTGTGTCCGTCGTGTCCGTGTGTCCGTGTGTCCGTGTGTCCGTGTGTCCGTGTGTCCGTGTGTCCGTGTGTCCGTGTGTCCGTGTGTCCGTGTGTCCGTGTGTCCGTGTGTCCGTGTGTCTGGTGTCTGTGTGTCTGTGTGTCTGTCTGTCTGTGTGTCGGTCTGTCTGTCTGTCTGTCTGTCTGTCTGTCTGTCTGTCTGTGTGCCTGTGTGTCTGTGTGTCTGTGTGTCTGTGTGTCTGTGTGTCTGTGTGTCTGTGTGTCTGTGTGTCTGTGTGTCTGTGTGTCTGTGTGTCTGTGTCTGTGTGTCTGTGTGTCTGTGTGTCTGTGTGTCTGTGTGTCTGTGTGTCTGTGTGTCTGTGTGTCTGTGTGTCTGTGTGTCTGTGTGTCTGTGTGTCTGTGTGTCTGTGTGTCTGTGTGTCTGTGTGTCTGAGTGTCTGTGTGTCTGTGTCTCTGTGTGTCTGTGTGTATGTGCGTCTGTGCGTCTGTGCGTCTGTGCGCCTGTGCGTCTGTGCGCCTGTGCGTCTGTGCGTCTGTGCGTATGTGCGTCTGTGTGCCTGTGTAGCAGTGTGTCTGTGTCTGTGTGTACGTGTGTACGTGTGTAAGTGTGTACGTGTGTACGTGTGTACGTGTGTACGTGTGTACGTGTGTGCGTGTGTGCGTGTGTGCGTGTGTACGTGTGTAGTGTACGTGTGTACGTGTGTACGTGTGTACGTGTGTACGTGTGTACGTGTGTACGTGTGTACGTGTGTACGTGTGTACGTGTGTGTGTACGTGTGTACGTGTGTACGTGTGTACGTGTGTACGTGTGTACGTGTGTACGTGTGTACGTGTGTACTTGTGTACGTGTGCACTTGTGTACGTGTGTACGCGTGTACGCGTGTACGCGTGTACGCGTGTACGTGTGTACGTGTGTACGTGTGTACGTGTACGTGTGTACGTGTGTACGTGTGTACGTGTGTACGTGTGTACGTGTGTACGTGTGTACGTGTGTACGTGTGTACGTGTGTACGTGTGTACGTGTGTACGTGTGTACGTGTGTACGTGTGTACGCGAGTACGCGTGTACGCGTGCACGCGTGTACGCGTGTACGCGTGTAGCGTGTATGCGTGTATGCGTGTATGCGTGTATGTGTGTATGTGTGTGTGTGTATGTGTGTATGTGTGTATGTGTGTATGTGTGTATGTGTGTATGATGTGTAGTGTGTATGTGTGTATGTGTGTATGTGTGTATGTGTGTATGTGTGTACGTGTGTACGTGTGTACGTGTGTACGTGTGTACGTGTGTACGTGTGTACGTGTGTACGTGTGTACGTGTGTACGTGTGTACGTGTGTACGTGTACGTGTGTACGTGTGTACGTGTGTACGTGTGTACGTGTGTACGCGAGTACGCGTGTACGCGTGCCGTGTACGCGTGTACGCGTGTAGCGTGTATGCGTGTATGCGTGTATGCGTGTATGTGTGTATGTGTGTGTGTGTATGTGTGTATGTGTGTATGTGTGTATGTGTGTATGTGTGTATGTGTGTATGTGTGTATGTGTGTATGTGTGTATGTGTGTATGTGTGTATGTGTGTATGTGTGTATGTGTTGTGTGTAGTGTGTGTGTGTGTTGTGTATGTGTGTATGTGTGTGTGTATGTGTGTATGTGTGTATGTGTGTATGTGTGTATGTGTGTATGTGTGTGTGTATGTGTGTATGTGTGTATGTCTGTATGTGTGTATGTGTGCATGTGACCACTTGGGAATACCGCGTGCCGTTGCGTTCTGTTATGCTTTTATAATGTAGTTTTTACTAAACAAGAAGATTAAATATATTTGACAGTGCAATTTTGTTCGGTCTGGCGATGCTAGAAGAGCATTCTCAATTAGTTTACATATAAAATCACTCCAAAAAGCTTAAATTATTGTTTTCTTCTAGAATTGTAAACTACTCTGATTAATAGAAATTCAAAACTTTCAAAATAGTTTGCATTAAAATAATTTAATCATTCTGTTTTTGGGAAAGAAACGGAGTTTCTTACAATTATTAGGTAGGTTCAAGTAATATTTTGACAACTGCAATCTGATGTAATATCTTCGCTAGTGATTAGGCTAAGAAATGATTTATTTAGTTTTTCACTTTAACTTCGATGCGATCATCCTTTTTTTATTGCAACCGTGAATGCTGGATTGCCAATTCAACTAAATACTTCGCCATCTTGGCTTAAATCTCTTAGCGCTCTATTTCCGTCCAAGTGTTACTTGTGTGGGTCAGTATTTGTGTGTTTTGAGTTTCAAGCTTTTATTTAATTATTGATATTTCGGCATTGTCATAACTTATTATACTTTTCATATGCTCTGCTGTTGTTGTTCTCGTTATTTCATGTCAGTGATTTTCTGCTTTTTTCCATTTGCTGTTCATTTGTCATCAGTACTATGCGATTGTATTAATGCCCATCCGCATTATTTTGATTTCTTTCGCCCAAACGTTCTTTTTGATTCTGTAATTTGGACCCATATCTCCTGCGTACTTCTATCTGAGAGAGCCTATAATGTTTTTTTGGGTATCATTTAACCTAAATGTGGCGAGTTTGACAAGTAAACACTTATGCCAAACTTGGCTGCTTTGAGATATCTAAAGCGACTAAAACTGTTTCACAGGATTCTAATGTATTGTTCCAAACTTGGAAGATCACCCGCTTAACGACTCTGTCTAGAACCATATTGGTGATCACTAACAAGTTTCAAGGCAAGAGAACTGTTGATGATTAACGGCTTTTTCCATGATTTTAGACAAAATGGAAGTGACGGCAATTGGTCGGTAGTTCCAGTGATCGGTCTTATCGCCCTTTTTGGGAATATGTTGAACTTCTATGATGAAAGAAATTCCCCAGAAGACATAGTTCGAACAGAGCTCTGGTACTAGTTTATTTAAGACAATAGCTGGGATACCGTCTGGGCCAGTTACCTTATTAAGATCAAGCCTACTGATAATCGATTCTAGGAGCTTGTGCCGAACATGAATTGGTTTCATAGCGTATGAGGAAGGGTTGGCTAGGGGCACATCTTTTCCAGAATTATTAAGACACGAGTTTGATGCAAAGAAATCCACAAAAGAATTGGCCTTGTCTATAAAATCAGCAACTGCAGATCCGTTCAAAGATGTCATGGGACAAAATCAAGTCTTTACTGATGGCTTTAGCTAACGACCAAAATTTACGAGTGCCCAAAGGATATATAACTGGTTCATTGCATTTTCGTTGTTCAAAGAACTTTTTTGCTTTAGCGATAGTACTTTTATAGGTCTTCATGGTTTTTGACGGTTTTATTAGATTTCCATTTAATTTAAGATTTATTTTTCAAGGATATTGCGTCAGCACAAGTCTTATTGGAATGAATTTCATTTAATTGAATTGAACCGGGGTTGGGAACGAGAATGACCTACAAGATTTTGTTTTTTAGGAATGTATAACTCCATGCCTATGAGGCTAACTTCAAATACTAAACGAGCAATGTCCGGAGAAGAGGACGACTTAAAACAATATTCACGCCATGGAAGGGTTGCAAAGGATTCCCGTAAATCACTCCATTTTGCTGACTTAAAACACTACAAGGTTTTATCAGTGTTGCGAACAACAGAGGAATTAGGGATAGTAGAACTTACATATATCTATTACACATTGGTCAGATAGACCTAGAGTGGAAAAAGGTGAAGTTTTAAAAACAAGTGGGTTTGATGTAAGAAAGGGATCTAGAAGATGCGGCCTTCTTGTGGGTTCAGAAATAATTTGTGTGAGATAACATGAAATAGCGAACGTTTCTGCACTATGACCAGCAGGAATACATGAAAATTGAAGCCAGTTAGACAGAAGAAGACAGAAGATAGTTTTTCAAATTAAGGTAATCGAAGAAGTCTTGAAAGTTACTGTCATTAGGCGACTTATACATGCAACAGTAGAACTTCACAAATTTAGGACCAGAGTGTTTAAATCAAATCACGTCGAGTTTTTTATTCTCCAAAGAAGGAATCATCTTACCAGCGATGTTGTCCTTGAGATAGGCACATATGCTTCTTTGTATCGAAAGTTACAGTGAAGATTGTATGGGGAAATTGCAAGTCGGGTAAATCGGAGCTTTCAGAGGAGATTTGTGTTTCAGATAGAAACAAAATGTCAGGTTGTAATTGTTCAAAATGTTGGTGAACAGCATTAAAGTTACACCTGATACCGCGGATGTTGCGATAGTGGAACAGAGAGAGAGAGTGAGTACTTTCGATGGCCGAGTTCGCTTGAGCTTTGCCGTTCCGGATATCCGAACGGTCCAGGATTTTACGTGCGGAATTTATTAGCCTAAAAACTACAGCAACGCTTTTTAATTTTTAATTTTGGACTTTCAATCCGATAAGAAGACTGTGAGGGCGAGAAAGAAGAATAAGGATGAGAATAGATTAAGGCAGCCCTTACCGAGCTCAGAAATTCGAGGACCTAATATTAAAGAGCCCGTGATAAGAGTGGCATGGGGATACATTCCTCCCGTCTTTAAAATTTGTGTAAAATTATATGTAACACTTTTGTTGAATTACGACTTTAGTTATGTGCTGTAAAATTGGATTTATGGAATTACGAATTTTTGTAAATTTTGCTTTCGAAATATACTCGTAGATGGTGGTGCTATTGGTAACATTCTTGCGAAAAAATGTTTATACTAAAATGTTGGTACTAAGTTTTCATACTTTGATCATTTCTTTGTGTGAAAGTATAGCTTTTGTTATGCACTATGGCGCACTTCGACAACAATGTTTTGGGCTAATTTAATTTTTTACAATATTTGTAATTTTATTTAGAAAACTAAGTTAATGGTTGGTAGATTAGAAGTGAAAGATCAGTAATCCTTGTTTGACTACTAATCAAATTCTACAGATATGTACTCAATGCAATGCATACATATTTGTACTAAACTAAATTTGACGTTGGAAAAAAAATTATCGGTAACTTAAGATTATAGGTTAAGTAATTTACGTACACTGGAATTGGTATTGGGTAATTATAAGGAATATCTGCGCCATCCTTATCATTATATACGGAGCAACATTCAGTTGTTTCTAGTCGTGCACGTACATAGTATACAACCCAACAAGGGTATTACTTGTACTTGTTTACAGCTTTCTATTTTTTTACCCCAAACTTGAAATTTTAAATGAGCCACCCTGTTTATTTTCTGAAATTGCTTACTGATATGGTGGATTCGAAACAACCCTCCTTTACAATTTTGAAGTAAGATACTTTAAGAGGGTAGTTTTTTTTTAGTATTCGTATACTTATGGTGTAGTATTTTACTTATAGTTAATGTTAGTTTGTAGTAGACTGCTCAAGACTCTTCTTTCTCTTCAATCCTGGTAATTCTTCTGTTGTTGGTGTTGCGATATGTTTATGGTATTGTATTGATGACGATCATGAGTGTCATGGTTTTTTGATGAAAAAAAATCGGGTTTTATTGTAAGTAGGGTAGATTAGTGAGTACGTTTAAATGTGCTCGAGTGGTTCTGCTCAATCGGATTTTTTTAATGTAACGTACTGTGGTTTGTATATTGCGTTTAGTGGAGTGGATAGTAGTTTTTAGGCATTCGATTACCTCCTAGAAGGGGTTTGTATAAGCTTGGGTTTGAGGTTTTGCAGTAGTCTGGGACGGTATTTTTAAGGTATGGGAAGGATGTCTCTAGTAGGTATAGGGTCGCGCAATATCCTTTGTTGTGCATAGTTCCTTTGTAGTGTTTGTATTCTGTCTGTATAGGGATGTTATTATGCATATATCTGCACGGAAGTCTGGGTATTTATCCGCATTCGTAAGAAGCAATAGAGGAAATGTGTTTAGGTTTAATGTTTTTGTACCAGGGTGCCCGGAAATCCATACCAGGGCGAATCTAGGTTTTGTAGGGTTTTAGGCTGGAAACTTTTGACATCTAATGCTCTTTATATATCTTGAAACACGTTTAGAGTTTTGGTAAAAAGTATTCCTAAGTATGTGACTTCTTATTGGAGTACATCATTAACTATTGAGTGAAATCGAGACGTTACGTTCAGCCAGATTGAGAAATTGATTATCTCAATAGCGGTGATGTTTGGATAGAACTGCTTAAGTTTTGTGATTTGCTTAGTTAGAGAAGTTTCAGAGGGTTTTTGAAAATAATCTAGGAACCCCTTTCGCTGTTCCAATACAATTTACAGAAAGTAAGGTCATCCCGAGACTGCGTTTGGAAACTATAGGTTATGTAACCATTGGGATATCATAAACAAAAATGGTGTATAGGAAAATGGGGTTAAATCAGAATCTTGCGGTACGCCTGTAGGTAGAAATGGATGGGAGAAGACATTGCCTGCTTTGAGACGTACTGTCCGTTTGGTTGAGTACGAGATAAGAAATTTAGCAATGTGATCTAGAATAACTAGGGTACGGATTTTGTGCAGGAATCTGGCGTCCCAAACCTAGTCAATTGCTTACATAATGTCTACAAAGACCGCCAGATTGCATAGCTTATAATTGAATGCTTTGGTGGTCTTCGTAAATAGATTCAACGAAGGACGAAGTTCGGTTGGACGAGAAGTCGTATTGGCTTTCAGGAAGAAGTTCAAATGCTCAAAGCATTTTCCGCGACAGCATTACCTCCCCTGTAGGTCGCACCATGATGGTGGATATGCAGTCCGCCGGAAAGTAGGCCACTAAGTTGGGATTAATAGGGTAACTGTCGTATGATATTTCGGTTAAGGCTAGTAGGTAGTCCTGGTTGGTTTTGGAACTCTGGGGCGCCGGCTAACCAAAGTCAGAGCAACTGAATCGAAGATTTTGTTGGCAAGGATATCGTTATCCATGTGACTTGGGGATCACCAAAATAATGTCAAAACCTAAGCGGCGTACCATTAGGTAAAGGAGAGGAGGTCTATAAGGAACATGCGTGATTGTGGTTGAATGTGACGTTCTTGCGCAGAAGGTTTAAGGATTTTAGGCAGTTGAATAACGATTTTTGGGAGTTGATAGATTTCGGGATATTGCGGACGCAATATCACGGAACGCAGCCTGGTGTAGGGACCGCTGTGAGAGCTGGGATTTGTGTCGTGTGGTAGGTGTTGGAGTTCGTGCTTGTATGTGTTAGTGTGAGCGGTCCTGGCAATGTGGCGACTACCGTAACGTTTTTTAGTGTTGTGGGTGTGGTTGGTTGGTCGTTAGGGTGGCCAAAGTTTGGGGAACCAACCTTGGCGGCAGTGCGGTGGCGGCCCTGTTTAACCATCACGGTTAGTGTTTTGGAAGAATGTGAAATTTTTGTAACAGAAGGGAGGGTCTACGTCGAGTTACAGCCATACACCCCGAGGCAAAAAATGCTTGGAAATTGTAGACCTAATCACAAAGGTCGAAAATAGAGTCCTAGCTCTCCTTGGCTCTCGACCGTCTTCATTCTGGGATGAGATGAAAAGACAGCACTACATGGGTAACTTATAGAAAACGTATAGAAATTACAGATACTTATATTTTATTTATCGTATATATCGTTTATTTCAAGATAACAATTACAGTTACCGTCGTTAGTAATTATTATCAAAATATAGAGATTTTCTACAATTGATCTCGAAATACACTTAAAAGTTTTTTGAGTTGAAATCGTGAAAGTTTATAGTTTGATATTACGTACAGAAAAGTCTTATGAATGTATATTCTGGGAAAAAATCGAATTAAAGAAGAAATAAACAGTCGATGAAAACTAAAATTGTGAGGTTAATTATCAGTTAATTGCCAATTTGTTTTACTATGAATATAGCCGCGGTGAACTAATTTAAAAGAGAAAAAACATTCTCCATAACTATCAAAAGCTCATTACCTATTAGGAATGAAGCTATTTTAATAGTCGTGGATAAAATTTCGCATTTGATTTATATATGGCTATTATTATTATATGAGGACGAAGTTTGCAACACGACCCGTAGGCGAGCAAACAAAAATAGTATTTGTATTTATTTAGTTTTAATCAACCTACTCTCAACAGAGAATGGCGTAGTTTGTAACAAAGTATCTAATAAATAATAACAATAGTTTAGGTTTAGGTTGATTAATCCATTAATCAATAATGATACTATAGAATTGTTGTACAAATAAAAAATGCAGAAAGTTGAATGATACCATGATGTTATTTGAATAAAAATGAAAACTTAACTAGTATCATACTGTGTTAATAATATTCCAGTTTCTTTAGTGTTAACTGTTTACAGGCCGGATCTGGTAAAATATCTTTTATGTAAATGCAAAATTTTTGTCTGTTTGCTGAATATGTTTTCTCTATAAATAACACCAATCAACGAAGGATCAGATTTTAATTACTAGTAATTAAAATTACATAAAATTATCAAAATGTCTCGAGCGAAATTAAATCAGGAAGAATCGCCAAAATTATGTTTTTATAATCGTTGCTTCAAAATGCTAATACCTGCTGGTTTGTTGATTCAAGGAAACAGTCCTAATGTTTGTGTTTATTTGGAATTATTATTGTTATAATTTATACCAATTTTGCTAAGTGCATTGAAAGTATGAGTATCAATTTTAAAATGTCATGCAGTGAAACTCCTTTGTATATTATATATTCGGTAAAGCATAATCGAAATTAAAGGTAATTTGTTGGGTATAACGCTATAATTGGAAGTGAAATTGTTTTCATCGTGCTTGCACTTTCACCATCAAATATATAAAAAGTAACATGAAACATTTAAATTATGATTCATGAGGTTTGTTATTTCCTCAGGAAGTTAAACTTTAATTGAAATTAGTTACCTTTCACTATTTTTTAAATCATTCATTTTATTAACGCGAAAGTAAAATTTTTTAATCTTTTACCAGCAAATTTTGTAGCCATGCAACAATATCAACTTAAACAAATAAAAATATCTTATCAGAATACGTTTATTTAAAGATATAAAATATATTAACCTCTTAAATCTTATTCAGTATATTTACCAAGCTGTTATTTATTTCTTGATAAATCATAAGATTAAAAATAAAAAATTAAGTTTGGTTAATAATCAAGAAACTTTAGGTACGAAAGAAATTAAACAGCACGGAGATACACATCTACCAGATTTCTTCACTCTTCTGGTACTACGTATCGATTGGTACCAGTACAAAAGCAACTACCTACCTTTACAAAACTGGTTTTATTATGACAAGCACACTTCAGGATTGAGTTTGAACTTTTACGATTTTAAAACAAGTTTACGATAAATAGCGAGTGATTGCCGATAAGGGAGATAATTAATCTCAGTCAATAATTTTGTAATGAGAACAGAGAACTTATGGAGTGTACAACTGCCTTTATTCAATTTTCTACATATGTTAATGCTACATATTGCTGGTACGAATTTTTTACGTAAACCGCTTGACTTTTGCCCTCATATTTAATTATTTTAATAGTGATGTGGCACATTGACCGTTATAATCGTTATCGTATATTTTAACAAGTTGATTTGGTACATATATTGACCTTAGCTGATGAGCGCGAGTGTTGTAAAAGTATTAATTACAATTGATTTAGTCGACAGTCCAGAGTATAGTAAATTCACACATTTCTTTCACTGATTTTTTTTCTATATGTCTATTGCAACTATACCACTAGTACAATAGTTTTATTTTTTGACTTGATTGAGATTGGATGATTTTTGTTTTACACAAAATCCGAAACAGATCATGACCCCACTAAATTAGTGATTCAGCAAGTTTTTATTACGTAAATGATATCTTTGTAAAGATAAAGATAATCATTTAAAAATTAACTAAATTATTTGATAAATGAAGTTTTTTTCCAGCTAAAACCTTGTTGATTAAATCAAACAAAAAATTGTGAAGAAAAATTTGACTGAGGTTGAACAAATCTTATATTTGATAATTCATGATACTTGGTACTAGCAGTAAAGTTTGTAAATAGTTTTTTAGTCGACGAGTTAAGCAAATTCAGGAAGTCCGATAAGATTAGTAAAATCAGAACAGCAGATAAAACATTTCTTAAACTATCTAAGTGAGTTCACTTAGAAAGAGATTATTCTTATAGAATTATGATAAGTTGAATGGAATCGCAAACCACTAATTTGAAAACATTCACAATTCTGCAGCAATTCTCCTATACACAAAGCGTTAATCTTATGTCAACGTAGTGTTTTTCAAAATTCCACTAACAAAAGAATCTTATTCTGCGAGCTTTTTCTTTATCGGGATGAAAAATCTGGAACACTGGATTTGTGGCAGGATCTGCAACAAACAAAATTAAATTTTTAAATTAACCGAGTTGTGCAAGAAACAACCCTTTCTCAAAATTAACAATCAATTTTTCAAACAAGAGGAAGCTACCACAATGGATCATAGCTTATCTTTCGTTTATGGCCACTCTATTCTAACTTTGAAACAGACTGAAAACGCGATTTGCCTGATTCTACACGAGTTTCGATTAGTTACGGGAGAAAAATGCATGACTTTTCTCGCGGTGCAATTTGTACAACGCACCAAAAGAAAAATGACCTTTTGCTCCAGAGACTGTTTATCTTCACGCGCAGACCTAGCTTTTAACAGCGTTTATCAATAACTTGAATCTTTAATCAGTAAATAAACAAAAAACAAATTATTATTTCCCTAGGGAATAATTAGCCATTCCAGTCCCCAATTTGTGCACTTACTTAATTTATTAAATATTGATCACTATACATGGTGTCCCGTAAAGAATGAGTCATAGTTCAGAGATGTTTCCTTGGGTTAAAGTAACATTTAGGCCTACTTACCTTAGTCCAATTCTTTCAAAGGTACATTTTTTATTTCATTTTTTCGATAGCTGTCTCATTTTTCCAGATATCTTGTCTAAACCTGGTACAGGGTGGTTTTTCGGGTAGGCAAACATGACTATCTATTTATTTCCAACGTAAAAGATAGAGGACGCCACCAACATCTTCCTTTTGGAAAACATTTCTGAAAGGTCATTTTATTTTCTTTGAAAAAGGTACTCTTATTGTATATCGCTAAATGGTTCCGATTTACAGCAAAATGCACTTAAAGTGAAAAGTGAACTTTGCAGAATGTACATGCTTCATTTGCATAAAATTTAATGCCGATTTAATCTAGTAGGTATCCATCACAAAATCGTAATTCTGATTTGACTTCTCATAAAATATCTTTAGTGTGTTTTTTTACGTTGTTTTGTTTGTTAGTTGTTTTGAGTCTTTCATTGTTTAAGTATTAGCTTTCCGTTTTAAGAATGCCGCGACAGTTGTTCTGAAATAAGTGAAATGAGTGATGTTTTGATAAACGTGCTACAGCCAGAAGTTACGGAAATATTTTTCCAAATCGTAGACAACCAGACAGAAAATTATTTTCAAAATTGTTTACAAAATTGCGAGAAACAGTTAGCTTTCGTCTTCGCCCGCGTTATAGGCGACCTATAGCGCGTACCGCCGAACAAGCAGAGATCTAGTTGAAATTGATTCGTCCATTAGCATTCGGCGAATATCTCATTCGGGCAATATCAACTGTTTTGCATGACCAGTAAACTAGACCCGTACCATTACACACCAGTCCAAAATTTATTGCCATCATCGACGTGATCAATCTTTTCTAAACAATATTTTGTTTACGGATGAGGCAACCGTTACCGGAAGAGGAGTACGTAACAGCAGAAATTGCCATATCTGGTCTAACGAAAACCCAAACTTCACAAGGGAGCGCTATTTTCAACATGTATTTAAAATTAATATTTAGCTTGGGATAGTTGAACTGTTCTCCTGTGGGTCCTTTTGAACTCCCAGCTAAACTGAATGGCCGCGAGTATCTAAACTTCCTTCAGCATAACTTGCTTAAACCTGCTGGACGAAGTTCCATTAAACATTCGTCGTGAGATGTGGTTTCTTCAAGATGGCGCCCCTGCCCATTATCCTCTTGCATACAAAATCACTTAAATAGTCTATTCTCCGCATCGTTGGATTGGAAGAGGAAGGAACATCGTTGACCTCCACGAAGTCCTGATTAAAATCCAATGCACTTTTCTTCTAGGGGTACATAAAAACTTTAGTATATTCTGCTGTTGTGGTTAATACAAGAACTGAACTATATCAAAAAAATGTTGCAGCTGCAAATGCAATTAGAAATCTGGATCCATAGTTTTTTGCAGTGAGAAGAAATTTTTTGAAAACATGACAAAGATGTATTGCGGCGAATGGCGGATATTTTGAGAATATCATTCATTGTAATTAAACACCTGTTCGATATTTTATAGTGTTTAGTTGTAAATATTCAAGTTCACTTTAAATGCATTTTCCTCTAAAGTGGAACTATTTAGCGATATACAATAAGAGTACCTTTTTTAAAGAAAATAAAATGACCTGCCAGAAATCTTAACAAGTCTTTCAAAATCTTAATCCACAAAAACAATACAGAAACAGGAGTTTGGTGTTTGTGGCGTCCTCTATCTTTTACGTTGAAGGTCAATAGATATTCATGTTTGTGTACCCTAAAAATTCCCATGTACCAAGATATCTTGAAAAATGCGACAGCTATCGAAAAAAGTGAAATAAAACATGCATCTTTGAAAGGTCATAACTCCTTAAGGAAGCATACTTGGACTAAGGTAAGTTGCCCAAAATGGGATTATTTTAATTCAAGGAAACTATCTCTGAACTATGGCCCATTCTTTACGGGACACCCTGTATAGTACTTGACTACGAGTATTGTACCAAGTTTTTTTGTATATATTTTAAATTTTTTAAATCTGCAAGTAGATTTTTTTTCAAAATAATAAAGTAAAATAAACCGGCGTCATTGTCTAGACAAACTCTTCATTTATTTATTCTGTTTATCAAGATAGTCTTTATAACGCAAATTTTAAACTGCATAGGCAACACATCGTACACCTGCATACCGAAGCAGTTTGTCCGATTATCTCGATTTGAAAAAAAAAATAATGTTGCAAAATAACAAACTAAGGATACTTCTACAATTTCATTCTGCTTCAGCCTTAAACAGTTTTCAATGCTTTGTCAGAAAAATTTCCATACAAGGAAAGAAGTTCACTTGACTCTTCCTAATAATTTTAAGTATTGTAAATTTAAGAAAATATGGTCACTTAGTTCCGATAAACTGGATTGCACCTTGTATTGTATTCCTGGAGTTCCCCGTGCATATAAACCTATAGTTATTACAAAAGCCAGAGTAATGCACATTTACATAGTGTAGTTTGTATTCACTACAAGATTGTACAAGCTTATCAGCGGGTAGTTTAGAGTCTGATGTGACATTCATTTTTGCATAACATGTCCGGATTTCGAATTTGGCTCATATAGCATTAAGAAATAAAATCTATGTGAAATAAATAAATAGAACACCTTCACAGTACATTAGGGTTGAACAATTTCCCTTTACAGTTAATAACTTTCCTTCGAATGTTTACAGGCTTACAAATAGCTGTCGGCATAAAGTTGGCGTGTTTGTTTTTAAATTTTTTTAATTTTTTTTTGTGTTAATTTTGTGATAATTGATAACAGTAATAAATAGTGGTTCTAGGTGCTTAAAATTAAACATCTGACTCGTTACTAGAAATAAAATGTATCAAGCTTATTGTAACTGGAAAGTTGAATTTTAATTGTTGTGCAATCTTAGTGAGGCATAATATAAATAAATAAAATAAATTAAAGAATCTTGTAGATTAAATGGTTCATTAGAGACCTGTATAAAGTTAGCCACTAACGTTTCGAATTTCTTATGTTTATAAATTGTACCGCATTGTAGCCGGTTTGTGTATGGTGCCGCAAATCCCAATTTAGTAACCGAAACCTTATTCAAAATAAAGTTAGATAAAACCAATTCGAAATGGAGAATAACTCTAACATAAGATAAACCCAAACCCAAACATTCTCAATTAAAAAAATAGTTATTTGTTCCATTAGTACAAACAAAGTTAATTTTTGGGACGAGAAAGAAAGTTCTGGACGGCGCGAGGCGGAGTCCAGCAATGTTCCGAGTTACTTTGATCTTTATATTCAGTCATTTATTTGCAGTTCACTATGCTTTTGGGAACCCTTTATTTACGTTGCTATCAGTATCAGACATTAATAATACTCATTTTATACAAACGTAATTTAACCTTCACGCCATTCCCTTGCGGCGTAGGCAAAACAATCCCTGCCTCTTATTTATTTTTCATTCACAATCTTTTCTCCAGGTTTTCCCATCTCCGCATACCTCCCTAGCTTCCGCAAGATTCATACATTGTCTCTGACATCTCCTTTTATTTTTACAACTCCTTATCTTCCTTTCTTTTATCATACATTCTACTACATACTACTCCCAGGTCCGGCCTTACTCTAACCTCACCCACACATATTTGCTTCGTTAATCTTGCGATGTTCATTCTCTCAATGTGACCAAACCAACGTAATGTGGTACTTTCATATCTATCCACCATTGTCATTTCCTCGCAACATTTCGTCATTATACACCCATTCTTTATCTTATCCCTTCTCGTTTTACCACATGCGCTTCTCAGGAATCTCATACCCACGGCATTTTTTTCTTTCGTGCTGTTTTTGACATACCCATGTCTCACTTCCATACAGCACTGACGGGACAAACACTCCATTATAGATTGCCCGTTTCGCAGTTAGACTCATGCTCTCGTTCCTCGTTATCGTCCACATACTTTCAATCACGTTCCTTCCAGCATTGACCCTTCGTCCTGCATTGTACCATCTGCAGTCAACATTCTATCTAGATATACCAGCTCGTCCACTTGCTCCACAATTTCATCTTGCACAGTAAATACTCTACTCCCCTTTCCACCTTCCCGATTGAACACCACAGTCTTAGTTTTGTTCACGTTTATCTGTAGGTCCATGCTCTCACAGACTGTATCAAACTTCATCCGCAGTTTGTTGCTCATCCGCACTGTCAATTCATAAGACTGTGTCATTTGCATACACCAGAATTCGTACATTTACGTCATCAACCATCACACCATTTGTATCGGTACATGATGGCCTAACACATTTATCTATGCATGCATTGAACAACCAAGGTCACACAGCCCTGCCGCACTCCTTGCTCAATATTAAAGCATTCACACACACCTCCTCTCACCCTAACACATGCTACCGTTGTACACTGCCCTTATTCCATTTATTAGACCTTTATTTACGCCATATTTATGTAATATTTCCCACAGCTTCTCCCTAGTCACTCTGTCGTATGCTTTCTCCAGATCTACAGACCCACAGTACAGCTTCCTTTTTACACTTAAACACTTTTCGCTCATCTGCTGGAGAGCAACTTTCTGATCAACACATCTTCTTCCTGGCATGAAGCCACCCTGCACATCACAAATCTTAGTTTGTGTAATTTCTCTTACTCTATCAATCAGTATTCTTCCAAATACTTTACCAGGTACACTTAGCAAACTTATTTCTCTGTGATTAAGTAATTATTAATAATAATTTTAATTACATATTTACTATGGAACTTATTCGTTCATAACAAAAATTTATAATAATTTAATATTACTGAAGTTGCTTTGGTGTGTGAAAATCCTGGCGATATTGCAGGCTCACATTTCATTAATATAAGTAATTTTATTGTTATCTCATTAAATTTAGAATTTACATCAGTTCTACATACGTAAAGACAAAACTTACATCGATTGGGGCCTGTACTTCGATAGCGCAGTTGGTTAGCGCGGTACCCTAGCAAAGTACAGGTCGTAGGTTCAAATCCTACTCGAGGTAAACTTTGTATTTAATAAAATTAATAACAATTTTTAATGACATATTTACTTTTGAACTTATTCGTTCATAACAAAAACTTATAATAATTTATTCCTCTGTAGTACTTGCAATCACTCTCCTTTCCCTTACCCTTATACAGTGGTACAATGCTCGCGCTCTGCCAATTCCTCGGCACTTTTCCACTCTTAAGGCATACATTGAATAGTTCACACATTCTTCGTATAAGCTTTGCACCTCCATACTTTAGCATTTCACCTGTGATTTAATTTACGCCTGCTCCTTTACCGTTTTTCAACCTTCCTACCGTTTTCTCTACATCATTTATCCCAATATCCTTCTCAGTTTCATTCACCATTCATTCTACATTCTCCTTATTTAACCCTTCAGTCTTACTTTTCTCACTACTGTACAGCTTTCCGAAATATTCTGGCCAGAATTTCCTCACTTCACAATCCTCCCATACTATTTCGATGCTCGTATTCGTCACTCCTGCAGCGTTCTGTTTTGGGGCACGTTTTGTATTTTTGACCCATTTCCAGCAGAGTTTCTTGTTTCCCTCAAAATAATTCTGCATTTTCTCTCCTTCAACAGCCATCACTTCCTCTTTGCTTATTCTCACTGCCTCCTTCGCTTCTTTGTTTCTTAATATGTACACCTCATACAACCGCTTGTATCTTTTTTTCTTACAAACTGCCTTTTTTATCGATTCATTAAACCGAGCATATTTTTTCTGTCTACCTACAGTCGCTCTTCCACATATACGCACGTCACAATTGACATCATAGTTTTTCAAGCTTATCCATGCGCTTTCAACGTCAGTGCCTTTTATTTGTCCGTTCCACACTGTTTCATTCAAATTCACAGCATCTGCGTATTTCATTCTCCCACCATTATCTACTAGTTTGTCTACATTAATTCTGGGCGTATTAGATGTATTATATACAAATAGACTTCTTTCCACACAGATGTTCACCAGATGTTCAGCATTCTCATTGACTCTTTGGTATCCGAACTTTCCTAGAACGCGTTCAGTATATTATCTCTGTACACCCACCCATCCGTTCATATCTCCTACTATCATCACTCCTTCGTTTGTCTTACATACGTTTAACACGTTCTCTACATCATTCCAGAAGTTCTAATACTTCACCGGTGCATAGCATGCAATAAGAAAAATTATTCGAAACTCCATTTTAATTTTAACCCACGTTACCCGGGGTTATACCAATTCATTCTATTTAACACATCTTGTCTCTCTCTCTCTCACCCCAACTCTTTTTGCGCCACGCGCTTTAGTCTCAACTCCTGACCATAGTGCTAGGATGCCATCTTCCATCTCCACAGCATACTTTCTTTTGCGTTTTGTCTCTGATACACAGAATATCAAGGTGCCTTTCGTACATTACATTTACAATTTCAAATTCTTTACTTATTGTTCTCTTGAGTAATACCATAGCGGGTAGACCGGTTACTAGCCAGATCGTGCCCCGGACGATGTAGCATTCCCTACTAACGGTATTGTCCTAACACCAGACAGTTATTTGTCTACTTCCCCGACACGTAAGGAAGTAAGAAGTAGAAATATAGACAGGGCCAAGAAAGATATAAATAATATGGAGGGGATACTTACTGTATGAATATGTAAATGTACATATATACATATACATTTTTTTTTCACTTACATACTTTTCAATCACATTATGTTTCAATTAGATTCTTCCCTAGGCGATTCTTATTTATCTGTTTTATTATTGTCGCGAACTGTGATAACATGTATTTTTTTAATTTCACTTTTGTTTAATTGAAGTGGAATAATAAATAACGATAATGACCCTGTTAGCCCTCCCGAATTTAATTGCCTACTTTAAAGATCGATTAATTAAAATTCGAATTAAATATAGTAACGATGGTAAAAGTTAGATTAAATTTAAAATTTGTTGTTAAAGGAAAATATAATATAAAATAATATGAAATATAATGTTATAATGAAACTTCATATAGTACTAAAAATAAAAGTTGGATTAAGTTTTAAATTTGAAAACAAAGAAAAATGTTCAAAAACTTGCCAAGTAGTCTGCAACCTATGCCGTACAGAACTTTATTGTTTTTTATTTTATACAAAATGAGTATTATTCTACTTTTTAGCGGAAAAAAGAATTTACCGTGTACTTCTTAGTTAATATTTATTGAATTTTACCTCTATAAATTTAATTCAAATGTGACAGATATTAATTACATAATTGGAAGGTAGATGGTGCCACTGGCGATAGCAAATGTCGATATCTGTTCATAGAAGAAATTCACTTAAAACATAAATAAACTTACAGCTGCTTAAAACGAAAGTAAAAAGTAAACTTATATTAAATATCAATACTTATTAATGACTGAAACGTCGTTTGTGATGAACATTCGAAAATTTTAAAATTGTATTTATTGCAGTAATGACATCCCATGAACGTCATTCTCACGAAGTTGATATTTAGTGAAGGTCAAGTTACGTTTTTGTACTAGGACAAAAAGTAAATTACTTGTTCTACAGTTGCCATGGAGACACCTAAGAATCTCGAAATCAGCCACTAATGGTACGAAATACTGTCAGAGTATAGCTATTTATTGCAGAATATTATTAATCCTACGTATGTTTCGCCCAGCTAAAATTTTGTGGCCATCATCAGGGACAAAATAGGAGTACCAACAAAACGGTTTAAGTAGCAATAACAGTAAAATGTTTTTACTGCAGTTGTTATCTAACCGTGTTCTTTCTTTTTACTGTTCTTGTTAATTAAACCATTTTGCTTGTTTCATACTCCTATTTTGTCCATGATGATGGTCACAAAATTTGGGTGACCGAATATTTTATTGTGATTCTGCACACACTGTTAAAACATGAAATATCGTAGGCGCGCACATATTATCATTTAGAAGCAATAAAATTTATGGTACCCCACACAATTTTCCAATTAGCAATTTTATTTAACTGTCGAACTATATTTTATTCAACATGTCAAACCATTTACAAAGTTGTCGCTTCTTTAACTCAATATTTTGAAAAAGCACGTGACATTTGCAAACCTCTATTATGATTACAATTTATGAGATGTATGAAAGCTGTAAGTAAAGAATTTGATGATGCAGTAAATTTTAAAATAGTAATTTAATATTAATCGGTGGCATTACCATTGATTCAGACAAAATAACTTTTAAAATAACTCTTTCACGGTAGCAAAATGTCATTGTGAACTGTATCAAAAGAAATTCGTTTTAAATGTAAGATCGAATAACATTGTTGAGGTGAATGAAAATATTGGGGGTTGTCACAAGAAGAACACACAGAGTCCATAATTAAGTAGCCAATTTATTTATTTAGATGAAATCTGGATTTCTCAGAATAACACGATGTTGATCATACATGTCCACTTTGTACAGTTTCTCGTGTGCATTTTTGTGTAATGTAATAAGATGTAAACATATTAGTGTAAATTATTTATTGACTAAAATTGACTATGACTAGTGAAATAATGTAAGGCAAGACTTAACATTAAAAAAATATATCTGGCGTGGAACTACCTTCCAACTGATACAGTAGAAATGAAAAGAAATGAAATAATGCATTTTTACCTTCCTTATGCAATCGGAATTTTGCCACTATGGCTAATTATCTCATTTTACAACACTTGACAAAGTTTCTCCCAGATCGGCCATGATTGAAGGTTTACCGAATTTACAGGCTACCTATGTGTTATTTCTACAATATTTACTATATAAAATTAAAAATGAGAGCTGCGAATGGTGATCCTTATTGTGCATTTTTTGCAGAAACCGAGATCCATCTTATATTCGTTCTGCGATAATTCCAACAACACGTTAAGTGCAGCATATGTATATCTGATCATTTACGTGCATTATAGCTTTACCATGTGGTAATAGATATTATTGATTCAAATTACGTCAAGTACTACATAAAGGTCAATAAGATAAAAAAAGGGTTATCAGCTAGACATAGTAGTTTTAATCTTTCTAACCTTTCTCGCATGTAAACCTACCGCAATCTAAAGTCGAGATTTTTTGGTCTGAACAGTGAAAAAAATATAACGGTTAAATTGCATTCTAATCTTTCTATTTTGGTGCGTGCGTGTCGTGTGGGTGTCTCGTCTGCGCATGCGCACTGACGGCATAAGGGAAACTATATTCCGCTACGTATCCCACACATAATGAAATTTCCTAATGTGTTTAATGCAAGACTTGGAATTTAGTATGCAAGCACTTTGATAACTGACATTTTTTAAATTAATAAAACAATGGCCAAATTTAATGAGAACCCTTGTAATTAATGTAAAATTAAAAGATAATAAAAATGTCAGAAATGCTTTGGTGATAACAGCACTCTTCATTTCAGCCTACGCATAATAGTAATCCACTTTTTATCTCAAACAAAAAATTAAAGTTGAAATCACCATTGCAATCAACAAAGATAGTCGTCGTATTCTTGAATGTGGAGCAAGTTAAATTTAATGCTAAGAAAATTCGTGTTGCCTTACTAAATATGAATGGCTCAGGTCTTAAGTTTTCAGACTCTTTCACCAGGTTTGTCAGCCACTAAAACAACTGCTCGCAAAATAGGTTTTCTGTACAGATCTACTCAGTACTTCACCTCCCGATAACCCTTTCTGCTATATAAGGCCCTCATCCAGAATATAATTCTCACCTCTGGGTTGGTGTTCTCCAATACGTTATCGATATCTTTGATCGTATTCAAAGAAGAACGATTAGGCTTATAGATGACCGGTCCTTAACTTCTGGAAAACAGTTCCTTCATCATAGAAGAATCGTTTCAATTTTTCCTTTGCACTATCGGTATTACAATGGCTATTGAATTACATTCTTTGATACCATCTCGGGCCACCTTTGCTAGAAATACTGGGTTTGTTCATTCACATAATCAATATGCAGTACAAATCACTACCTGTCGTACCTATCTCTTGGTAGTTCAATATTCCCCTATCCATCTTCTTAAGTGTTCTTGAGTGCTTTAGCGTGTTAGGCTGTTCAGGCCTACAATTATTAAAAAAGTATTAAAATAGCGTAACCATCTAGCGACTCTAAAAAATATCAGCACTTGAAAAAGCAATTCAATAGCTATTACTATTATTATTAGGGAGAAAATTGCTATACTATTTTCTCTCGCGGATAGTTTTATATCCGAAGCGAAGCTGAGGGTGTCGAATCCAGTTAGGTTCTAAAGTAAAACCTGCAGGTTCGTGTTGTATTTAGTAATAGTAGCTAGTAATTTCAATGAGGTCATGTATAATACTTTTTATACTCATAGCTTTAAAGTAGCTATCTCCCGGTTACCCCCGATGCACCGAAAACTTGTTTTTCCGCACTGCGGTGTTTTTACTTTCCAACAGAAACTAGGGTAATTACGTTGTATGGATGGTAGCCGAATTGAAATGCTGCTGATATAACGGATGCAATTAAATTATAAAATTTTGAAAGATCGACATTTTGTCATTGACGCAGACCACATTGATTTCTAACTTTGTTCTTGGGAAATTTGTCACGTTCTTTTTCTTACACCAATCAAGAAAGTTCTTATAGGTGGTCATATACTTTCTCTGACTTTTTGGAGGAAGCAAATCCAATGCTTCTTCTTCAACATCAGGTGGCGTCACAATTTATTCGGAACCGCCCATTTTTCACAAATTCAACAAAAATAATTTAAAAAAAAAGGTGACTCAACGTTTGAGTTTTTGTTGACATGTAACCATAACAACAGTGCAATATTACAATGCCGGATATGCTAGCAATCCATTTAGAATAAAAAAAACAATGTTAAATTATTTGTTTTTAATTTTATTAATTTATTCTTTACAAAAAACTTTGTACCTAACTTGTTCGGAATATATTTTCCCGAATTCGCATTAAATGCAGCGGCCGCTGGAAAATTAACTTTCCGAACTAGTTAGGTAAATAACTATTACGTGCTCTGAATCAGCATGCTTGTCTCAAATGTCACCTTGACACGATGTAGCTACGGCTTGATACGCAGACACAGTTTTTGACTTATGTTCTTTTAGGAACAAACACAGCCTTAATTAAGCATAGAAAATCTGCATATGGAGAAACATGTCAAATCATCATGTGCTACTGTGATTCCTATCCATAGGTCTTTGAATGTCAAAAGTTCTATGCTACTAGGTCTAATCTCTAATCATTACATATAGGGTGGCAGTTATTAAACTCCGAGACAGAAAAACTCGTTAAAGGAAACTAAAGGATGGGTTAACTTACCACACTGAAAGAGAATTTTGGTATCATATGATCCCAAACTAATTTGTTGCAGAGCTAATAATTAGATTAAAGTATTGTCTCAATTAGTTCTACTTTATAAAAAATCCCCCATACTCCACTAAACCCAAAAACATCAGTCGCTTTGGCAAATTTCAGGTTGATATGTTAAGTCCTTCGAAAATTATCGAGTACACACACACGCATGCACGCACGCACGCACACGCACACGCACACGCACACGCACACGCACACGCACACGCACACGCACACGCACACGCACACGCACACCCACACGCACACGCACACGCACGCGCACGCGCACACGCACACGCACGCGCACATGCACGCGCACACGCACGCGCACGCTCAAGGGTACGCGCGAGATCACGCGTACGCACGCACGCGCGTACACACGCATACACGCACACACGCACACACGGACACACGCACACACGCACACACGCACACACGCCCACACGCCCACACGCACACACCCACACACGCAGACACGCACACACGCACACACGCACACACGCCCACACGCACACACGCACACACACGCACACAGGCACACACGCATACACGCACACACACACGCACACACGCACACACGCACACACGCACACACGCACATACGCACACACGCACACACTCACACACGCAAACACGCACACATGCACACACGCACACACGCACACACGCACACACTCACACACGCTGACACGCAGGCACGCAGATGCGCAGACACGCAAGCACGCAGGCACGTAGACACGCAGGCACGCAGACACGCAAACACGCAAACACGCAGACTCACAGATACACAGACAGACAAATACATAGACACACAGAGACACAGACACACACACAGTCAGTTAACTGATTTTCTTCGTTATTTCTCGTTTTGATTATCTCATTTTTTTCGTAGTCGATTCTCCGTGTTCTAATAAGACGAGCAATCAATTTTTCGAAGGGTTCTTCCCTCGGTTGCCTTCTTTCACGCTAAACCCCGCGATAAAGCCGTTGTGTAAGTAAACATTTTTATTACTCGTACCTAATATGAACACCATGTCAACTTTATGGTTTAAATGGTATATTTTTATATTTATATGTATGTACGTTTCAATAAGATTCACAATCTTTTGAGTTCATTAGAATTAATTAATACTTATCAATAACTTCTCAGCCACAAACTTGTCAAATTGGGCCAAATTATTTGTGATATGACTACTGATAATTTGCCTTTAGTTAAATTATGGCCACCTTTATGGAAATGCCGGTTTCAAGGGTTGAGTAACTAACTTTTCAATAAATTTATTCCATCATTTAAGTTCTTATTGTATAAACATCCACAAAGGCGTAATAATAAATAATGAACATTGAAATTTGTGCCAAAACGGCACATTTCAGTACAAAACAAATTGCGAAATTTTTAATTTGTTTTTTCCGAATCTTTCAATAAAATTTGAATCACTTGGCTACGTCACAATTATGGTCAAATTGAAATATACGAAGAATTACATGCAGATTTCGATTCTGAATTTAAAGAGTCATTAATTAAAGTGACACATACACACAATACAATTTTTAACACATAACAAAAACATCGCCACTAGTCAACGATTTGAAAACTGTGGGTGCTTATGTATAAGGACCCACATTTTTCGACTAGTGGCGATGTTTTTGTTATGTGGGGTAAAAATTTTATTGTGTACATGTGTCACTTTAATTAATGTCTTGATAAAGGAATAGAGAATTCCGAAAGCTCGACTCAGCAACAAAGGGTTTTACTTTCCTGGCCTTATCTACTTTGACTGCAACCTCAATTAGTATATATATATATATATATATATATATATATATATATATATATATATATATATATATATATATATATATATATTAAAATATTTTCCACCATACATGGTAGAAGTGGAAACCCACATATTTAAATTCAGAATCGAAATCTGCATGTAATTCTTCGTCTATTTCGATTTGACCACAGTTGCGACGTAGCCAAGTGATTCAAATTTTATTGAAAAATTCGAAAAAAACAAATTCAAAATTTCGCAATTTGTTTTGTAATAAAACTTTTGAAATTTGTAATTATGACCGTTTTACTAAAATGTGCCGTTTTGACAAATAGTCAAAAAATGCGAGTGCTTATGTATCATTGGCGGAACATATCTCTATGTTCCGGCAATGATACATAGGCACCCGCATTTTTCAAATCGTTGACTAGTGGCGATGTTTTTTTTTTATTATGTGTTAAAAATTGTATTGTGTATATGTGTCACTTTAATTAATGACTCACGTTAGTTTGTCTTGATAAAGGAATAAAGAATTCCGAAAGCTCGACTCAGCAACAAAGGGGTTTGCTTTCCTGGCCTTATCCACTTTGACTGCAACCTCAATTAGTATTTATTCATCTAAATTAGTCAGTCAAGATTACCCGCCTATATATATATATATATATATATATATATATATATATATATATATATATATATATATATACCGTATGTCCCGTTTCGAGACGTACCATATGAATTTCCCATGTTAAATTCTCAATTGCATATTCTATCTCTATTATAAGTTTTAGAGAAACATTTTATTAACAAAAATTGTTCAGTATTTCGGTCTCAACAGGTTTTGACCAATGTTGTGAAAAAAATCCCAATTTGCTTTAAAAAAGAAAGGCATTTACCTACTAGTTATCGCATTTAAACAAAAAATCACACATCATGAAAAAACTTAAATTTATTTTCATATTTTCAATTTTACATCTAAATTAAAAAGAGAAAACTAAGTTAAATTATCTAAATTAAATTTTCAAATAAATTTCTATTATTAGCTAAACAAAAACCTAATCAATCGTTGAAATTTCTATTTAGATTTGCACTAGTTCGATGATGAATATTGTTACAAATATCAATTATTTTTTGCTTTAATTCGTCTAAGGAGTTGATAATATCAAAACTGTTGGTTTTATTTATGTGAAAGACCACAACCAAAATCACATGGATTCAAGTCTGGTGACCTTGGAGGCCAACATATTTCACCCTCTTCTAATCCACTTACTTAGAAACGTAAAATTTAAATATTTTTTTACTTCGGCACCATTATGGGCTGTGCAGCCATCATGTTGAAACTAAATTTCATTTTCATCTGCAATTGCGACTTACCTTCTCTGCAATTTCATTTTGCAATAAATGTAAATACAACTCTGAATTTAGATTTCCGTCAATAAATATAGGTCCTATAATTTTATTTTTCAAAATGCCTGTCCAAACATTTACTTTCTGAGGGTACTGCGTTCCAAACCGAATAATAATATTCTTATTAGTTCTCGACGAATGCCGATGAATTTGTTTGTTCTGATTTGCTACAACGTGAAATGCACATTCATCGGTAAAACATGTGAAGTACGGAAAACGTTCATTTTGGTGGCACTTTTCCATTAAAATTTCACAAAATACACTTCTAGAATATTGATCTACCGCTAATAATATCTGGTGTTCCTGACCTTTATAAGGTTTATATTTGTGACGTACTATGGAGTACAGAGTACCGATAGTGCTTTTCGAAGATATTTGCCTAATACGTTCTCTTGGCTCCAGTTCTATTTTCGCCAAAACATTGGTCTCTGAAATTTCATTGCATTGCATGATCGGAATTTACACAACCAGATGTTTCGAAATTATTTACAATTCTGGAGATTGTTATGATGTGGTGAAGGTCTATTTGCAAAATTGATTGAAAATAATTCAATAATTTCTCTATTAGAATGATGACCAAGGAAATTCCATTTTATAATCTTAATCTTTTCTTTTGTAGTATAAATGCTCATTGTATCACGAAAACACATTAAACACGGAACTATTGAATACTAAAAATGATCTATTAATCAAACATTTATGATTGTTATTTTGAATAAAACAAAATACACAGGTTTGTTTCAGTTTTTTCATGGCAAGTGTGATTTTTTTGTTTAAATGCGATAACTAGTAAATGCCTTACAATATTCATCCGCGAACTATTGCATTCGGTTTTTGTTTAGCTAATAATGGAAATTTATTTGTAAATTTAATTTAGATAATTTAACTTAGTTTTTTCCATTTAATTTTGATGTAAAATTGAAAATATGAAAATAAATTTTATTTTTTTCATGACGTGTGATTTTTGTTTAAATGCCTATTTTTTTAAATAAATTGGGATCTTTTTTACGAAATTGGTCAAAACATGTTGAGACCAACATAATGAACAATTTTTGTGAATAAAATTTTTCTCTAAAACTTATAATAGAGTTAGAATGTGCAATTGAAAATTTAACATGGGAATTTCATATGGTGCGTCTCGAAACAGGACATACGATATATATATATATATATATATATATATATATATATATATATATATATATATATATATATATATATATATATAATTGTAATTCAGCATGCATGTATTCTATATTCGTTAATATTGAAGATAGAATGTCGGTTAAATGGGGAAAGTTTTAGAGAATTTTATGGCTATCATCATGGTAAAGTCAGATTTGAAGTAACTTTTTTTGTTTTTGAAATAATTGAAGAAAACATAAATTGTGCATTTTCTACTACCCCCTGTAGCTCTTTTATTTGAAGTCTGACAACATTTTGATTTGTACATTATTATGACACTTTTAAAAGACAATTTTAAAAAAAGTACCAAAATTTATCTACAGTCATTTGTTTTTGAAATACACTAACTATTGTGTTTCATATGGACGCCATCTTGGATTTTTACATTTTACATGATACGAGAATTTACTTCCAACTATCAAAAATTTAAACCCTTGCTAATTTATCTGTTGTTACTTACAATATTTAATACATTTCTAACTTTTGTTTTTGGACGCTATTTGGATTTTTACATTATCGAATAGTGGATTTTAACACTTCTTCTACAATGTATTACATGATATGAAAATGTGTGGAGTGTAGAGGGGACATATCGAGCATGTTTTATGATAGTTACTATTATCGGTTTTGTTTTTATTTTAGTTATTAGAAATTACAATCTAATTGTATACATTTTTCATTTATTAATCCATGCCTTCTTAAGGCCTACTATTTCAATTTTATATTTTTTAAATTTTTGATAGTTGGAAGTAAATTCTCGTATCATGTGATACATCGCTGATAAAAAATACTATTCGATAATGTAAAAATCCAAGATGGCGTCCATGTGAAAAACAATAGTTAGTGTATGTATTTCAAAAAAAAATGACTGTAGATAAATTTTGGTACTTTTTTTTTAAATTGTCTTTTAAAAGTGTCATAATAATGTACAAATCAAAATGTTGTCAGACTTCAAATAAAAGAGCGACAGGGGGTAGTAGAAAATGCACAATTTTTGTTTTCTTCAATTATTTCAAAAACAAAAAAAGTTACTTCAAATCTGACTTTACCATGATGATAGCCATAAAATTCTCTAAAACTTCCCCCATTTAACCGACATTCTATCTTCAATATTAACGAATATAGCAATACATGCATGCTGAATCTCAGACACACTGTATATATATATATATATATATATATATATATATATATATATATATATATATATATATATATATATATAGATATAACTAAATCCAATGACTAATTGTTGCTTCTGCGTAGCTATCGATCGTCCTTCTTTTTTAGAATGTTTGAAAACTTCGTAAATGAAATATGTGTCCATTAATCACTATTCCTATTTTATGGACTCTAAGTATTGGAACTTAGACCTAGCTAATTACATGCAATATATCTTGTAGTATTTATCATAACAGGTAAATAAATAATAATGCCCATTTTGAAGTACCTCAATAACAGCTTTGTATCTTCTTTTGAAGCTAAACCAATTAACTGTCATGTTGGTACAGATTAATTTAATCACATTTCACTGTAGTTAGTTTCCCATACGTAGTTTAAAGATTTGCCACTAGCTACACTAATTGTTCAATACATTTCTTGATGACAATCTTGACAATGCACGTATAAAGCATAAGCAGGATCCTTAACATGAGGCTGCATCCCGTTGATAGTAATTTTTAACCTAAATATTTCACGTGTTGTGAGTCAAGACCTTTTTTTGACGACAACCTTTTTCCTTTCTTGAATTACCACTTTTAACTGCAATTAAGAAAAGTATTTTGAGATTTTGACTTCTTTATGCTATTCAAATCATTCTGGTATTGGGATGAGGTGTAATGACCATATCATTGATCCCGCAGTTGTTGGTTTCCTTCCTTAAGAGTTTCCAATAGTTTTCCTTCATTTGCTCTGTTTCGCAAAATTGTTTGATTTTAGTTTCGGGAAAGAGCATTTACATTAATTGTACCTGTTTAGTACCAGAAGGTGTACTGATATCGGATATGTGGCAATTTTCAAACAACTACAAGTGATGAGAAAGTAGTATTTAAATCGTCTAGTGTAGGTTTAGGAGGGCCGTTAAAGAAGTGTGTGCTTTCATATTTAGGACAATAGTACTCTAAATGACGGTTGTGCGGTAAAAAAAAAACGAGAGATCACGTCTTTTATTCTTCCACCAAGTAGAAGGCGACCTGCTTGAGCCTCTTCAGCCATAAGTTTGGGTTCTGCTAAATAGCCACATAGTATGGTCTATCACGGATGTAATTTTAACCGAATTAGTGATTTCTTTTGTCTTGTGCATGCTAACAATAAAACGTAATATAACTTTTGTTGTACGTTCAATCAAAAAACGAACACTTATTTTATTGTATCCTTCGTATGCGTGCTAATTGAAATATGTAACATAAAAGGTGTTACTGTAAATGTAGAAATGTCAGTAAGATATGGATTGAGAAGAGAACTAAATTTTATTTGAACAGATGCTAAACATTTTAGGTTATTACGTTTTTAATTTCCTTTGTTGAAGTGATAGGTTAAACACTCGTCGCGTGCAATAAACACTTACTTTTTGCACTTGTTACGTACATAACTGTTTTCGTACTATTGAAACGAGTGATGCAATTAGAAAATGGAATCTACTCTCTGCACCACGGAGTAGGTTCGTTCAAGGTAAGAAGAGCTCCGACTACTTTGGATACCTACTAGTCAGTAGCTTCTATTCAGCTTTTTAGCGGTATCCGATAAGTGTAACGAATGGAAGAAACCTATTTCAGTTATTGACCAATAAATACAAATACAGGGTTCCCCATTTTAGACTATACAATTTAAAAGTCGAATAAAAACTTTCTAATCAAAGTAAGTTAACTTTTTAATGGACTAATATGTAGCTTATTCTTTGGGATTTATGACTAAAGTAAATAACAATTCAAGTTTTAAAGATCATGTCTTCCAAATGTTCTCCTTCGACTTCAATGCATTTTTGAATTCTAAGTTCAAAATTTATCATCACTCGGCGAAGAAAATCTCCATTTATTCCTGCAATTTCATTTCGAATCTGCTCCTTCAGCTCCGGAATTGTTGCGGGACGGCTTGCAAAAACTTTTTGCTTTAGGTATCCCCAGAGAAAAAAATCGGGGGCCGTTAAATCGGAGATCTCGGGGGCCAATTCAAATTTCCAAATCGGGAAATTATACGGCCGTCAAAAAAATCTCGCAAAATTCCCATAGTGTTTCTGGCTGTGTGAGCCGTTGCTCCATCTTGCTGGAATAATATGGCGCCATTTAGTCCTCGTCTAATTAGTTCTGGGATCAGAAACGTTTGCAACATGTTTATGTAGCGTTCGGAATTAACTGTAACAGAACGGTTATTTTCATCCTCAAAAAAATAAGGACCGATAATTCCAAATGATGCTACACCGCACCAAACAACGACTTTGGGACTGTGGAGGTTTTGGTAAACAGTTCGTGAGGATTTTCTACTCCCCAGTATCTAAAGTTTTGCTTGTTAACAACACCGTCCAAATGAAAATTTGCTTCGTCGCTCATTAGCAAATTATGAATTTCTCCACGATGCTGATGTAAAAATTCTTCACAAAATGTCACCCTCGCTCCTTTGTCTAGATCACTGAGGTTATGCGCCATTTGATATTTATAGGGGTGAAATTTTATATCTTTATGCAGAATTCTGTGGAGACTTCCTTAGATATTCCTAGGGCAAGTGATTGCCGATTAGCCGATCTCTTAGGACTTCTTGTAAAGGCAGCTCTCACTCGTTCAATATTTTCAGGCGTACGCACCGTTCTTCGACGTCCAGGTTTTTTAATGTTTTGCACAGAGCCATTTTCACGCCAATGACGAACCCACGCCGCAATTGTAAAGCGTGTTGGTGCATCGCCCCTATTATTGTTTCCAAACTGCCGTCGAAATGCACGCCGAACTTCTTCAAATGAACCAGTTCTAATGTAGACTTCCACAGAAAACACACGCTCTTGAATCGAATAATTCATAATGCAATGAAAATTGTTAAACTGGAGCAATTATATCGTTTGCGTATAACGCATATTTGACAGAAACACTTAAGTCGTTGTTCATAGACAGGCGCCTCCTTGATCTTTAAAACTTGAATTGTTATTTACTTTAGTCATAAATCCCACAGAATAAGCTACATATTAGTCCATTAAAAAGTTAATTTACTTTGATTAGAAAGTTTTTATTCGACTTTTAAATTGTATAGTCTAATATGGGGAACCCAGTACAAACGTTAATTTGTTGCTCAATGGTACCCATTACTAATATTAGTAAAATAAAAAGTGGAAGAAAAACTCTAAATCGAAATTCTCAATTAATTTTTATTACATATTGTGTAGTTAAAAAATTTTAACGTCAAGTTGATTGTTACTGTGTATTAAATGTGGTTCATCCCCTGATAATGGTCTTAATTATTTAATAGATGAAGCAAACTAAACTTATATTTCTTTAAATGAAACACCCTGTATATTATTACAGTTTAGGAAAGCCCATAAAATACGCTTTCATTTGATACCAAATTGTATGGGTCTATCTCCTTTGGTTTTAGAGATTCAATTGTTTTTCGAAAAAATTATACCACTTGCAGTCGCCGTCACTAATTTGTTAGACAACTTTTGTTTATTTTAAAATGACAAAAAATTTTTAGTGGTCCTGTATTATTTTGAAATATCTTAGATTTTAGATTTTTTTTTAATAATGTCTTATACCAAAAATTAATAATTTTCAAAATATTTTCAGAAATTACGATTGTAATACAAAAAGACTGAAATAAAAATATTAAGTTGGCCATGGGAATGTAGTTTTCTACTAAAAAAAAATTTCAAGTAAAAACCGCTGCCCAATTATCTGCCATAATGCTTTCTCATATATGTAAATAAATAACTTCAAAGTCCACAATACCTGAATTTGACTAATATCGATTTTTAAACACGATAATTCCCCATTTTTGATCCGCCATTTTGAATTTTTTAATTTTGACAAATGATTTATTCTGAGCGATCTTAAAAACCCCCAATACCACACTTTCAGTTTTTAAAATTTTTTTATTTAGATAATGTTTTACAAATTAACAAAGTTGCGAAATTGATCATTAGCCAACAATACCTGAATTTTAGTCATATCGGATTTTAAATACGATAATCCCCCATTTTTGATCCGCCATTTTGAATTTTTTACTTTTGACAAATGATTTACACTTAGCGATCTTAAAAACCCCCAATACCTGACTTTCAAAAAAATCCGTTGATAAACTAAAAAAATACACAATTTTGCACCCTAAAAACGGTGCGCCACTGGTTATTATATATTTTTGTTGTTGTTTTGAAATTATATAAGAAAGTATTAGTTTGTTATTTTAATTGTAACTTTTTAAAATTTGAAGCAATGAATTTTTTTTCGTCTTCTAATCCCCTAGAAATGCCCCACCACTGGTTGGATTTTGCTCATTAACGAATTTGTCCTAGATTTTATGGCAAAAAAATATTGTACCAAATTCCATATCGATAGCTTTAATGGTTCAAAATATACCTCTCGCGCGAGCGCGCACACGCACGCACGCACGCACACACACACACACACACACACGCACGCACACACGCACGCACGCACGCATGGCTTTTTTAACGATAACTTTAATGATTCAAAGATATCGTGCACACTCATACACAGACACACAATTAGACACGAAATTGCTTTTCTAAAAATATGTTTTTCATTTTGTTTAGCCCACAAAACCTCGAGATATGTAAAAACAAGGTGTTTGATAATTAAAACCGATTACATAGCTTTGTCTTAACACGTACGTATATGAGAAAGCAAAACAAGAGTTAATATAACGATTACAAATAGATTTAATGAATTATTTTAAATTTAACAGACTTTTTTGAACAAAATTAATACATAAAACATAAATACTCTTGCTTCTACGCAAATTTAATCAGATCTTAGTAAAATTTCTGAAGTATTACTCAATTTAATTATGTTCAGATCAACGATTTTATTTTTTATGTCTTTTTGTAAATGTAAACATATAAAGATGGTCATGCTATAGAATAGAATTTTTTAATCAAGTTGTATTAGAAACTTTGGCGTTCTTAAATATCTATCACCTACAAAGTTTTGAGATACTTTCAATTCTACTGTAAAAATTCGAATCTTCGAAAGTATTTTTAATTTATTTTTTTTATCTATTAGCGTTACCAAATTTGTCTTAATATTGTAATTTAACTATGCGTTGTTTTCATTAAATTAGGCTGGTGAAAATAATCGTGAATATGTATTATTTTTATATGCAATGCTGTGTAATAAAATTAACAAATACAAATTACAACAAAACAAGAACAATAAAATGCAAAAAAAAATCAAAAATCAATTTCTCGTTAAATGCTTGAATGTTCTTCCTTCAACTTCAATAAATTTATTAACACGTAGCACAAAAATATTTTTCACTAACTCTAATGTCGGACATGTGATATTTTGAAAAGCATTTCTGATTCTTTCCTTCATATTTGCTGGTGTGGTTGAATTTCTTAACACGTAATCTTTTACGTAACCCCACAAAAAGAAGTCGAATGGGGTTAGATTATGGGTCCTCCTCAACATATCCACTGATTTTTCTTTCCAGTGGTTTAAAAATGTACGTACGTTTCGATGCTAGTGGGCGGATGCACCATCACGCTGGAACAACATATTTCCATAATTCATTAATATTTTGAAGAAGATTAGGTAGCACATCTCTTAAAAAATTTAAACACACTTCGCTGGTTAGAGTATCTTCAAAAAAATAGGGACCTATAGCATGGGACCCAATATCCCCCAGATTTAGTGATCACCGATTTTGTTGGTCAATATGCCTGATCCAATGAGGATTTTCAGTGCTACAATAATGCATGTTTTGTCTGTTCACTAAACCATTACTTTTGAAGGTAGCTTCGTCACTAAATAATATAGAATTGAGAAAATTAGGAACTTCTGCAATTTTTTGCAAAAACCAGTTGCAAAAGTTAATTCTTCGTTCAAAATCTTGACCATATAGTTGTGAAGTTCTATATGATATCCATGGTATTTATGGGCGTTTAATATATTTTTCAAATCGTTGTGAAAGATCTTGAAACACCTTAGGTCGCGATTTTCCGGCATCGGGATATCTTGTTGCATAAATTCCACTTGCCTGTAAGCAATTTTTTTGACATTCTCCAAGAGTTAAAATCATTAAAACCATTTCTGGAATATGTAGAGTCATTTTCAACACTTTGAATAAATTAAAACAAAAATTAGGATAAAACTAAATAGAACCAATTGGTACACTTGTTTTTTAATTGCAAGTTTAAACATTAATTCCAAATAATGTTTTTTATTTGATCAGTAACCAATTTAAATTTATAAAAAGACGTAGAAAATGAAAAAGTTGATTTGAACATAATCAAATTGACTACTTCAGAAATTTTACAAGGACTGATTTAAATTTAGAAACTTCATTAAGGATTAATTTAAATTTTCCTTGGACGAAAGAGTGACTTGTGTAAGAGTAAAATTCTGTTAAATTTAGAATAATTTAATCCAGTCAATTTGTAGTTTTTATATTATCTTTTGTTTTTACTTGGAACAATTTTTTAGCATGAAAAAGAATGCGAAAGTTTCTTTTATAAATTAATACAACTTGTTGCATAAATTCCACTTGCCTGTAAGCAATTTTTTTGACATTCTCCAAGAGTTAAAATCATTAAAACCATTTCCGGAATATGTAGAGTCATTTTCAACACTTTGAATAAATTAAAACAAAAATTAGGATTAAACTAAATAGAACCAATTGGTACAAACAATTTTTCTTTTTTCAACGCAATATTGTCATGGTACACTTGTTTTTTAATTGCGAGTTTAAACATTAATTCCAAATAATGTTTGTTATTTGATCAGTAACCAATTTAAATTTATAAAAAGACGTAGAAAATGAAAAAGTTGATTAAAAAATTATTTAGCATGAAACTACAATTCCATGGCCATGTTTATACGTTTGCATTTTCAAAAAGACGTAAGAAATGAAATCGTTGATCTGGGCATAATCAAATTGAGCACTGAAATTTCACTAATGACTAATTTAAATTGACTAGAAGCAAGAGTGTTTTGTGCATTTATTTTGTGCAAAAAGGTCTGTTAAATTTAAAATAATTCATTAAATCAATTTGTAATTGTTATATTAACTCTTGTTTTTACTTGAAACATTTTTTTAGTAAGAAACTACACTCCCATGGTCAACTTAATACCTCTATTTTCTGTCGTTTTGTATTACAATCGCAATTTTACAAATAAACTGAAAATATTTTGAAAATTATTAATTTTAGGTATAATGCATACTTGATGAAAAAGAAATAATATCAAACAAAGCATCGAATGACTCAAACATCATGGGAGAGGGGGTGCCATTTAAAAAAATAAAAAAAAGTTGTTTTTACAAACAGTGACACACCCTGTATATTATTAAAAAAAATCTGAATAGTTAAGAAATTTCAAAACACTACAGGACCTAAACCAAAGGGGTAGACCCATACAATTTGGTATTAAATGAAAACGTATTTTATAGGCTTTCCAAACATGTGATAATATATAGGGTGTTCCATTTAAAAAAGGATAAGTTTAGTTTGCTCCAATAACATGAAACACCTTGTATGATCAAAAATATTTTTAAAATGTACTGTTTATTACCCCTGACCCAAAAATCATTTCTCGAACTTATTTCGTCTTTATACAATCTTCCACCCTATATATATATATATATATATATATATATATATATATATATATATATATATATATATATATATATATATATATACCGGTTGTCAAGGAAATCATTATACATACCTTAATTTTGTTAAAACAAGAGATAGAAACTTGAAATTTGGGTAAAAATACATTTTTTGACATTAAAAACAGCTGATTATCACTTCCGGTTTTACCGAATTTGGCCTTTTTTTCTTAGTTTAAATAGGAACCTACCAATTTTTATTTTATACAACGATACGTCTCTAAATTCCCATTCCAATGATGTATACAAGTCGTCTTTTGTTTTTAAAATGGCGGTTCAGGCGGAGTTTTTGTTGATTTCAATGTTCCAGCATTTTGAAGTAAGTACTCGTTATTTTACAAAATAATTAACCGAGCTGGTAGCGTAGTGGTGACACGACCTGCCTAGCATTCGGTAGGTAATGGGTTCGATTCCCGTTACCGTCTACCTTGTATGAGGTTTTTTCAGAGGGTTTTCCTCATACACATGTAGCGGCATGGTCACTGCGTATATGCACACCATGTGCGGCTGCTTAGGCGAATGGTGGGGTAGTATTTCCCCCCTCAGAACCCTAACTCTGTTCCTTCCGATCCTATCCTGACCACACCCATCCTTAATCCCACCATACATATATACGTAATGTATGTATGTATGCTGGGAATCCATGATTGTGGCTGAAGGAGCTCGGAAAGCTCGAGCAGCCCGCCCTCCCCCTTGGGGAGGGAATGGAATACGTGGACTTTTCCTTTTCCTTTTTTCCAAAATAATTAAATGAATAGTCCAAGAATATTGTTTATTTTTAAGCTCTTGATTGGAATTTATAAAATTCTGCTTAAATAGTTAGTATTTGTGATTCTACGTTATACGAAAATTACTAATGTTTATAAAAAAATGTCACCAATATTTCAAATAGAAAGCATTAAATACTAAATACCCATAAGGAACTAAATCCATTTTACTATCTAAAAACAACACAACAACAGTTAACTTCTAAATCAGCTATATATATATATATATATATATATATATATATATATATACAGGATATAAAAAAAATTAAAATTGGACTTTTTTCGGATGTAATTAAAAAAAACAATTTTTATACCTAGGCACTCTACAAGGTAACGAACAATAAATATAAAGTCATAACAAAATATTGAAATCTAAAAAACCTTACAAAACTACATTATTCTATTATTATTATTATTATCCCGGCATAACAGAACTCTTCTAATATTTTCTCGCAAAATATTTTCTAATTGATTCCTTGAAATACTATGTAGTGCTTGATGTGCTAGAGTTGCAGGTGGTGTTTTGTAGACCTTTTCTTTTAAGTAGGCCTAAATGGAAAGATCCAATGGGGATAAATCAGGTGACCTAGCGGGCCACCTTATAGGGCCATTTGTTCCTAACCATTGTTGGCTAATCTCTGATTTAAATAATTAGTCACAATTAGTTGTGGGCAGGTGCACCATCTTGCTGAAATATGTAATTGGTTGCTGGAAGATTATTTAAAAAAGATCAATTTCGTTCTGTAGTAGATTTAGATACATGTGACCAATCAGGGGTAGATTGAAAAAAATTGGTCCTATAATATGGGTTCCAACGATTCCTAACCAAAGGTTAATTCCAAACCGTTATTGGAATGCTCCATCTCTTACTAACCGGCGGTTTTCCGTGGCCAAATATCCAGTATTTTGTCAGTTAAACATTCCCAGATTGGTAAATCTTAATTCATCCGAATGAATAATTTTGTGATGAAATGTTTCCTCTCGACTGTAATTTTCTAGAAACCAATTGCAATATGCAATTTATATTTATATGCAATATCATTTGCATATAAATGATGGTGAATTTGGTACTTATAAGACTTAAAACTATGCTTTTTTAAAATTCTTCTTACGTTTTCATGGCTAATATTTAAATTTAAAGCAATCTTCTCGCGAAGAAGCGGTGCGATCATATTCAATATAAGCTAGTACATTCATATCAGTCTCTTCATTTATAATAACAATTTCATTACCGCCTTCATTACGTCCATATTTCAAATAATCTTCTAAATACGGAAAATAGGTAAAATGCGGTGCGTGGAGATCTGGATACCTTTCACGTATAATCTTGCTGTAGCTCTGACATTCGCCATAAATAATCAACATATTAATTTGTTCTTCCCCAGTATAAAATCGCATTTTCAACAAACAATTTTTACTTATACCTAGGTAGTCAATGATTTTTAACAATTAAAAACTTTTAACAACGCGAATATGTGGCAATTATAACCTGTTGGTAATGAAACTATCTTACTATTATTTCCATTCAATTACTCGTATGTTATTCCAAGCCTACTTAAGTAAATGCCTAGCTGATTTTATGTCAACTAAATGTTGTTTTTTTTTAATTGTGACAGTTTCAAATCCTACAGTAACTGAAAGTTTTAATGAATCCAAACAATGTCGTACGTTTTTAACACTGCCAATAGTTTGCATTCAATTGTTTTTTCAAAGCATACTGAGTAAATGTAAACTGAATTTTATTCTGAATAAGGACATTTTTGAAAGAATAGTATTTTATTTATTACTATTATTTTATAACGCATGATTTAGAAGTTGACTTTTGTTGTGTTGTTTTTAGATAGTAAAATGGATTTACTTTCTTATGGTATTGTCGTCGTGTATAACATTCTATTTTTTTCTATAGTAAATTTTTAATGAAAAATTAAAGAAATATTAATTGAGTTAGTCACGTTTTAAAATCTCAGTAGTATAGGGGGATAGATGTCATCTTCCGTCGCCGAAACTTATATAGAAGACTCAGTAGCGAAAAAAATTACTGTATCAAAGAAAATACTCTGTGGAATAGAAAGTTCATGTAACTGCGTTGTCTGTACGTTTTTCACATGAAACAGGTTCTTTTCCAAAATTTGATATTTCTGGAAATGTAAATTGCAATATTGAAGTTATTATTAATGCAAATAAAAATGAAAAATAAGTTATATATTTATATAAATAAAAATTAAGAAATTATAATAATTTACCTACCCTTGCTGTTAAAGTTCAACTTTATCTAAAAGTGAAACTTGATCTATTGATTTGGGTTGTTCAAAACACACTTTAACAATTGCTATAGAAAAAATAATATTTTTGGACTATTCATTGAATTATTTTGTAAAATAACGAGTACTTACTTCAAAATGGCGGAACACTGAAATCAACAAAAACTCCGCCTGAACCACCATTTTGAAAACAAAAGACAACTTGTGATACATCACTGGAATAGGAATTTAGTGAGGTGTCATATGAAAAAAATTGGAAGGTTCCTAGTTAAAATAAGAAAAATAACGCTGGGGAAGTGATAGTCAGCTGTTTTTAATGTCAAAAAATGTAGTTTATCCACTAAATCTTCATCCCAAATTTCTATCTTGTTTTAACAAAGTTAAGGTACGTACTTATAATGAGTTCGTTGACACCCGGTATAAGGTGAAAGGCTAAATTATGGAACAAGACCGTTATAAATTTACATAGAGTAGGGATGACGTCACCGGTGTTGGTGTAGTAACGTACCTCATCGTTAATTTTTTAAATAGAAATCGATGTCATTGTGACACCTCATTTAAAAGGGATTTTAATTCTCTATTTAACGACATAACATTTTTAAATACATTATTTTGTACAGGGTGGGGAAAATTTATTTTATTTAAATTCAACCAAATTATAATTACAAAATGAGTTTTTAACTACACAATATACAGAGTTAGTATAAAGTATGGAACCCCCTGAGTATCTCCTCAACGATATATTATTTTTAAATAAAATTGATCTAACACCTCTCGATTTTTTTCTGTGGGGTTATTTGAAAAATAAAGCATACAGAAGTAGACCCACAAATTTAAATGAGTTAGAGTTACGAATAAGAAACTTATTGCTACAAATGCCGAACGAATTTTTGCAAAATTCTTTGCAAGAATTTGAAGACCGTTTAGGATATTGTCAGATAGCAGAAGGGCGTAATTTTGAACATTTATTATAATTTTTGTAATTCATGTTATTTTTTGTTAAAATTAATAAATTGTTAAGTTGCCGAGTTTCCAAGGTTTGTTTTCATTAGTCATAATCCAAGAACATCGATAATCGAAATAATTTTACAACACTTCTCGAAAGCATGTTGCCGGGCAATAAAAATATGAATGTATCCAAAATTAAACAAGGAATTCAAAAATGTAAAAATTAATAAAATGACAAAGTTGATATTTATTTCCAGTGTAACCGGAAATGATACAGTAAATCTGGTTGCATTTTTGGATTCCTAGGATCTTTTTAGAAGGGGATGGCCAATTTTATTTAAAAATAATAGACCGTTGAGGAGATACTCAGGGGGTTCCATACTTTATACTAATTAATACAAAATAATTGAGAATCTTGGTATAGAGTTTTTCTCAATTTTTGAGTCATGGATTTATCTCTTTAAATTGTAAAATAATTTTTTAAGCCTAGGAATGTGTAACTGTACACGGAGAAAAATGCGGAGGGGCCAAACAAATGGAAATTTTTCTTTTTGTAGTAATGGGGAAAAAGGTGCCCTGGCTCCATTCGAACTTACTTTAATTACTCACTCATATGTGGCATTATATTATGTAACTGTTACTGCATAACTTATTTATTACGCTTTGTATGCTACACTTCTCTTCACTTAAAAGAGTTTAAGTAATTACTAATACTATGTAAATTGTAACGACTGTCCAATCCATCTATACGAGTGGTGTCGACTTGAACTAATTTTAGGGGGAAATCCAATCCAGTAATTGATCACAACCGTACCAGTTTAATGTGGTTCTATCCAGTCATAGTTAAAAAGGGAAATAATAAATGTGTGAATGTGATATGCAATCAAAGCAGTGTAGTAAAAAGCACGGATTACAATACATTTTAAAGCTACTATTTTGGTGTATCTTTTTTTAATTGCAGGTACAAAAAATCCAAATTACTAATTGAACTTACCACTAAATGCTATTTTTTAAATTTTGGAATATAATCCATTGCACCCTATTAATTAAGTATTACATCTTAATAACCTAGAAATTTTAGGCTGGGTAACACATTTCAGGGTCGATTAAGACCCAATCCTGCCTCTTGGTAGTCGGCACAAGCCCCAATCCCCCCAGTAGTTGGTGCCTCTGATCTATACACATACGTTTAAGTATTTTTCTCATGCTTCTGCTAAATTTCACTTTCCTTTAACTTACCTTATATTATGAACACCTTTCATTTTTATTTGTAATTGTTTTAATAAACTTTCACTTTATGTTTGGTATATGAATATGTCAATGGACAAAAGAAATTTAAATGCTGTTATTTATGATGTACTTTTTATTACGTTAAATTAAATTAATGATTTATGCAGCATATAGTTATAATGAACTTTATCATTAAGGCTTTCGTACCTACTTCCTTATTTTTATTCTTCAGCATTCATTTTTATTCTTGCATTTTAGGATTACCAAGCATAATGAAGTGAGCTTATGTATCTCCGTTACAATTAATGTAGACAAAAATCAATTAGCAATGATTCATCAAAATATATGTGAACTTAAACAAGGATTATTAGAGGCTCAAGCACGCATACGTCAAGACTATTAACGTACATACTTCGTACATTACATATAGCACTGTAACTCTTTAGACTCAAGGTTAAGTACACAAATATGTACAAGTACCAATGATAATTATTCTATCTTAATCTTAATAAACTATTATATTTCATTTTTACCTAAATTCTTTAATTGGCAATGGCAAAACCACATTCATTAGGAACATTAGTATGCATTAAAAAACTGGGTAAATTTCAAATACATAATGAAAGAGGAGGGGGAACCGATTAAACAAGTTTCACATAAAAGGTAAACAAAAGTTGACTTGTCTACATCCGCCTGTTGGTGCTGCTGGATTTGCATTAGTGAAATTGAGATATAATAAATGCATACTTATTCTTAATAGTACCAGTTTTGGTTAGGCCATATTTAAATCAAAATAGTATTTTACGCTAATATTATTAATTCAAATTTAGTCTAAATTCGTTGGAATGTATTGTAAAATTATGCAGTTTTTCTCTTTACACAAATTAACAGCTTCACAAACAAAACTAATTCCTTAACCTTATGGTACAACTTTAATGGGACTTCTTTGAATCGTAATTATGCACTTCGATGAATCAACTTTCTAAACGTCAACATTTCTTCTACTTTAAATTTAAAAGCGATGTACAATATAAACATAAAGTAATAACATTGATGCATATCTTTATGTTAATTCGACATACATAAAAGTTCAAAATAGCATTGAAAATTTTTGCATAAGCATGTTAATCATTTGTTTTCCAGACTACAATAAAGATTACAGAATATTTAAGATGCTTCAAATACACTGTTAGGAGTCGGAGTGAATAGTGGCTTATTTGGTTGTGTCCTTGTAATTCAACCACAAAATTCAATTGTCAACTAAGACAACAAGAGAAATCGACAGTAGCTGAACATCTGACGACCTGACGTGCCAAATCTTGTCTATCGTTACCTTAACGTGTTTTCAATTCTTGGCTATCCTTACCTTAATTAGTTTTCAATTCTTGGCGATCGTTACTTTAATTTAAGTTTTGATTTTGTATTATGATTGCTAAATATATTTGCATTACGATGGTATCTTTTTTCCTTTCCATAATTCAATTTTCTTATCTCTCCATATTTTCTCTTTAGTGTACATAATTACGAGTACTTCTGTATTTATAGTTAGTCTTAAGGACTATTTTTGACACATCAACTTTTGTTGTTTTGCGCGCAAATGCGAACAGAACCCACTTAATGCATATCCGCTTCTTCTACCGTTCCGTTTAGTACGTTATCTTTTTTAAGTTTTGATTCCATTGTACAATTGTACAATTACATTTTTGTAAATATTAAGTTTATTAGGGAACAAAGAAAGGGTGCAAGGATACTGGTCTACATTAAGGAAACCGCTTGTGTTAAGAAAAAACTGTAATTTTAAGCGTGGTGCATGACGTCACGGCGTGAACATTTATAAAATGACGTGCATGACCATGATGGTGCAAATTTAGTCTTCTAGAAATATAAATGGAGATACCTTCGTGTCTTGCATTAATAACACATGCTGTTATATATCTCTGGTTTCATTGTTGGATCTAAATGTCCATTATTTGTATGTAGAAAACAAAATGAAAATTATATTACCTTACCTTACGTTTATATTATGGAAATTATCCTACCTTATAGTACGTTTATATTATGAAAATTACCTTCATATATGGTCTACAGTTTGTTTATTGGTACGTTATTGACAAATGAGAATTACCTGTATCGTATGTTTATCTTATGAATTGGAAATGAAATTCTCCTACTGCAGTGCACTTTAAGATGAAGTAATATATTTATTTTGAGTACATGTAAGTAATACGTATCGTTTTATGCAAAGTACGTTTTAAGCCAACAAATTAGTTCGTGTTCTTTTGATACGGTTATAAAGGAACAGCTGTTTTCTGTTCCTAAGATAAAACAGTTCATAACCTACATTAACCGTAATATTTGTTGACATAAGTCAGTATACGTTTTATTCTAGAATACAGTGTTGATCATATTGCATTTTGAATTTTAAGTAAATATAGATTATAAGGTTGTATAGCTGTGTTCAATTTAGTAATTTTAGTATCGTAAATCTTTACGAGAAATATCGTTTTAGTTATTTTATGCTAATATTATGAGACATTTTGTTTTATTAAATATACATATAAATATAGTTGTTTAGTGTTTATTCAGGTTACTTATTATGCTATTAAGGTACAACCTTCTCAATTTTTGTTGTATTTTAATTATTAAACTTATAAATTGCGTGGCGTCCAACAAAGAAATGCTTTATACTGATTGTATATATATATATATATATATATATATATATATTGAACTAATATTTTTATTTATTGGTTTTAATGAATTGCCTAACTTAACAGTCGCATATAAAGACTCTTCGAAGGGGATAGGGTTCAAATTTAGAAGACACTTTAAAACTATATGATAAAGTAAATTATTAGCTTGTCGATTTATATTATGATTTTGAATATTTATAATTATAAGTAATGTAATTAATTCACATTGAGTTGTCGCCCATTTATATTTTATATCCAATTTGTTCAAATAAATAGAATTATAATTTTTAAATTGCATCGATATATGTGCAACTCTCTGTACATAAAAAAAATCTTCAAATGTATATCTGAGCATGCGCTATGAATACGCATTCATATGACCTTTCATTGAAAGCAAAAAGAAAATACGCCATATACATGTAAGTATAAATATGTTTGAATTTAGTAAATATTATAATAACCATTTAATTTTAGCTCAATTAATGTTCCCTTTGGACATGCATAAAAGTTGTTGCACATCATGTTTATTACAAAATATGTACATCATTAACACACCAATGAAAATATCAATGTCTACAATAACATACATAAAGTTATTACACTCACATGAAAATGGCCTCTTTATCTTCTTCACGCTGATGTAGTTGACCGTAGAAAACAGCTCCTTCGAAATCCAAATCTGCTTCTTTGACATCCAAATTTACTTCTCTTTTTAATGATTATTCGTTTAAGTAAGTTTCACTAATATTTCTTCATATTGATAATTCTTTATTTTCAGGATCCTCACACTTTATTAGTTTTATTTCAAAATAATTTTTGAAATGCATCATTAGTTTGAAGGTTATTTAAATTAAACACGCTTCCAATAATTAAAATATATAATAATAGAAACACGGAGAAAACACAATTAACAAAATCCATCAAAATCTATCAAACGTAAACAAAAACTTAAAAACAATGTCGAATCTCCGGAAATATTTTCACCTGTAGCTGTCGATAACAACCGAATTTTATTTAAAGGTAAACTAACCTTAATTTAATAATTACCAACAAATGAATATCACTTGTTTTTAAAACACTGCCGATACTAAAACCGCACTTGACTTTGATTGAAAGTGACGTTACTTTGTTTAAAATATTTACGAGAAAAAATTTGGCAATATCTTGCTTTGCAAGTTGTTGGAACAGAGAAAAACTGAGAGAGCTACTAATCCTTCAGCACTTCTATTTATATGCAAATCGTTAGAAATCACATTCATCAATTGTTATCAACAACTATTTCAAATTTTTCCTCAATTCTGATTGGCTAATGCTTTTCTTAAATTACAATTTAATTTCAAAAGCTCATAACTCTTGAACCCCTTAATCTATCTTAAAACTAACATCATTTTCGGAATCTACATAATTTTTTTAATAAAATGAGTCCTTACACGAACTACTTCCTCCAATTATTAAACATGTTGATTTTTACATTGATTTATTGATTTTATACTAATTTTATGCACTTTTCAGGCCTGGAATTGATTTCCACATGAATATGGGATGCTACTACATATAAATACACATCCTTTAAATGCCTACGGCCAATTTGAAAGGAAAATTATCTAAAATTTTTATACACCCTTAAAAACTAAATTTGGTAAAATAGTCACTAATATAGTGAATTGTGACCTGAAATTGAGGCTACTTTACTATTTTTACCTCTTATAATTTATTTTGACCAAATTGTCTCAATCTATAACAAATGTTACATAATTTTTATGCGAAGAAATAACATAACCTCAAATCAATACAATAATTTTTAAATGTATAATTTTACACTCTTAAGCACTTTAAATGTTTGTGAAAGTGTATATCTTTAATGTTTATGTCATATTTTAATTTATTCTCACACTTTTGGAAGTTTATAAGTTCTTCTAAGACTTGTATAGAATTGTTGCATATCACTACTTTAATGTCTGTAAATGTTAATTAATCCCAATTATTCCAGAACTGCTGGCTTATTTCTGTTTTATTATTAATAACCAATGTATTCATTCTGTTTTTATTTAATTTTAGCACTTATATTTCGTTTTTCGCACTAACACGAACGTTTTCATAAATCTTGGCTGCGTACACTGTAATTGTGACATTGATATATGCCTAATACTAGTTTTAACATCACGTTTGTTATCTACAGCCTGTACTTCATGTCTTTAGGGAATATTATGCTTAAATAAACCTACTGACTATGTCGTAATCCAGACGTACCCTATCATGGAAACGTGTAATTTGTACTTGTTCGCACTAATGCAAATTCAAGAGACAAGACAATAGCTAAAGGATGCATCTTAATTTGACTGATAAGATGCTTTTATTAATTGCTTAAATTGATGTCACTGAGAATGATGCTACTTCGGTTAATGTTAGGCTTACTCCAATTAATAGCTTAAATCTCCCTTGCTGGCCGTGATTAAATAATCAGAGTTGATTTACAAATCTGATCTTGAACTCACAAAATTCTAACCTGATAAAAAAAAAACAGTGATCGTCTAGGGGCAAATAACCTACGTTGTGTAATGCGCCGGAGATAGGGTCGGATAAGGTTAATTTGTTGCATAAGGTGGCAGGTAATTAAATGAAACAAAACTGTAATTGAGATAAACGAGTTGCGCTACCTGGTGATTCGCTCGTCATCCTATTTACATCGGGAGAAAAAGAATCACCAAGAAAACTCCCTTTATTCCGATAATAATCACACAAAAAAAAACAAGATCAGATAACACAAGTAATCAAAGCAATCAAAGGATTAAATAGGTATCACACTACTCTATCGGTATTAAAGGCGTACAAATCTATAACATTGCATAAAACGAAGTTTAGTCACATAAAATCAGGTCTACAAATGGCATTCGAATTAAAGCAAAAATAAACAAGTAATAAATACAAACAGGGATCCCTTTTGGAACCAATTCCTGTCTGCTTTTAGTTAAATAATTACATATAAAGCATTTTATAAACAGAACACAAATAAAACAACAAGGGACATCATTAAATCAAGTTAAAAGGGCGTACCTTACAATATTTAAATATCACCAAAATAAAATGCAAAGCGATTTAAAATAACTACCCTAAATGCGATAAACATAAACAGTGTGATCGTATCCACAATTTCATAAATTCAACCTACATAAAATAGAACAACAAACAGAAAATTAAATAGGTTACAGATTATTTAAGTAGATACAAAAGAAAAGGGCAAGTACCGTTACGCATACAAATTTGTGGATACGAGCACAACAAATGATACACATGGACAGTAACAATAAAGGATATGCTTGATTACACAGAAAAACCCTTCGTGGCCAAACACATTAAATATGCAGTTAAGACAAATTATAACATCTGAAACAAAGTCCTGCAACACCGATGCACACACCTGATTAGTAGGTATTATTACAAATGCAAGATAATAACGCTCTCAATTCCTCTTAGGCATAAACAAAACACAAAAATATAGACATATAGGCATATAACGGTAACAAAAGGGACGTTTGTATAAATATAGATCATTTGGATCAGCTTTTCTGATTTTATACCTATGATCGTTTGTGGTTTTATCATTATAAATACAGGTTGGAATTATCAATACACAAAACAGAACACATAAAGAAAGAAAAGAGAGCGAGCTTTCTCGCTGTGCCTGCGAAATTTCAATGAACACAACGGTTTTGCAAGTCAGGGTGTCAGTTGATTTTAACAATTTAAATGCGTAAGTAGAATGACCTTTTCTGTGTAATTTCTCAAACCGTAAAATCTTATCTTTTACTTACATTATCAATGTATGTTATCCTTTTAAGCTTTCACCAGCACAAATGGTTAACTACTCGGATTTATCGATTAACACAAAACAGAGCAGAAGATTTAATTAAAACAAACACCGAATCGATCTCAAATCTTACTCCCGCACGCTTTGAAAATTCTAATCAGACTCCCCTTTCTAAACACAACAAACCGTTTTTATTCCATCGCCCCCTATCTCCTCACCCCCATATTTTCCATGTCAAATAACAAAAGCAATAAAAATATTTCGTGTGAACGCTTTTGACTTTAATTATACAAGGAAACATTATTTCTAATTAACATGTGCAATCAACCGTAGAAAGAAACCCTGTATTTCAAATATCACATTTCAACTCATGAACAACCCATGCTTTGACCTCGGTGTAATTTCTTGTATAATAGTGACATGTTTATTTCCAAACCGCTTTCATAAACATATTTAGTGATTGGTCTTGCTCTTTGATAAAGGCAGTTTTCTCTGCCTGCAACTTAAAATATGTGGCTGCGGCACACCCTCAGTTAAAAACCCTACACAAACATGCCTTACATAAAAAAAAAAGAAATACAAATCATTCTCAAATAACAATCATTATATAATAAATTTTAGTAATTATCTTTTGCTATCGCGACAACAATTTTTTAATCGGAATATTTTCAATGTATTCCGAATTTCCGTAGTGTGCTACCTACAGAACGCCCCTTTGAAAGCTTGACGATGTTTGTTCGTGAACATTCGGAGAGTTTTCAACATCCTTCGTTTCGGATCGTGGTCTTCGTTCTCTTCCGCCAGGAACTATTTTCCTTTGTACTAAAACAAAGCGTAATTAGTAAACATATTAATGAAGCAATCGGAACGTCTATTAGACGACATGCTCAGTAAACCATGAGAAAACATGCTAGATGACTCATGCATAAATAATATCAGAAAAAAAACAATATTAAATCAAATATAAAAAGAAAAATAATGGGTGTATACAACCAGGTTTCCACTTATTTGTGGACGAGCAAATGCCTAGGGCACAGCCGTCGCTATTCCTAGGGTTCGGGCCTATGATAAAACTTCAGGTTAGCAATATTATAATTTCCCTTTACCGAGTCCAGCTCTTCATCCAACAAACGGTACACGTTCGGGTAGGGTTTAGCTATAATGCGAAAAGGTCCAGAATATAAGGGGAGAAACTTGGATATTTGCTTCTTCGAGGCGTCCGAAATATTGCTTTCCTTAAGCAAAACGTAGTCGTCGATACATAGTCGGTCACCTTGGTGTTTGAAACCTCTGACGCGCTCTCTTGCACTTCTGTCCAAGTTCTCTCTGACTTTATTCCAAATCACGGCCTGCGATTCAGTGGTGGAGATAGGCAACATTTTCCCCAGGTAAGTGGCGAAATGGTCCTCGGGCGCGGAATATTTACAATATCGAAAGGGGTAGCCCGTGCTTAAATGGGGATGATATTAAATAAACACTCTATATCTTTCACGTGATTAGCCCAACTAGCGTGTGCATTTTGACAATAGACCCTAAACAACCTGCTTAGTTCCTCATAACCCGCTCCGCCGGATTAGATGCGGGATGTCGTATGGAAGAAAAAGTAACACGAACTCCATTGCTTTTAAGCGATTTTTGCCAGTACGCCGCAGTAAACTGGGTTCCGTGGTCCGATAAAATAGTCTTAATAGGAATATACTTGATGTAGTCTTGAGTATGCACTTTACCGAGATCCTTGCAGTAGCCCTGCGTACGGGTAGAGCCGTAAAACTTGGAAAAACAGTCAATTACCACAAAAATATAAGCAACTTTGCCCTCCCTTCTGGCAACGGTCCATAATAATCTACAAACACCAAATCACCCGGAGCCGCGGCTGAAATTACCTGAATCGGCCCAGTTAACGTCCTATTAGGGATTTAGTCTTCTGACACAAATCACAACTTTGGATGACCCTGAAAATGGTGGCTCGGAATTTACGAAAATAAAACCACCGCTTTAAGAGGGCGCATAACTTGGAGGTGCCAAAGTGGCCGTAATATTGATGCAAAGACCGAATCACATCAGTGACTAGAACCGCGGGCAATGCTATTCGGCAACTTCCCGAAGCATCCTTACACAGTAAAATGTCGTCGATCAACTGAAAATCATTAACCAACCTGCTTTGGGTTTTGTCTAATACGACAGGGACCCCGGTATAGAATTGATATAAGGAAACCAAAAAGTAATCCTCCTTCTGCAGTTTAGATATATTCCCGAGCTGTTTACAAATATCCTTGGAAAACTCTCTTTCAAAGGCGCACAATAGACCAGTAACACGAGTGTGAGCTACTATAGGGTTTTTCGCCTCGTTATGTACTAAGTGGGCGTCCGACAAACCCTCCGTAAATCGAGATAGAGTGTCCGCCACTACGTTGTCACGCCCCTTGATGTGTTCGATCGTATAATCGTACTGCGATAAATATAGCGACCATCGCGTTAGGCGATCGTTCAGAAGCCGACAATGGTGAAGAAATTTTAACGAATAATGATCAGTGCGAATTACAACACGATAGCCCAAAACTAGCGTACGGTATTTAATTAATCCGAAAATAATAGCCAACAATTCCTTTTCGGTGACCGTATATAGCAATTCGGGCCCGTGAAGGACGCGACTAGCAAACCCTATAACCTGATGTTCGCCCTCCTTGCTAAGTTGATACAATTCAACCCCGACAGCCAACTCGGAACTGTCCGCCTGTAGGTAGAAGGGTTTCGAAAAATCCGGGAAAGATAGCATGACGGTGCTCAAAATAACCTTTTGGTTTGTTCAAACCTTTGCTGTTCCGCCTCTCCCCAATACCATTTAACCCTCTTCTGGAGTAACCTCAACAAAGGCGCAATGAGGTAACTGTAACGTTGGACAAATCGACGATAATAGCTACACAACCCAATAAAAGCTCTCAATTGTTTCACATTTCTTGGCCTAGGGAACTGTTGTATCGAAGACAATTTTTCAGGATCAGATTTAACGCCCTAGTAGTTATAACGTGTCCCAAAAACTTTACCTCTGGCAACAAAAATCCGTTTTCCTAACGTTTATGGTTACATTGGCCTTCTTAAATCGCGCAAAAAGTTTCGTAAGATGTTGGATATGGTCACAAAACGATTCAGAAACGACCAAAAGATCATCAACGTAATTGAATACAAACTGGCGTAATTCGGGCCCTATAATCACATCCATAGCTCGCGAGAAAGAACCGACAGCCGTTTTTAACCCAAAAGGTAGGACTTGATAAGTGTAAGACCTCCCGTTAAACAAAAATCCCGTATATTGCTTACTGTCTTCGCTTAATGGGATCTGCCAATAAGAAGCGGTTAAATCTATGGTTGTTATGTATCGGACTCTAGAAAAAGACGTTAAAATTTCCTCGGGTGGTACCGGAGACTCATAATCCGAGACCATTCGCGAATTCAAAAACCGCGCGTCCAAACATATGCGAACACTCCGTCTTTCTTCTTGACAACAGTCATGGGACTGGCATATTCCGTCGCCTCTCTTTTGATGACCCCCAACCTTAACATGCGATTAATTTCCTCCTCCACAGACGCTCTCAAACAAAAGGGTATAGGATAGGGTCGACGCAAAAATGGGGTGGTGTCGTGCAGCTTAATAACATGCGTATATTTGTTGGTACGACTCGGGATATCGCTAAAGAGTTGTCTATACTCCTCGAGTAAAACCTTGAATTGCTGACGCTGACTAGGGTCTATATTGGGAATGTTTTTTATCTTTTCTTCCATTTCCTTCGTAACATCCAACATGACCTTGCTAGGCTCGGAGCAACGTGACGCCGTTTGGAAAAGCGATACAGGGTCCGTGATCATTGGATCGACGCACTGGTCAGTGATATTGAAACGGATAGAATATTCTGTTCCGTCATTGAGGACGGTTAGGACATCATCCCCAAAATTTATCCTCCCCGATACAGAATACAGCCAATCTATCCCCAGTATGACGGGCCGGATTAAACCTTTAATAACCAGAAAAGAATGTTCAAACGTAACGGGGATATTCTCAATTGAAAAGGGGATCCACACCTGGTACCTGACCCTAGCACTCCTTTGTCCCACCGCCCCTCGCAGCTGTATACCCGTTACCGGAAGTCTAGAGAAGTTTGCCCACTGACTAATTTTGAAATAGCACTCCTCACTGATGCAAGTAACCTCGCTTCCCGAATCTAACAAACTCAATAGGGAGATATTACAGCACTTGATATAAATATGGGGCAATGGCCGAACTTTGGTCAGGTCCATTGGACTACCGTTGTTTTGTAATGTGGAGAGAGGCACTACCGACGCGAAAGACGAAGATTCGGATTCCTGTGCAGGGGCACTCGTATCCCATCGGACCAACTGTAACGGGTTCTTAATACCCTTGTTATTTGCTCCCAACCCGGTCCCAAATTTCCACCCGTACCCCTGAATTAGTTTGACACCCTTCGAATACAATCTATTTAATTCCCGAGGGTCACATGGAGGGCCTACGCGTAGCACAGAAATAAAATTTAGGCTGGGAGTTTGAGAACAGCTAGAACCCTTACTATTTTTGAAACCTGGTTTTACAAATCTAATAAGCGGGCAGCTAGGCTGGGCGCTACCTTGAGTGGGAGTAAAATTTGGGGCGTAAGAGAAACCATCTCACTTTAGTTTCCCCAAGGGCCGTTTCCCGAAGAGGGAGGATGCGTCGCATCAGGGATCCAATATGGCGGGGGTACGTTGAAAGGCGGCAACGATGCCGGTACTGCACCAGTAGTATTGACGGCCTGCACTCTCCCAACCTCATTTCTCGGTTTCCTTGCTTCAATAGCCGATAACCTTTCTAAAAAGGAAAGAGCGCCATTCAAACTCCGGTCTGAACAGACTCCCCATAACGATTGGGTGGCAGTGGGATATTGACGCATAATTTCATACAGAATAACTTCCTCTGCGATGGGAGGGTCAAAAAGGCGATAGTCATTAATTTGTTTAAGAAAATACTCGGCAAGAGACAGTCTGCCGTCCGGGTGATAACGCATGTTGTATAGTTTATTGCGTTCAACAACCTGCTTTTCGGGAGACCAAAAATACGCCAAAAGTTCTTCCTAAACAAACCGTAATCTCGGCAATCGACCTCGTTTATCAGCGCCCAACTTTGCGCACCGGCTTCTAAACACGTTTGCACCGCTCGCAAGTAATCCTCACCCGACAAGTGATAGGCTTCCGCAAACTGCTCAAATTTACGCAAGAAAAGCACGGGATGCACCGCGTGGTTACCGCGAAAAATGGGCTTCTCCAATTTTAAAGGGGACCTAGTTTTGCTAGATAGCGCCAACAGAATATTGCGACATTCAGCACCTGAAAAGCTAACATCAGCGATTTGAGATGATTGTTCATGATCAGGGAGTGTATTGCCATCTCCGTTCACTTTACGCGGGGTGGAAGTAATAAACCGTGCAGAGTCAATATTTCTAACACTAAGTGACTGACCTTCATAAAGATCCGATGATGGTCCTTTGTGCGCGGATAGGCCCGAACCCTGTGCACCATTTGGACTGCCGGTTCCGGGTGTCGCAACAAGCTTTTCGATGGTCCTTTGCATCATCGCGCTCTGTTCGAGGAGTGTTTCCAGCAATCTTCCCTGATTTCGCACAACCTCCTTGAGACCCTCCATTTCGGCGTCCTTCTGGCTGCCATCTCTGGATCCTGCCAGCCGGTTATGTCCATCGTGGGCATCTTGACGGGTGGCATCCATCTCCACTCCAAGGGCTTCCGCTTGGTCCATAATTATTCTCATAAACAAACAAAAATTAGTATTATCTTAGTTACAGGTACGCCCCTTTAAACCGTCCTTAATAGTATTACCCTGAAAGCACAGAGTTGCCCCGCTCAGCAGAACAAAAAAAAAATAAAAAAAAAAATTCTTGTGACTAACCCGTCGTTCGACAGGTATTACTGCTTATTAAAATAGTACCATTGCAAATTTGAGCAAAAAGGAGGCGATCAACTACTAATAATTTATTGTTCTGTGACAACCCTACCAATTCCCTTAAATCAGAACTGTCGGTTCTATGTTTAACAATTCAGACTTTTTATTGGGTAAAAAAAAATGTAGTAATAAATAAAATCTTCGAAGGTTGCTGACCTCTGAATGATCAAACAAAAAAAAAACATAGTTATCTGCCAATACAAATAATAGGTATGACACCACAACATCTTAAGCATAAGGTACCTACAATTAGCAAAGTGGAAGGTAACACATTTCAGCCGTACATACAAATTGTATTTACATATTATATATCAACGATAGTATAGCTTGGCGTTCCTTGACACACAATAGGCGGCATAATGCACTTGTACCTATGAGGTCTTAGCGGTTCACCCTTCAGCAGTACACAAAAAAAAATAGTATTTACATGTTATATATCAAAATAGTGTAGCTTGGCGTTCCTTGACACACAATAGGCGGCATAATGCACTTGTACCTATGAGGTCTTAGCGGTTCACCCTTCAGCAGTACACAAAAAAAATAGTATTTACATATTATATATCAAAAATAGTGTGGCTTGGCGTTCCTTGACACACAATAGGCGGCATAATGCACTTGTACCTATGAGGCCTTGGCGGTTCACCTTTCAGCAGTACACAAAAAAAAATAGTATTTACATATTATATATCAACGATAACATATTTTGGCGTCCCTTGACACACAATAGGCGGCGTTAGGCACTTGTACCTATGAGGTCTTTGCGGTTCACCATAAATACGCATTCACCCTCTCCCAAAATGTGTTACATAACCACGAGCTGTAACGACAATTAGCAAACTGGAAGGTAACGCAGTTCGGCCTTACATACACATGGTTAGTATTTATATATTATATCCCAACGAGTACATACTTCGGCTCTCCTTGACACACAATAGGCGGCATTAGGCACTTGTACCTATGAGGTCTTTGCGGATTACCATAACTAAACATTCACCCTTCCCAAAATACGTTACATAACCAGTATCGATTGTCAACAGCAAGACTTGAAACCAATAATATGGTGGTGTAATACGCTAAAATTTAGTACTAAAGCCTATTAGACAATAGGACTGTCCTCAATCAATTATTGTGCTTTAATAATCAAGAAGTCAGCGCCTTCTAGATTAGCTGCAATTTGAGAAGAAGAGAAAAAAAAATTATTTATTTGTTTTACTTGCATGCGGACATTATTTTCCCCCCTTGCCCTTCATAATAAACACACATTACCCTTCACCTCCATAATTGCTTTTCAACAAAATATTACTGGCTCAAAAGCAAAAACTACATTGATTTATTCCAATGTCGACAATTCAGCCTTCCTTTTTTTTTCCATCCTTTCCTTATAATTTAATTAATTAAAATGGGAATTTGCAGTGAATAAATGAAAAAGAAATCAACCACGCCCCTAAATGCAACAAAAACCTTATCCTGGTCACGGCACCACTCTGTCGTAATCCAGACGTACCCTATCATGGAAACGTGTAATTTGTACTTGTTCGCACTAATGCAAATTCAAGAGACAAGACAATAGCTAAAGGATGCATCTTAATTTGACTGATAAGATGCTTTTATTAATTGCTTAAATTGATGTCACTGAGAATGATGCTACTTCGGTTAATGTTAGGCTTACTCCAATTAATAGCTTAAATCTCCCTTGCTGGCCGTGATTAAATAATCAGAGTTGATTTACAAATCTGATCTTGAACTCGCAAAATTCTAACCTGATATAAAAAAAACAGTGATCGTCTAGGGGGCAAATAACCTACGTTGTGTAATGCGCAGGAGATAGGGTCGGATAAGGTTAATTTGTTGCATAAGGTGGCAGGTAATTAAATGAAACAAAACTGTAATTGAGATAAACGAGTTGCGCTACCTGGTGATTCGCTCGTCATCCTATTTACATCGGGAGAAAAAGAATCACCAAGAAAACTCCCTTTATTCCGATAATAATCACACAAAGAAAAACAAGATCAGATAACACAAGTAATCAAAGCAATCAAAGGATTAAATAGGTATCACACTACTCTATCGGTATTAAAGGCGTACAAATCTATAACATTGCATAAAACGAAGTTTAGTCACATAAAATCAGGTCTACAAATGGCATTCGAATTAAAGCAAAAATAAACAAGTAATAAATACAAACAGGGGATCCCTTTTGGAACCAATTCCTGTCTGCTTTTAGTTAAATAATTACATATAAAGCATTTTATAAACAGAACACAAATAAAACAACAAGGGACATCATTAAATCAAGTTAAAAGGGCGTACCTTACAATATTTAAATATCACCAAAATAAAATGCAAAGCGATTTAAAATAACTACCCCTAAATGCGATAAACATAAACAGTGTGATCGTATCCACAATTTCATAAATTCAACCTACATAAAATAGAACAACAAACAGAAAATTAAATAGGTTACAGATTATTTAAGTAGATACAAAAGAAAAAGGGCAAGTACCGTTACGCATACAAATTTGTGGATACGAGCACAACAAATGATACACATGGACAGTAACAATAAAGGATATGCTTGATTACACAGAAAAACCCTTCGTGGCCAAACACATTAAATATGCAGTTAAGACAAATTATAACATCTGAAACAAAGTCCTGCAACACCGATGCACACACCTGATTAGTAGGTATTATTACAAATGCAAGATAATAACGCTCTCAATTCCTCTTAGGCATAAACAAAACACAAAAATATAGACATATAGGCATATAACGGTAACAAAAGGGACGTTTGTATAAATATAGATCATTTGGATCAGCTTTTCTGATTTTATACCTATGATCGTTTGTGGTTTTATCATTATAAATACAGGTTGGAATTATCAATACACAAAACAGAACACATAAAGAAAGAAAAGAGAGCGAGCTTTCTCGCTGTGCCTGCGAAATTTCAATGAACACAACGGTTTTGCAAGTCAGGGTGTCAGTTGATTTTAACAATTTAAATGCGTAAGTAGAATGACCTTTTCTGTGTAATTTCTCAAACCGTAAAATCTTATCTTTTACTTACATTATCAATGTATGTTATCCTTTTAAGCTTTCACCAGCACAAATGGTTAACTACTCGGATTTATCGATTAACACAAAACAGAGCAGAAGATTTAATTAAAACAAACACCGAATCGATCTCAAATCTTACTCCCGCACGCTTTGAAAATTCTAATCAGACTCCCCTTTCTAAACACAACAAACCGTTTTTATTCCATCGCCCCCTATCTCCTCACCCCCATATTTTCCATGTCAAATAACAAAAGCAATAAAAATATTTCGTGTGAACGCTTTTGACTTTAATTATACAAGGAAACATTATTTCTAATTAACATGTGCAATCAACCGTAGAAAGAAACCCTGTATTTCAAATATCACATTTCAACTCATGAACAACCCATGCTTTGACCTCGGTGTAATTTCTTGTATAATAGTGACATGTTTATTTCCAAACCGCTTTCATAAACATATTTAGTGATTGGTCTTGCTCTTTGATAAAGGCAGTTTTCTCTGCCTGCAACTTAAAATATGTGGCTGCGGCACACCCTCAGTTAAAAACCCTACACAAACATGCCTTACATAAAAAAAAAAGAAATACAAATCATTCTCAAATAACAATCATTATATAATAAATTTTAGTAATTATCTTTTGCTATCGCGACAACAATTTTTTTAATCGGAATATTTTCAATGTATTCCGAATTTCCGTAGTGTGCTACCTACAACTAATAATGAAATTGATTTAATGCATATGCATTACGATAACTAACATACCTTATACTTATGTGTAATATGTTGTCCTTTATTATTATTTTAACATTTTATTATGAATTATATACATTTATATCCATCTCAATGTTAATCAATCGACCCTACCTAATATTATATATATCGAAATGTACCATGTGTACAAATTAATGAAATTTTTTGCTATGTGACTTACATAGCTATACTAATGTAATTTTAATCATCTCAATATATATATATATATATATATATATATATATATATATATATATATATATATATATATATATATATATATATATATATGGATATATCTCTGTATCCCTCACGACCTGTTGAAAAGGAGTTCTCAATTACAGTAAGTTTCATAACTTTGTACCTTACTGAGCCAGACCGTGGCGAAATTTACCTTTTTAATATAACAATCAATCACACCTAATTTTTTATTTGTTATAAACAAGCCGTAACATAATAAGTATTTGAAAATAAGTTCAAATTAAATTTCGATTAAATGAATACATGCTGTTTTCAATGTATTACAATAATTTCAGTTTTGAAATAACATCAAAAATATTCAAATAAAGCTTACACCGATATTACGCTGTGATTAGTGCAAGAATATGTTTGTGGAAAGGTGCTGAATGTGTTTAATAGAGCTCCCACTAAAGTTAAACTTATCTATATTAATTCATTGGTCCATACAATTTACAAATATTTCAGACACACGTGTTCCATATGGTATTTATTGCGTTTGTTTGTACCAGTTGTCTAATAATAATAAAATGATAAAGCATGATACGAGTCATGTACTACAGAGAAACCTGTAAGTAAATCTAGAAGTGCTTCTCTCGCACTCTTCTCTTTTGAATGTTGATACGGTGCAATATGTAACTTTGGAAAAGAATGTACGCAATGATAGTAATCATTAAAGACAATCAATAATCGTTCGCCAAGTCCTTTGAGTTTTGGCATGAAATGGTAAACAGGTAACACAAACCTACTGAACCTGCAAGATAAAACAGTGGAATAATCCATAAATAAAATTGGATTGGAAGTTCAAAATAAAAATAAAAGAAAATATGAACTGAAAAATTAAATTAAATGATCTAGAACAGTATGTATACGCGTAAATAGATATTTGGGCATTAAGTAATGTTTTTTCCGGAGGTTGACAAGTTACAAATGTATGTCAAAAAACATGAATATCTCTCGTGGTGCATACGATTTTTATTGGTAAGAAAATTGCTGTCTATTTGGGTTTGCCAAATCCGAAGTGATACATAGGTCATTGTCTACGATGAATTTCGGCAACTTTGGCTGCAGTTTGTGGAGTAAACATGACTAATTTGAAGCGCTTGGGAGGATCGAAAAGCTGCATGGTTGCGGAAGGTTACTTGGCGGGTAGTATGACTTTCCAAGATTAAACTATCACCCAAGATTGCTTGGGTGCAAGACGTTGGAAAAGCAAAATCGTTTGTATCTGTTAGCGAAAGTAGCAGTAGCGGTCGTAAGCAGACGTACAATTGCGCATATTCAAGCATTACGTTGAGCGGAAAGGTTGAAAATGGTGCGTTCTATTTATCTCGTGAGCAGGCGCAGAATATTGAGGGAGAAATAGTCTGTACAGCTCCCTAGGGGTTATGGGTAGCTTTTAATATCTTGTATCCATGACGAAAATAAACAGTATTGTGTTGCTAAAAAGTAAATTTTACAGAATTTAAAAAAGCCGTGATTCAAAAAGGCCTCTGAAAAGTAAAAAACTCTATTGAACCATAGCTAAGAATACTCCATTAAGTCGCCTTTCAAACACAAAGAAAATAAATCAAAATCAGTTCTTCCGTTTGGGAGCTATATGTAATAGACACGGGTACACGGATACACGCATACACGGATACACAGATATACAGATATACACATTAAACCTATAGCACCCTCTTTATTCGTCGGCGGTTAAAAAATAAAATAGTTAGAAATTAAAGGTGTTTCGGAAATAAAAGGTGAAGTTGTGCTAAATACTGTTACTGAAGTTGCAAAACAGTTGGATTTTGGTTGGAGAAATATAGGATTGATGCTTGTCATCGTCTTAGCAGAAACCCGAGTCAACCTAATAAACCTAAACCAATTATTGTAAAATTCGTACGTCCGACAATAAAAGATGGATTTATAATGCGTAAGGAAATAAAACGGAATATACAAGGTAAAGCTGGCAAAAAGGAATATAGAAGTTAGTGATCTAGAATAATTTTTGCAAGAATTACACAAAATATTATTTGCGAGGGTTATATTGTACTTCATACCACACGGTATTAAATATGTTTGGATTAGAAATGGAAAAATAGCAGTCAGTAAAATATTTAACAAATAACTTACACTTTTGTAAACTACTATTTTAGTTATTCCTGTTAACAGTAGCTTATTGTTGTTTTTTCAATTTTGTGGTTTAAAAATTGTTAATGCAGAACTTGGGTTCGATTTCCGTTACCGTCTACCTTGCATGAGGTTTTTCAGGGGGTTTCCTCCTACACACGTAGCGGCATGGTCACTACGTATATGCACACCATGTGCGACTACTTAGGCGGATGCTGTGATAGTATTTTCCCCCTCCGTTCCTTCCGATCCTATCCTGACCACACCCATACTTAATCCCACGTAATGTACGTATGCTGGGAATCCATGAATGTGGCTGAACCAGCTTGGAAAGCCCAAACCGCCCGCCCTCCCCCTTGGGGAGGGAATGAAACACGTAGCCTTTCCTTTCCGATGTAATGGGCAGTAGATTCCTAAGGTAAAAGTATTGCGATTTAATCGAACTTAGTGTAGTTCAAACGTTGATATTAAAGACATACAGGGTGTGAAATATAAAATATAATTGTAGTGTTTTTTCATTTATTTCTTAAGAAATGCGAATATCTATTTATGGTTAGGAATTTAAATCTGTTCACAGCTTGGTTATTGTTCAAAGAGAGCGCCAGCTGAGGTAGATTGAATGTGTTAAAAACGACAGAACTCTTTTATACTTCAAGAAGTCTCAGCTTTTGTACCAAATTCTTTTTTTACACAAAAGTTATGCTTTATGAAAGTCGCTCACGCGATGAAATAATAATCAAATTTAGTATAATTATCTCTTCTAAATAAGTTGTAAATAAGAATCCTACAAAGCATAGGATTAAGGATAGGAGCGGTCCGGAGATGATCGGAAGGAACGAAGTTTAGGTTCAGAGGGGAAAGTTAGTACCCCAACGTAGCCTAAATAGCCGTACATGATGTGCGTATAAGCAGTGATCATACAGGGTGATCCCGAGGTAATCGGCCAGTTCTTAAGGTAAAAATATTGCAATTTAACTGAACTTAGTTTAGTCCAAAACTTGAATACTTAACTGTACTTAAGGATGGATTTATTACTCTTTTACCGAGTACCGATGAACTCCTTTGGCTTGGCGATTTTAACATCGACCTCATACAGTTTTACGATACTCATTATATTAGTGTATTCGATTCAAATTACACCTCGATGCTTACACTTTTACGCAAATAATACCTATCAAGAAGAATTACTCGACATTAATCTACTTTAATAGACTTAATTTTAATGGATAACTATCAGTCTAATAACTTAATTCAGATATTGCAGTGTTATTGATGTGCACGATGTTCTAGACCACTCATCACAAAAAAAGCAGCTACATAAATCTCTGCTTAACGATACAAAAGGCAAGAGAAAAAGCCTATTTGGAGATTAAATTCCATAATGTACAGAGATAATTAAAAAAATTAGACATTTACAGAAAAATTAAACGATAGGAGACTTAATTAATTTAAGTTTCCTGAGCGCAGTAAGGGCGAATGGTTATACTTACACTTTACTTTACATCCAAATTAAATTTTTATATTGTTTCGAAAATAGGTATTTTAAAATTTTCCTGTAATAAGGAGCAAAATCAACGCCGTCGGTTTTGATGGTATTGTTGTTTGTAGAACAGCGTGTGTCCAGATGTTTGGAAATGTGCCAATACTATTCCAATACCGAAAACTAATAATCCGAAAAAACCTTAAAGACCTGCGACCAATTAGTATCTTGCCGGTCGTACCCAAATTATTTGAGGCTCAGCAAATATACTTGCATTAAGATTAATATTTTTCAGTTTTGCAGTCAAGGTTTGGACCTGCTGCAGGACATTATTACAGTCTGGCTGCTGTTGATGAAAACAAAGCAACTATGCTAATAGTGCTAAATAATAAAACATTCGACATTATTAATCATGATATGCTCCTAGCTACATTATATTGGATGCGGTTCTGAGGCCGTTTCTCTTATATTGTATTGCCGTAAACACAGAGTAATTTTAAATAATAAAACATCGAAGTGATTTCCTATTCTTGCATTCGTGTCTCTAGGGTCATTACCTGGACGGTTGTTATAGCTGGTAGCGTAGTGGTGACACGACCTGCTTAGCATTCGGGAGGTAATGGGTTCGATTCCCGTTACCGTCTACCTTGTATGAGGTTTTTTCAGGGGGTCTTCCTCATACACATGTAGCGGCATGGTCACTGAGTATATGCACACTATGTGCGGTTACTCGGGCGAATGCTGTAGTATTCTCCCCCTCCGAACCCTAACTCCGTTCCTTCCGATCCTATCCTGACCACACCCATCCTTAGTCCCACCATGCATAAATACGTACTGTATGTATTTATGCTGGGAATCCATGATTGTGGCTGAAGGAGCTCGGAAAGCTCGAGCAGCCCGCCCTCCTCCTTGGGGAGGGAATGAAATACGTGGCCCTTTTCTTTTTTTCCGTTGTTATATACTATCTATACATGAAACCTTGGTAATCGTCAGACATTATTATGGTTATTATATCTATATTATTATGATTATCGCATCTATTAATTGTTGCTTTCTTTCTTTGTGTGTTCATTAAATTTATTATTATTACTATTAAATTTGGTTTTTTCCTTGTTAGCGTCATCGGTAAAGGGTACTTTGGAATGTACATTTTCAAGAAGGTTTAATAATATTTCATCTATTAAAGATTTACCTGTTTAGCGTTACTAAAATAAAATAACATTCGATAGTATGTTGTATATTAAACATATTAAACATATTAGACTATTGCATCATTTGCCAGAGAAACACTAGAAAATGCAACACAAACATGGATTTTAATTAAGTAGAGACAATATTGATTCTAACTGATTGAATTAACTTATTAATGTTAACTTATCTATTAATTAACTACTATACGAAACACCTTGTGTAGTCAAACATATTTTTACGTGATAGAAAACTTGACTATGGACAATTTCTATTTATGGTCAATATCCGAGCCATTATCCACCAAATACAGACAGTTGTCACACCCTGTATATATATATATATATATATATATATATATATATATATATATATACAGGGTGTTTCTGAAATACTTCAACAAACTTATGGAGCTGATTCTTTATACAAAAATAAAGAAAAAAGTTCCTATAATCATGGGTCCTAATTTGAACGGTTTGCTGTCTGTCTTTATGTTTGTGTTTTTTACAAAAATCTCTATAAATCATGTTTCATGCGAGATAGAAACATCGAAATCGGTACAGTAGTGTATCTTAGTACTACAAAAGAGTGTATTTACTGAATAACACGTATTTAACAATGCATAATTGTATTTCAGAAAAAAATTATAATAATTATTAGCATATTCCAGCCTTATAAATGATGTAAAGCATTAAACACTGCAAAATGAAAATAAAAAAGTACAAAATTAGGTTATTATTTACAAGATTGATAAATTAAATTACAACTTAATGTATTATTCGAGTGACTAACTTTTTCGGTTTACATTACAATAAATGCTCTATGTGCCTTCCATTTTCTCTGATACAAGCATCAACTCGACGGGTCATGGACTGCCGGACTCTTTCAAAAATGCCGCAAGTATTCTCGATGGTTTCACAAGCATCAATGATACGCCGTAGAAGACCATCTCTTGTGTCAATTGGTCTGTCATATACTAAAGATTTTAAATGACCCCATACGTAAAAATCAATCGGATTTAAATCTGGCGAGCGAGGGGGCCATGATATTGGTCCTCCTCTGCCTATCCATGGTCGTCCATAAGTTTCATCTAGGAACTGTCTTACATTTAACCGAAAATGTGGAGGAGCTCCATCATGCATGAACCACATATTGCCTCTCACGGCCAAAGGTACATCTTGTAAAAGCTCGGGCAAATTATTTTCCAGGAACGCTCTGTAAGCATCGCCATTAAGTCTGTCAGGTAACACAAATGGACCAATCAAACAGTCTGCTACAATACCGACCCAAACGTTTATCTTGAACTGTTGCTGATGTCTCCCTTGGTGAGTTGTGTGAGGGTTTTCATACGCCCATTGATGGTTGTTGTGGAGATTTACAATTCCATCTCTATTAAATGAGGCTTCATCAGTAAACAAGATTGACTGTAAGAAGAAAGGGTTGTTAATCTCTTGGTATAGCCATCGGCAAAATTGCAATCTTAGTCGATAGTCAGCAGGACCGAGAGCTTGTACACGCTGTAGGTGGTAAGGGTACAACAATTGTTCGTGCAGCACTCGCCACACTGTCACGTGATCAACGTTAAGAATTGATCCTAACTGCCTGGTACTCACACCTGGATTTTCCTCCACTCGTTGTATGATGTTTTCTTCCAAATTAGGAGCCTAACTTGTCTTTGGACTCCTCGATCTCTAGTAGAGGGAAATAATGTACCATTCTCCCCAAGTCGTCGGTAGACAGCAGCAAATGTTGAGTGGTACGGTTGTTGTCGATCAGGGAAACATTCTTGATAAAGCCGGGATGCCAAATGACTATTGCCGTTAGCTTTACCGTAAATAAAAATCATGTCTGCTTGATGACTATAGGGATATCCAGCCATTTTAAAATACACAAATAATAAGTTATTAAAATACAATTTTAATTAATTAAGCAAGTTCCGACTAATAAGGACCTTATAAGCACGATTGTAAAACAATTAACAATTACTGTCAATAAGTTTGATTTGAAAATTAAATGCATAGCTGACTTAATTGTTGGTTAGTATCAGATGTTCTATTGTTAACAGCTGATATTGCTAAAACATATCAATACATTAAAACATTTTCAGCTTAACAATTTGTACTGATGTGATGTGCCAGCATTATGAAATATTCAGTAAATCATCCATATCTCCGTTATTTTATGCCCAATTTTTAAAATTGAGGTGTCGTTTGATTTTTCTTTAAATTTAACATTTTTTATGTAATGTGTATTTTTTCGAAATTTGTAACAGTTTTTATGCAATTTGACATTAAAATTTTTAAATGGCTGCCATTTTGAAATGTAATAATATTTAATATTGAACTTTTAAACACTCTTTTGTAGTAGTAAGATACACTACTGCACCGATTTTGATGTTTCTATCTCGCATGAAACACGATTTATAGAGATTTTTGTAAAAAACACAAACAGAAAGACAGACAGCAAACCGTTCAAATTAGGACCCATGATTATAGGAACTTTTTTCTTTATTTTTGTATAAAGAATCAGCTCCATAAGTTTGTTGAAGTATTTCAGAAACACCCTGTATATATATATATATATATATATATATATATATATATCACATCAAGTATCCATCACTGTTACATAACGCCGGTTTGTAAACCCAAATCTGATTGGCTTTCCCATTATATATTGCTTCGCATAGTGTGATCTATAATAGAGGATCATCGATTCATCCATAGAGATATTTTCCTTCAGTCCGCCGTGCTTTTGAAAAGTTTGGTTTAGATGAGTTATCAACGGCCTTAGCTTAGACAACTTATCTTCTTTGTCAATAACGATGTTGTCATTCCAATGAAAGCTTCTCAAGATTGATTCGAAACAATTAATTCTTATACTATTTTGTGAAATTTTTGGGTAGACCAATACATTCGTTTGTTCAGAAACTTTACGTAAACATACAAAAAAAATCCTATAAGAAAAGTATATAGTTCATCAATCTTTACATTGAGATGATTATTTTTTTGGAGACCATATTTATTTGTTTCATCTAAGATTTTTGACATTAAATCTCCGGCAAAAAAGGTTTAAAGAGTTCCAGTGGATTTTTGTCATGCTAGCTTCTTCCGATGGCGATTTTTCTTTGCAAACTATATTCAGATCAAATTTCGGGAAAGTTTTTTCCCATTTGGTTACAGTTGCACTTTTTTTAGATTTCATGCTTTTTACTGGACTCTTATAACCCATTTTCTGAGAAGGTAGCTGTAGCTTATGCTCTGAGCGCTCACTCATGGAAAAAGTGTTGTAAATTTATGAGCAGATTACTACTGGATCATGTCAAGTGGTTTACCACATATACAAATTTCACTAATTTTGAGGTCTACACGGTCAAAAAATTAAAATAAAATGGAAAATATGTACCCTTGTCGTCTCACTTTTAATTAATTTTAGTTATTTCTTAAACTGTAAAGGTAGGTGTCCATTTGAGAGTTAAACTCGCACTAGTAGCATTCGAGAGTGTTCTCGCAAGTCGACACATGTCTGCGAGCTCCTATCTGAGAGTATCGTAACGCTATCGGCGAGTTTTCTGCTGATAGCAGCATCTCAAGTGTATACTAATTCTTCTCAGTAGCGTAAATCGAATCGGTTTTGAATTTGGCGAGTTCTCGCAGGAGTGTTTTCAAAATGGCTAGCCGGAAAGAGTGGTCGAAAGATGAAGTTATCAATTTAATTAGCATTATTAAGAAAAACCGTCGTTATGGGACAACAAAAGTAAAGATTTCAAACTCAGAGACAACAGAAATGAAATATTAAGCGAAGTCGGGAATATGTTCGATTGTACTGCGGACGAAATCCAATGAAAAATTCATAATTTGAGGAATCACGTCAGTAGGCATACAGTTATTATTTATACAGGGTGTTTCATAACGTACGGAGGCGATAATTAGAATATCTTAACCTTAGAAACTGACATTCGTCTGTCAGAATAAACTTCAAAAATAAAAACATCGGCTAATGTTTCCTGATAAATACCTGTGGTATTCAATATGTGGACATTAATTTACAAGAACTTCAATCTGCTGTTATTTTTATGTTATTAGGTTTTGGTCAAAAGTTTATTAAAGAAATAACTTTATTTTGGTCCCCTCTGGTTGCCTTTTTAATCTACTCGTTATGAAACAGCCTGTATACAATCAAAAACAATGTGTGGTATATTACTACTTTTTTATTACTATTTTTATGCCATTTATTATTATTATTATTTGTACATAGATGTCACAAGACTTAAAAAAGCAAACAAGTTGAAAAGCGGAATGGGCAGCGATGAAAAGTATGACAATAAATGGCCATTTTTGCAGCGCTTAAATTTTTGATACCGGTCCTCACTGCCAATCATACGAAGTAGTCAATGAATGTGTCGGAGTCGACTGTCCCGGTGATAAGTGCAATACATCATACTAGTTACCTTTTTTATGATTCTTGGATTCTCTATATGTCTATATTGCCATATCACCTCTCCAGCTGGCGTCATAAAAAACTCTTTAAATTCATCACGAACTTCTTTTTGAGAAACTCTGGCATTATGGTGATGTCCAATCTCGAGTGCAAAAAATACGTTTTCATGTAAGCTTTCCTCACGCCATCTACCTGGTATAACGTCATGGATTTTACCGTCTTCGTAATCGACTAATCCAGGTGGCAACTAGTTTGAAACAGTAGCTTCTACAGTCAACAAATTATTATGAAGGGTACATATCGCAAGTACTATATCCATTACGGTCTCCGGGCATAAAATAATAGGTTTTCGAAGTACCCGAAACTTGTTTACCAATATGCCAAACGCGTTTTCTACAATTCGACGAGCTCGTGATAATCGATAGTTAAAAATTCTGTTCTGAGCATGTTGATTACGGAATGGATAAGGCTTTAGAATATGACTTTTCATCGCAAATGCGTCATCCGTAACAAAACAGTACGGTACAGGCATAGTTCGGCCAGGATGAGGCTCACCTTCCGGTAAATGTATGGTATCTCGCTCTAGTCCATCATTTAATGTACAATTTTGAAAAACTCCCGATCAGAAATTCTCCCATTGTAGCCCACATCGATGCACATAAATTTATAGGTTGCATCTGTGACCGCTAACAAAACAATGCTAAATGTCTCGTTGTAATTATAATATTGACTGCATGACGCTGTGTTTACCGTCGATCGCACCAAGACAGTGCGGAAAATTCCATCGATTGTAGAATGCTTCAGAATGTTCTAACCAATCTTCTGAGCAGCTCGGGAACTGAAAAAAATGAATAGGTGTAACATTACTATAATAGTAGTTTTTTGTTGCAGGCAGATGATATAAGCGAGACAGTTGACGTAACTACTGAGAATATTAATGAAGCCCAAAAAGCATCTCAGCCATCAAAAAAACGGAAATGCGAAGATGACAATCATAAACTCTTCAGAAGTGCAATCGAAACTCTGAACAAAGAACCAGATGATTTTGACAAATTTGGCCAGTATGTGACATTGGAATTACGAAGCCTTAAATCCGAATTCAACAGGGCAAGACTGAAAAATGAAATTCGGAAAGTTATTGCAGATGAATAACTCTTTGGCGCTTCAACCACTTTTAGCGCACCAATTTCTTCAGTAAACTCGCCACTAGCTTCACCGACAATGTACCATGTGTATTCAGCAGGTGATCCCAATCGACCTCAATCAGCACAAGAGTATGTCAATACATTTAATAGTGTTTATTCTGACCTTTAGTACCTAAGTATCTTTATGCTTTTAATCGAATAAAGAAAATGTAAATACTTGCACTACATATACCAGTATATAATAAGTTACCTACCTTTATAAACTGCTCCTTCAGTACATTGTACATTGTGCATTTAGGGATACGAAATAAATAATGCAAACTGGAGTGCGAGTCACCTAAATTTAATTCCATACGGAATGTTTTCCATTTAGGGGCCGGTTGCACAAAGGTGAGTTAAGCAGAGATCATCTTGATCCCGAGATAAACAAATACAATTGGTGTAAACATCTGTCAATTATGTCATTCTGTTAAAAAGTAGCCAATCACATTTCTTAATCCAGGGATTAAGATGAACCTGACTTAACTCACCTTTATGCAACCGCCCCTTAGTATTTGGTAGTAGTACTATGATACAATGTGATTTTTTAAAAAGTCAATTGCAGAAGGCCAAGACTGTCAGTCTATCTCATACTATTGCATTGTTATATTAAAAGTTAGAAACACAATATGGCTTTCTGCAATTGACTTTTTAAAAAATCACATATTATTTATTTACCCGATGCTAGAAAACGCAATGTTGCTATTGCATCTCTCAATAGAATCGATGATATATTGAAGTTGTACTGCACTCATTCGTACAAAATTTCGGAATTGTTGAGCATCTTCAAGCTTTAGTTCACTTGACAATGTCGAGCATGCTCCTAATTGCGCCCTTCGCTGAATCCACGGCTTCACCCAACAACTACGTTTTCGTGGCTTTTGCTTTGTTTTTAATATTGAAAAAGCAATAATAACCGCTCGCAGTTTTTCCCGATTCATTTTTATTATTTATTATATCACTTTTCACCACACAATTATCTAGAACTCACGAAAACTGAACGTTGGTAGTGGATACGTTTTAGGGAGTATCTTAGCGAGAACTTCAACCGCGAGGATTTTGTGTCTATCGCGTTCTGAAACTGTCTCTCAAATGGAAACTCATTTTCTAATGGAAGGTTACGCCTGAAACGTGCCATAAACACCTGTTACAAAAGCGAGGTTAGGTTTATGCGAAAACAGGGTTGCATAAACACAACATACGATTTATCGGATCATATGCACTAATGCGTTAAGGTTGGTTGGCTTTTCTACTTATTTTAACAAATTTTTAGTAAGAGTGAATATATCCTATATCTTTTTTACATTAACCATAATAATCTTTGTAACTAAAATCAATGGTTTCGTTTATTGATGTTGTATCCATAGAACCGAAACCTGACAATACGATGAAATTGAACGTATGACTAACCTACTTTAATTTATAATAACTACATTTTGAAGTTTAAATGAGTAAATATGAAACTATCTCGTATAACACTCGTAATTATAATTTTGTGTGAAATTACAGTAACTCTTAATCGTCAGTATATTACAAAACAAACGATTTTACAAGCAAACCGTAATAAACCAATCTTGTAATAATAAAAGCGTTTGTAGTTAAGCAGTACCTGGGCGACCATGACTTTCATATCTTCAAATATTTGAACATTGGACACGTTTTGCATGAAAAAATTAACATATTTGTTTGTATTAGAAAATTAAACGCATATCTGCATTAAACATCGTTATGCATGCCTAAACCGAAAAATACTTGTAACACGTTGTTCGTCTCGCAATCATATGCAAATAGGGCCAAAAAAACTCCGTCTAAAAAAGGTACCTACTTACTAATCAAAATATATGGTGCATAAAGTGATTCAGTTATTACATGCGTATAATTTAATCTATGTCTTTCTTGTAATCTATGTCACTGATCACATATATTACAATATTAAAAATTTTTGATAAATTCTAAAGTACATGTTTAATTACACTGTATCATTCTATCAATATCCTTTGAGCGAATGAAATACTTGCGTACTAATTGTGTATTATTTATTGTAGTTGAATTGATAAATTATTAAACCTTTCGAGTTGTATATCATTCAATTAACCCTTTAGCTTATATAAAGAAATTAGTGTTTACTCACCTTTAGTACTAGTAGCTGTAGTACTTAATAATAGTTCTCAGTGTACTGATTATTATTATTAGTACATTGCTGGATATACCCTGGTTTTTACTATTTCTGCAGCTTCATGTGGATACTCCGTATTGCATAAGTATTCGGTAAAATATTGTATTGCGATTTGCGACGCCCAATCGGCGATTTGTGCAGTGACCGAAGTTCCACCGTATCATGGACAGTTATAGTTAAAGTCCCTAGATTAACACAGTACCGCAATTAATGCCATTTTACCTCCATATACTCGGCAGTACATTTGAAAATATCACAATAATTAATTTGTTTTAGCCACCCAGAAAGTTGTACACAAGCTTCAAGCAAAAATACGAGATAAACAGGGCACCCCAAAGTCGTGGCCTATTAGAAGTATCTAGAGAACGGAAAGAAATATATTCCTGAAACTTTTTTTTACTAGTGCGCTGTTGCCAGATCGTGTGATACTGAACCCAACTTTGAAATTTCAAATGAAACATCCTATTTATTATTAGATTTTCGGATTCGACGTGTGATTCTGAACATATTTGCTTGAACATGTTCTACTCTTACTGTTTTTGACATATGAATTAATTTGGAATTTTTTCTCCGAAAACAGCATTATTCTTCTCGCCAGTACTAACAGAAGGCTGCAATTTTTACAACAGCTTCCTAAAGCATAAGTGTTTTATAGATACCGACGCACATTGATCTAATGTTATACAGGATGTGAAAATAAGCGAGTTAAACTCCGACACAACAAAAATTGCAAAAGTCGCTATTTTCTCTTGTATATGAATTAAACACTTAATTACTTGTCAAATGATATAACATGTTCCCATACCTATCTTCAACGGTTTTTGAATTATACGATATTTTAGGTGAAAACGGAAACAAATACGTTAATATTATAGTGGGTCATGCATCAAATCTGTCAAATATTAATAATTGACATAAAAACTAGTACATAGAAATCTGCCCTGTTAAATTGTGATATAATAGAACATAGTAGCTGATGAAATGTTTCTGTATTAAAACAAAAACGATTATGCAATATCAAAGAAACTATTTGATTTATTCAGTACATTTGGAATTGTAATGAAAAAAAATATAAAATTAGAATGATTAATATTTAAATTGTTTAAAACGTCCTCCCTCAGCTTTCAAACATTCAAGTATTTCCTTCATGATCTGTTGTTGCTGCTTGAATTTCAGAGGCACCCAAAGACAGCAATACTTCTTTTGTTCGAATTTGAAGTTCTTCTTTACTATTTATTGGCGTACTGTAAACCCGTTCCTTTATCGTACCCCAAAGATGAAAATCTGAAGGAGTAAGATCTGGCGATCTCGGAGACCAACTCCTAGCACCTAAACGCCGAATCCATCGGTCCTCAAAGAGATGTGCAAGCTCTGAACTCACTTTATTGCTGCAGTGAGCGGGTGCACCATCTAATTGATACCAACAATCTCGGAGCGACTCCAGCGATAATTCGCCAAGGAAGTCGGATAACGTTGTTCGTAATATTTCCAATTATTTCACAGAATTCAAATTCCCATCATGAAATTCAAATTTTATTTTGTCATTCATCATGAGACAAAAAACGTTAAAACCAAATTTGCATAGGAAACCTTTCTCTTTGACAAAATATAGATTTTCTGAAGCCCAATAGTGCGAATTTCTCTTATTAAATATGCCGCCTCTAGTGAATTTACTTTCATCTGCCCAAATATTTTTTCTCAAAAAGTTTGGATCTTCCTGTACACGTCTTAGCATCATCTGACAGTATTCCACACGCTTTGGCTGATCGTTAGGAGCGATTTCTGCATAATGAATTTATAATTATGCATTCCATGCTTATGCAAAATTCTTTCAATTGACTTGTATGATATTCCCAAGTCTTTCTCATCAGAATAAATCGAAGAATGGGGAAATGCAAAAAATTTGCCAAAACATTTACCTCATTTTCTTCTTTATCCGTAACTGGCTTAATCTGAACTTTTGGCTTCTTTATGGCACCGTAATTAATGAAATTTTTTCTATCCTCCTAAACATTTTCACGGTCATTGAAACTGCATCTGGATAAAAATTATTGAATTTCCTGCATGTCTTTTATATTATTTTGTTAAACTGTCCAGGAGTACAAAATAAATTTAAGATCTGTTCATTTCTATAAGAATTCGCCATCAGAAACACTATCAAACTATTTGGCACATTAACAAACACAACCTTAGCAATTATAAGTGTATGGCACAAGTAACAGATAGTCATCACTGACTATCAGTAAATATTAGCGTAATTTTAATTTTCCCCGTTTTCACCTAAAATATCGTATAATTCAAAAACCGTTGAAGGTAGATATAGAAACATGTTATATCATTGGACAGGTAATTAAGTGTTGAATTCATAGAAAATAGAAAATAAAGGGAGTTTCATTAAAAAAAATGACTTTTGCAATTTTTCTTTTGTCGGAGTTTAACTTGCTTTTTTCACATCCTGTATAACATTAGATCAATGTGCGTCAGTACTTTTAAAACACTTATGTTTTAGGAAGCCGCTGTAAAAATTGCAGCTTTCTGTCAGTACTGGCGAGAAAAATATCTCACTTTTTGATAATGCTGTTTTTGGCGAAAACTTTCCAAATTAATTCATATGTCAAAAACAGTAAGAGATAGCTGTAGGGCATGTTAAAGCAAATATGCTCAAAATTACACGTAGAATCCAAAAATCCAATAATAAATAGGGTGTTTCATTTAAAACGTCAAAGTTGGGTTTAGTACCACACGATCTGACAACAGCGCACCGGTAAAAATAGTTTCAAAAGCTAGATACCAGCATCGAGTTTCAGTTCTATAGATCCTTCTAATAAGCCATCGACTTTGACGTACGTTGTATTATATTACATTTTTAATAAGGACTTGTATTGCGATACTCCTACTGCTACGAATATTGTCTTAACAACTCATTTTCCTGACTTCTACATCACTATGACTCTTTAAGGATAAGAAAAACCTGGTTCTTAAATATAGTGTGACTATATCATCTATAATATTGGAATGACAAGTCTCTACATTAAATTTAACGGGAAATATAGTATATTGAGTATCAACAACAGTAAGGGAAGTTACCGGTCTACGGCCTCTATCGCTTAGCCTCCAATTTGGCCGAAGACTGGTGCAAACCTTAATGTTCGTGATGCTCATACTGTTTTTTGCACGATTGTATTAAATTTACCACAATTGAAATTATTTAATTTCTGATAAATAAACGTCAAAACTGACGTTTTAAATAGAAATGTCTAAATTTTTTGTTCTTATTGTTGTTAAATATAGTAGGTATACATAATTTTACGTTGGTAAGTAAAAGACGTCGGTAAGTACAATACTTACCGACGAGTTTGGCCTCGCAACCAGTAAACATATCGTACTGTCTTGGAAACTGATATGGTAAATAAACGAAAAGGCTCAATTGTGCAAAAAAATGTTTTTGTAATTTCCTCTCAATTTACCTTATTCTCTAATAATTCTAAGAATATTATTAAAAAGTTCAAGCTTTGGGAATAACAACACTTTCTCCTTATATTCTTTTAATTAGGTCAGTTTATTGGTTTAATTATTTATAGTGAGTGGTGGCACTGCTTCAATACATTTCACACACTTGTTTTTCTTCTTTAATGGAAATAGTACACTCCCCAATAAATAATATAATGACTGTTTAACAGCTTCGTCCAGATTGGTGTTATGTTCATCCATTTCCATTTTTGAGAACAATAAAATTTCCATTTCATCCTGCTGATCTTCGGTGTGATGCTGATCTTTACAATAAGTGATTAAGTGTGTTCTACTGTCAGTGAAATAATTACCGCGAACAACACTCATATTGCGATAAGGTTATTAACCGCAAGGCAACTTTAAAATCACGTGCTCCTTGAACTGGTGTTCGACTGCGGATTACAAAAATAAATTTTCAAGGACATCTTGAGTTAGTTTCCCTGATAATACAAAATGAAAGGCACGGGTTTGTAAATACTCTTCTTGTATGTCCAACAGAGTTTGGGTTGCCAACAAAACCCCAGTCTGAAATGGTTTCCAGTCTCCTTTATCAAAACAATCATATTATACATAATGTCAGCAGTAATGGCATGGTGAAAAAGAACGTATGCTGTGTTAACATCTATTTTTTCTTGACTCGGCTGAAACATGTATTCCTTTATCCGGTATGCCATTTTTATCTCATCCCGAGAATCAAGTTCAAACACACGCTTTATAGCCGCAATTTCTATGTACTCCGAAGGCAATTTGTATTTCTCCATAATTGTAGTCGAAATGGTGAATTGTTTATGACGCACCAAACTTGTAGCAATATTTTTGAATACATGCACTGGATCTGGCATTATATATATATATATAGCTTTGCATTTTCGCCTAAAGGGTGTGGGCAGTAGTTTTTTATTGTTTCATGATGGCCAACAGTAATATTAAGCAAACGCCAGAAACCGCGGTTTGCTGGTCCCATGTCAGACATAATAGTATTTATAGTTAATCCAGTATCATGAGACCTCTTGATTATATAAACCAATTTCTGCAGAACCTCATCAGCACTATAAGAAGCTGCAGTAAATTTATAAGCAACAGTTTGTTTTCATCTCGTACTCATTTCTGCCAACATAGAGGCCAAGGCATGTGTAGCCAGTTATGCAGAACTATCCTTATTCCCTGCAAGCACCATGGTCGGTCTCCCTAGCACTGTCTTTGTTAAATTATCATATTGTAGACCAGGTTTTATTGCCATTTCATCCAACAACAGGAAAGCATGCTTTTCTTGATCTTTAAACGCATTTACCTAAATTCAAATTACACATTACAGAAGTGTATAAGATTAAAGTATAATATATTGCTTTTACTTTTAGTTGAAGAAGTTGTAATATAACTTGTAACACACCTACATGAAATGTTCAATTCCGAATTTTATGCAGCAATGTACGAATACTACGAAGATGATATTGTTGTACAGTTTCATCAGACCATTGATGTCCTCGTTGGTTCTTGTATTTTAATATATGCATTTAATCTTTATTAAAAACTGCTGCAAACTTTTCTTCAACCTGTCGTAGCTGGGTTTTTAACAGAAGAATCTGTGCTTCAGCAGTTCGTACTTTCTGCTGCAGTCTTTGGAATTGCAATTTATACTAATTTAGTAGTTGTAGGTGATTAAACATGTACTACGTACCTCACAAATACATGCTTTGGGAGGCAACACATCTCGGTTAATAAAGTCCACCCACAATTTTGTTCTCGCCACATTATTCTTATTACTAGGGATGTTAAACATCGGGTAACCACGTTCACTTCTGTTGTTACACTCAGGAACACAACAACCCGGCATTACTTTATCAATTTGTCTGTATCTATATGAAATTATTATGCAAACACATAAATTGACAGCAAATGACAGCAAGAATAACCAAAATCACAGTCAATTGACGTACGTGACGTCACCGGTAGCCATTTTACCTTCAAAGTAGTGAACAAACGATTTGCGGTACTCTCTTAATCCAGGGACTTCAGTTATAATTAACTGTTAACAATTTCGTCGTTATTTCTTTGAGTTCTGCGAAAGCCGTGGTAATAATAATAATAACAATAATAATAATAATAATAATAATAATAATAATAATAATAATAATAATAATAATAATAATAATAATAATAATAGGGGAGTAAAGTCGTACCAGTACCTCCACGTGGTACACCCTGGGTAACGCTAACGCTGGTCGCAAACTGTTTGTGTGTTCGTCTTGGTGGGTCAACGCAATCCTGAATTAAGTAGGGATTCGGCAGGGCTCCGTTGTACCCACCGTTATTTTTGCTACACCCTGCATAGCTGGCCGGTAGCTATAAAAGGCAACCCCTGTGGAGGGTGAAATGCATGCCATGTCATTTAGAATCCATGTCGGGCGGTACAGGGTTTGGGTTGTACCCTGTTCGGAGCCGTCCTGAAGACCATCCGAAAGGCGAAGGTGTGAGTGGCGACCCTCGCCGCATTAGTGCCACAGACAGGCGTTTGACCACGGATAATTATATTGGCTATGGCGACTCACTTAATGCTGTCAAGTCCGGTGCCAGACTTGCGGTAGACGTACAGCAGCATCAACACATTGCTCCGCAAGACGATTTTAATCCTTTTGCGTTGAGCAAAAAAATCCAAAGATCTCCCGTACGTCCTCGTCGGTTGAATCCTAGCGAAGATAGGTCTGGACAAAACAATACTATTAGTAAATTGTCAAACTCAGGTGAAATAGAAAAATTTGACGAAGAAGTAAATAAAACTAACCAAGAAATAGGAAGCAAAACGGAAATAAACAGTAATCTACATGAACCTAAACAAAATATACAAGACAGAGAGTACTCACGACAAAAAAAAGCGCAAGCGCAACAGAACTAGACACAAATCCAACATTAGTGAAGAAAATATCGTGGGTAAATCAGAAATCACTGAGAAATTTCAAATTATAAAGATTGCGGAAGAGGACTACAATGCACTGTCACCATTCGTGATCCAGACAAAAATATTTGAATGCGTAGGCGCCAATATTGAAATTAAAAAAATAGGACTTGGATTGTTAAGTGTAAAGGTAGATACAGAGGAACAGCTAGAAAAGTTAAAAAAATTAGAGTGCATCCAAGGCAAGAAAGCTGCAGTATCACCAAACGACCACTTAACAAGTCAATAGGTATAATAACGTGCTCTGAACTAATTCTTTGTTCAGTAGAAGAAATTACGCAAGAACTACAAAGTCAAGGAGTTATAGATGCGTACAAAATTACAAAAAAAGTTGAAAATAAAATCGTTAGTACAGCCACGGTGAAGCTAACATTTAACAAAAACGGATTAACGCCAAAAATGTCAAAAATTTTGACACATCATCCTGCTATAGAATTTTTGATTTTTTGCTTAATATCCCTCACTTTGACGCTTTAAATATAACTGTAACTTCCCATAATTAGATATATCGACGTTTTCTTTCACTCTCAACATGGAATATATCGACCACAGCGTGGCAGATTTAAGTCTTTCAGCCTATAATCAAATATAAAGATAAAACTTAATATAAATAAATAAATGTATTCAGGAAAACTGCCATTTTCATGAAAAAAGCAAGCATACTTCTTCGTCGATATCCCTGCAGTGATGGAATCGGCAATTTGATTCTCGCGCTTGTCATGTATTTTTTAAATATTTTCTTATAAAATGTAATCCATTTCCATTTAGTGTCCGAAAAAATTTTATGTATTATTCTTATAGAAGAGTAGTTTCCTCTTTACTCAGCAATGAGGTCCGGACCATAAGTAGATTTGTTTTTAAGGTTAATAGCAGGGTAAGAATGTTAGTAACTGTTACACTTAAAAGTATTGCAGTTAACTTTACCTGAAACAATGTAGTTAGACGTTTCATATTTTTTTTAGAAGCGTAAGTAGTAGAGAAAAAATCCGAAAAACCATTCACTATATCAATTCAATTCCATCTCATAGAATCAGGTATATTTACTCACGTATTCTTGACCTTAGGATTAGTTGAAATATGCAGTTGAATAGTATCTAAATAAGTATTATGAAGTTTTGATGTTAACAGTCTGCACTTTTGGCGTATGCAGTACCTGTTTTCTTACAGATATAGTGAGCACTCTTTTTTTGTCTAGTCAACTCAATTCTCTATTAATCCACTTTGGAAATGAGCTGCAATATGTTGTAGTAATGGGTACGTGTTGCTTAATAATATTCATAATAATGTCATACAAAAAATTAAGGATATCAATTGTTGTCTCTTTACCATGAATACAAAATTCATAATTAAAAAAACTTTTCATATATCAATTGTTTATTTATTAGAAAACGATTCGCCCAGTGTTCTAAGGCTATAGCATAGTTAATTGAAACATAGTCTGCTTTAAAAAATTAACTTTTTCTCATAAAATTTAAATTCTCTACTTTAAAGGAAATAGGAATACTAAAGTTATAAGCGATGTGGTGATAAGAGTTTTGTAATAGTAGATCAATTGAGCAAAGATGTGGTAAGTGATAGATCCGTAAAAATTAAGTCCAAAAAGATGCCACGATTATTTGGAGTTCTGTTGATCTGCCTCATATTTAAGAAATTGTAAGAAATAGAAATTAATCGACCAGATGGGCGTAGAGATTCTAGGGTGTAAATGATGTAATTCTTCAAATGTATCACAATGAAGTTGGTAAAGTTTACTGTCAGATGCGGGTGGAATATAGAGGGCAGCGATATTGCATTTTAGCCAAATTCAATAAGAACGAATAATTGCTGAAAAAAAAAAGGAAAAGGCCATCTACTTCATTCCCTCCCCGATGGAGAGGAGGGGCTGCTGCTTGAGCTTTCCAAGCTCCTTCAGCCACAATCATAGATTACATACATACATTACGTATATATGCAAGGTGGGATTAAGGATAGGGCGATCAGGATAGGATCGGAAGGAACGGAGTTAGGGTTCTGAGGGAGAAAATACTACCTCAGCATTCGCCTAAGTAGCCGCACATGGTGTACATACACGAAGTGACCATGTCGCTACATGTGTATGAGGAAAACCCCCTGAAAAACCTCATACAAGGTAGACGGTAACGGGAATCCCGAATGCTAAGCAGGTCGTGTCACCACTACACTACTAGCTCGGTGTATAATTGCTCCACATCGTTTATTTTTATGTGTAATACTTTATATTTTAGTTTTGTGTTGACAACCATAAGAACCCCACCACCATGTGGTGGGGTCACTTGAGTAAAATGAGCGATCGCATCTTTACACATTAAAATTATTAAATTTTAATTCCTGTTTGTAAGATGTAATCATTTTAATTGAAACATAGCTTGACTCCTTTATTACAAATGTAATAAAGGATTCGAGCTATGTTTCAATTAAAATGATTACATCTTACAAACAGGATACATTTAAAGCAACGTCTATTACTTTGGAACGAATCCTTCTAACATTATGAAGTAGCAGCTTAGTTCCTTTAATGGATACAATCGGGAACTTTGTTGTGAATAATTATTGTTGGAACATTGTTTATAAATCGTTAAGATATATTAGACTCACTATTAATCCTTATGCCTATTAAATTACGCTTAAATTTTCTTAATGTAGTCAATCTGCAAAGATAAACGTGGTCAAGAAAAACTGCTGACAGTTATTTTGAAGTTCGTGCATCTACCACTAGGTGGCGCAGCATACATGATCTGGTTAAAATGTCTTTTTATAGAAAATGTTTTGCAAACTCAATGGCTTCTCTAATATGACAGATGTATTTAATTATTGTTGTTGATTGTTGACATCTACTTCTAACATATTTTGTTTAAAGTTCTTTTGAAGTTAGCTTTTTGTCTTTTTTTGTTGTTATAAATTTTTTTTTGACTTGCTTTGTTATTGAGTTGTTTTTCAAAATGTCATATTCTACCGCAGAGGCGTACGATATGCTAGCCGTTTATTTTCATTGTTTTGAAAACGCCTATATTACTGTTAGGCAATATGCGACATAATACCTTGAAAGGCAACATTATAGCAAAAAGCGTTTGACAAAACGTCTTAGACAAACTGGAAATGTTCATCCCAAACCCTCAAATAGAAGACAACGACCAGTCCGAAGTGAAGATTCAATTATACACATTTAAGCGTAACAACAATATCGAATGATTTAGGGGCCAGTAAAACGACTGCCCATAGAATTTTAAGTGATTTTAACTTACATCTGTACCATATCACTTTGCACCAAGCTCTGGTGGAGCTGACTATGACCGTAGATTAGATTTTTGCAATTGGTTTAAAAATATGATGGAAGAAGAACTGAAATTTAGTTGTCAAATCTTGTGTGCAGACGAACATCGGAGGAGTAAATCTTCACAATTTGCATTATTGGTCAGAGAATAATCCTCATTTGCTAAGAGAAGTGAACCACCAAAACCAGAGTGTAAATGTTTGGTGTGGTAGATTGGGAAATAAAATTATTGACCCGCATATTTTTAATGGTCATTTAAACGGTGAATTAATTATACCTACAGTTTTTGAGTATTGACCTACCAGGCTTATTAGAAGATGTTAAATATTGAAAGAACAATGTGGTACCAACATGACGGATGTCTCACGCATTTTTTCAGCGACGTTAGAAATTTTTTAGATACACTTACCCGAATAGGTGGATTGGCCTACTTCTATGGCAAGCCAGATCCTCGGATCTTGCAGTTTCAGATTTTTATTTATGGGGTAGACTAAAGGATTTAGTCTACAAAACTCGTCGTATCTCGCGAGAAGATATGATAACGGCAAACATTTTGAACATTAACAGTGAATTAATTTTGTTGGAATTGTAGTATAATGTATACTTTTATAATTTTTAATTGCACTTCTCTTATCTCTATTATTGATATTAACTTTTAAGGCTTTAACTATGCCTAAATGCAGTTTTTGTTCATGGATGGGAATTCAATGCGATATTCTTCATAAACTGAAGTATTCCTTTTGCTATAACTTTTGACCCTTTTTTAAATTATAGGATAATTTTTTACCGTTGTTAACAAATTTAGGATACCTACCAATTGTCACCAAATAATCTCATGAGAGCTTTTAAATATTTTAAGAAAAATTGAAAAAACTACACGAAAAAAAGAAAAGAGGGCTTTATTGGTGAGGAGGCATTCTCGATAAAAATGAAACCGTTGCATTTGGGCCACCGTGGTGCGCTTCTTTGTTTAAACGTTTACTATGTCAGAAAGTAACTAAGTTCAAAGTTAATAAACTGAAAACAAGTAAAAATATTACCAAAAGTATAGATTTTAAAAAGGTATTTTTTATATTTTTGTTCATAAATGCAATTTTTTCAATATTTTTGAAAAAAGAAATAAGACATGCGTAGGTAATAAAATATTTGGTTTCGCATTTTCATTTCGCTATAGCTTTTTAATTGAAAAAGATATCGAACTGCTCTTTTCACCAATATCTTAAAAATTTAAGGTATTTTCTGACAATGCTATGGTTATATTTAAAAATTTCGAGAGAAATCGAAAACACTGCTATGTATTTAAAAAACGCTCTCTAGCGGTGACTTTAAAAGCAAAATACTATAAATTTTATTTGTGACACTAAAATTATAGCGTAATTAATCACTCTCCCCTCACCTTCCGCCCTTATTTTGCGGCCTAGACCTTAAGTGCATTACAAACAAGTTTCAAAAGAATACAAATTTTATATTAGTAATAATTCTCTTATACACTAATCGACAAATTTTCTATAAAAAGGCATTTTTTAATAAGACCATGCATGCTGCGCACCTAGTGGTAGAGACACGCACTTTAAAATAATTTCCAGCAGTTTCTCTTGGCCATTTTAATCATACATTTCATTTCGAACGCTTTTGCGATGAAATGGTGGTGAGATACCGCCGGAGGCGAGACACCATGTATACAGGGTGTTCTAAAAGTCCATCAGGAAACTCCGGGAGTACGAGCTAAAATAATAGCAGTTTGCAAGAAAATTTTGCTTTCGGATTGTCATTTGTTTGCAAGTTACGGCTTGTCAAAGACCTATTCTTTAATTTTATTTATTAACGATTCTGGTTAGATAGTGGAATTACACGAACAAAGTATGACAGATTCTCCTATTTTATAATAATAATAATAATACATTTTATTTGTCCAACAGAAACAAGTACCAATTACAGGACAAACTGAAAAAAAAAAACTAAATACAAATACATAGTATTGCTGAGCCATTTTCCAAATTATTATGGTAAAACTTATACGAAGATTAAACAATGTTCGTGTCAATTCGTATCAAAAGTATTAATAACAGTTATTTGAAGCATGTCAACTCGGTTAATTAACGAATGGAATTATCAACATTTGATATTTTAATAAAACTTTAATAGGGATTTCTGACTAAACGGTTGCATTTATCGGCTTGAATAAAGAGCACATAATATTGTTTCCCTTTATAATAATGTTCATATTTTTGCGATGCTTGGCAAGAGAAAAAAGTTATCAACAAGCAAATTTTGAGTTTTAGGTAAAGTGCGCTCTAACGGCGCATAATGGAACTTTTTATTACTGCTCCAATAGAATTTTATCTAATTAGTAAGTAAGTCAAATGAGAGACTAATCGAGCTTGAACTGCAGAAGTTATTTAAAAAGAAAATTTTAAAAAATCGCTCTTTGACAAGCCGTACTTGCAAACAAATGACAATCCGAAACAAAATTTCCTTACAAACTGTTATTTTTTTAGCTCGTAGAATCTCCTCCTTTCCTGATGGACTTTTAGAACACCCTGTATGTAACAAACAAAATACACCCACGTACCACACAAAATTAAAAAACACCGAACGCGTTTCGATAGCTACGCTGTCATCATCAGCGGTCGACTAGACCGTGTATATATGTTTGTTTTCCTACACGCAAGACTTTCCTAGGAGAAAGAAAGCTGCCAAAAGGAACCAAAATATTATTTAATGTATCCCTTATACGATCTTCAGCGCCAGATTTAGACTTAGTTGGTTCCGGCATATTAAATATCATTACATTCACAGACCTCATTTATTATTGCATTATTACTCTGCATACTGGAACCTTTCAGAGTGTTTAATTCAGATTGTCAGGCACTAAATGCTTATTAAACAAGTATCAGGAGACGAGTTACCGTTATCATCGCAGGAGCGATAAGATACAGTTTGAATGTATTCCTGTTCCACATTTAACACGTTTTACGAATGATTTCAAAAGACCAGGAGGTATGGCATTTTTATAAGATAGGAATACAGCTGGCATTATCACTTTCTATAATGGCATAAATATACAGTATGTCCCAAAAGTTTGGAAACGCTCAATTACCTCAGTTATTTGTAAAGTGACATACATGAAAATTGCAATAGCAATCATGCTCTATTCAACAAAAATATTTTCAGTGATGCAGTGTTGCCACTTGTATATTATTCAATTTTTTCATGCCCGGAATAAATATAAGTACTTCTTATGTATGAACTCCTATACCTATTTATTTTCCTTCAGAATTCTTGACACTGATGAACGACTTATATCAATAGCTGCTGCTGACTTCCGCAGGGATCTTTGAGGATTCTCAATAAATGTGAGTAATGTGTTCAAGCATGTTTCACCACTTCTTGTTGTTTTGGGTCATCCCAATGTAAACCTCTCTTTGCAATCTACCTTTTCCTGAAATCTTCTGTTTTCTGTACCGTTGATTTTGGAATTGAGAGACGGTTTGGAAAATCGTTATAGAAAATCCGCCACCTCTTTATAGGACCTCACACGATCTCCGTAACCACACATCATAAGCAGTATGATTCTTTCTCGTTCATTTAAATTAGCCATTATTAAAAAGCAAAGCGGGTGGGATTGACAATATCTAATTTTACTTTTACGTCTGTCAAGTATGACGCGTTTCCATGGTTTTCTTTTCTAAAGTAACAAAGGTAGATATCACCTATTTTATTTTTTTTTAACAATTTTTCAATAAATTTCTTGTTACAAGATTAGATGTTTTTGTATTTGTCAATCGGTAGCTTATAAAAAACTAAGATAGGAATGTGCAAATCGTATTTCTTGATCTCTTAAGGTTTATATTTTACAACCTGTCAAAGTGTCGAAATGGTCTGTCAATTATTTCGTAACTGGTTGAAGACAGGTATAGAACTTCATACATGATGTATTTAGATTTACTCCGGGCATTAAAAAATTGAATAGTATACATGGTGTTCCGTTTGAATGATCAAAGTTGCTTTTCATTTTTAGTAGAAGTGGCAACACTGGACCACTGAAAATATATTTGTTGGATAGAGCATCATTGCTAATGTAAACGCCCCAATTTTCATCTATACCACTTTACAAATAACTGAAATAATTGAGCGTTTCTAACCTTTGGCACACACTGTATAAACGTAGATGAAAGATATAAAAACCCCAAATTAAAATATTAGCAGCACAGACAAAAACACTTGGCCCTGCTTAGAGAATTGTTAATTAACACCAACCACCTCAAAACGTTGCTCAAACAAGCTGTTTTTTAAACACATGGATACCACGGATAGGATAATCTCACAGCTGCGGCTACCTTCAAACAGTTACGGAATATCCCAACGAATATTAACCCATTAACGCCCACATTGTTTCTCAAAGGATACCAAATAAAATGTTATTATAAAGTTTTTTCATACGGGTTGAGGTTTTTTGAAAAAAAGGCTGTGCTATATTTAGGTCACTGAGCATTAAAAATTGAAACTTAAAAATGTTTTATTTTGAATTAAAACAATACGTTTAATACTATTGCCACATAAATATAGAAACTCCATGGCACACCAGGGTGTATGGTATATAAAAAAGCAATTGGTGCACAATGTAACCAGACACTTAGAACAATACATTAACGGCATTCCCGTACAATCAGATTGTTGCCATAGCCTCTGATTTTCCGCTTTGCAATTAAGATATTTTTTCCATCAAACCTGACATTTGTAGGGATATGAGTTCTTGAAGTGGAAGGTTTCAGAATTGGCCTTCCTGTGGCTTCTCTTGTACTGTGTCCTAACTTGAGGTAAGGGACTGCTATTGCACAACTGAGTTCCGTTATGAAAAGAGGCTTTTGTTCCTCAATCTATAAAGTTGGCACGCGTTAACGACTGCCATATCGGTTACTCGTGTAAGAAGACACCAGTACCATTTCTTTCCTCGTACAGTTATGTTATGCTTTTGTAACAACCAATCGTGGTGATCAACGCCACCCATATACTTGTTGTATTTGTTGATCAAAGCTAACTGTGAAACTGATACCCTTGGCGGTTCTGTTCCACTTTTGAACAGAAGCCAATGGTTCGATAAAATCAAAACTTGTTGCCATCGTCACAGACTTGTTATCGTTCCATTTTGTTCGCCAAGTCAAAGGTAAAATCACATTCGCCTCTATTCCGTTTCTCGATAAAATTTGAAGGTGTTAGGGGAGAGTTTAAAATTCTATGATGTCGTAATGTTCCGGTTACCCGAAATCCCCGTTTCCTTAGATCTACTAATAGATTAACGCTAATGAAAAAATATCGGAGAATAACTCGTGTACCGATGGAGTTTTTTGATAATTGATATATCATTTACTACCAAGATGAGTTTGGATTTTTTCCACACCACAGGTCAAATTTATAGCAATATTCATCGTTTCCAAGCATGGCCCACAATTTGTATCCAAATCGTATTGGTCTTGAGCGAATGAACTGCGTGATGTCCATAATTTACCTAACGATTATTTCATCTATGGATAAATATTTATGAAAAATCCCCCACTTTCGAAAGTTTTTGTTCATCATACTAAATATAGGCTGAATTTTAGAGGGTTTATAGCTTTTTAACTGTCTTGGACATGAAAGACAGATTTCAGCTCTCAGTAACTGTTTCGGTTCATTGCGTTTTTTACAAGTTGTACACCTGAATTCTCTTCTTCTGACCCACAGTCACGTTCACTTGGTAAAGAGATATCCTGCAAATCCAATAAAACTTTTAATTTTGTCCATTTGTAGTAAAATCGTGCTTACTTTTTACTCCAGATGAATAACGAGTTGTTTCTATGACAATCGTATCATTATACCTCGTGGCTAAAGAATTGCTCAAAGTATTCTAATGGAGTTTTTCCTTTTACATGACCTTCAATATTTTTGAAGCTACCCTCGTAATCATTGTCACATGCCGTTGAACTATATTGGGGTGAAATCTTTTCCAATTCGTTTTTAGTTTTTCAGATTTCCTTTTTCGTTTTTTGCTAGGAGCGGAAGTCATTGATTCTAGCTCTTCTTCTTCATCGTCAATATCAATGCCGCCATCATTCTATAATATTTCAACTGTACCGGGTATACCAACAATCTGGAGCACCGATTTCATCATCAGGAGCTTCATCTTCATCTGTGAGATTATCGACGTCAGGTGGAATTAAAGCTACAGCAGCATCACATTCAACAGAATAATAATATTCAAGGGCTTCCTCTAAGTTTTGAAACGGTTGGTAGCTCATTTCCTAAACGCAACATTTCTTAAAAAAATGAAAAGGACTATATACTAAGTCACATACAAAGAACACTCAGTAATAATCAATTTATTTGAACAATTTTTGGTAAAGTGTATTCGAGTTAGACTAGTAAACGATCAAAATTTGATAAAAATTAAACTGTTAACTTTTTCAAATAAACTTAATGTGTTGCGCCACCACGACGTATTATGCACTCACGTCTGGTGATCGATTTCCTCGTGAGGCATCTCATCCCATGCTATCTGTAACTCATGCTGCAGAGCCACTAGAGTTTGTGGGGGGTGGGGTAAATTGAGTAATCTTCCCATAATATCCCAGGCGTGCTCTATGGGTGAAAGATCGGGAGATCTCGGTGGCCAAGGCAACAAAGCAACTTGATTGGCCTCAAAATTAGCCAAAGAAGTCCTAGCAACATGAGGTCGTGCGTTGTCTTGTTGGAATGTGCTGTTGCGGATGTAGCGCGCAGTGGTCATGTTACCTCTAATGAAGACCAAAGGTGACCTATTTCCAATAGCAATAGCTCCCCATATTATAACTCCAACTGTGCGGTGCACATGCCTTTCCACAGAAAATTGGGGATCTTGTCTTTCACCATGACGTCTTCTCACCCTTGCACGACCTCCATGCATGCCCAAACAAAATCTGAACTCATCACTCAAGACAGTTTAATTCCATTCTTGGTCCCAATTTGCCCGTTCTCTACACCACGCTAGACGATCACGTCGGTGCCCAGGAGTCAGTGGTAGCACAAAATGGGGACGGTATGAAAAGAGTTCAAAGGTTCTTATCCGGCGATAAACAGTTCCCATCCCAATCACCCTTCCATGTTATGCAAACCACTGTTCAGCAACCGCCCGTGTAGATGAGAAGAGGCCCTGTAGAGCCTATACTCTAAGACGGCTTCTGTGGTTCTTCGAGGACGGCCTGTACCTCTCACTCTTCGTGTACGGCCGTCTTGGTTCCTCGCCCGAAGACAGGCTGCCACAGTGTTTAAACTCCGTTGCGTTCTATCGGTTATATCTCTCATAGACAAACCAGCCTCTCGTAAGTCCACAATTCGACCCCCATTCAAACTCGCTTAACTGCCGAAAATTTTGGCGTCTTCGCACTCGAGGCATCGTGATTCAATTAAATAAGCTTTTTGTAATGTGTTTTACACCTCTTAAATGGCAACTGTAGTTACAAATGATTTTAAGGCTACGTGTTCGTAAATGTTTTTGAAAGCGGTTAACGCAAAAACCGCTAGAGTAATATGGCTAAAAAATCGATCGTTATTTATCTTAACATAAACAAACATATTCTCAAAAAAATTTTACGAAATATTTATTATTACTGGCTGTTCTTTTTTATATGTCACTTAGTATATTTTCACACAAATATATTTCACATAACAAATGGTACATTTTTCTAGTAAAGTGAGATGAAAAGTGAATACTTACGCAAAAGGCTCTTGTTACATGTTACACGTTTTTAAAAGGTACTAAATTCACAATATAAGGAGATGCCTACTAACGCGAAATAGTATATGATGCTTATTCATCCACATTTATTTAAGTGTATCCCCTTAGTTAGATAAGCATATATTCCTCTAAAGTGTGCAAACGTTTTCACAACGTAATTAAATGTAAGTGATCTACAAATTGATCTTTGGGCGCTAATGGGTTAAGTAACTTCCGGTTAAATTAGCTCAGTTCAACACGTTCACCGTACGATGACTGTGCTCTAATCTCGATGACACTATTCCTGGCCATATGTATGCATCCATAATCGGATGTTGTGTATACAGTGTCTTGTATAGTGTGTCATTCGCAATATACAGCATAGTTTTTTGTAAAAACTGCTCTTCCATTTAACCAACACAAATACGATTGCAAAAATAAACCCACTGCATTGGTTTTAACTAACCCTGAGGCCACTAATAAAGATTTATGCCAACGAAACTAATTAAAAAGAACGTTTCTTGAAATTTGCTACATTAAGGCCAATGACAGTGCCAGGAATTTCAGAAGTGCCTTCAATAATCTCAGCTCAGAAACATTCACATTCATCTATTACAGTTTTTAGTTGCCTGTTTTATTTATTGTTGTATCATTCCGATACTTTTAGTAGGTATAATTTATCTTGTATTTTCTTGTATGTACTCGTTTTACTTTTAAATTATCTTGTCAGTGTTGCGTTTTAAATTTAAGGTCCACGTCTTTTAAAGCTTCTAGTAGTGTATCTTAATTTTATCATATGGCTCTTAAGATAAGGAACTTTTTTAATTCACTGCTTTAAGTGTAGCAATTAATTCTATAATTCTAAATAATTGTGTTGCCTGCATTGACTTTTATTAGTATTAATAAAGTCACGAACGATTGGTTTTGACAAATGAGGTTTCTCTCGTCCACTAAGTCCTATTGCCCTGTTGGTAAGGACCAAATTTCCTAACCAGGCATGAATTATACACCGGTTTGAAGTGCATTGTGTCCTTCAAGATTAAAAAACCTTCCTATTAATTTCGTTCCATTAAGTTATCTAAATGTTGTAAAACTCTTAATTTGAACGTTTATGAATACTGGTAATATTTTTTATTATTTTATTTTCAATTATAACAAATTTACAATAATTATGGTAAATAAATCTATAATATTCCCGTACAGTTACTATTAAACTTACGTTACACAGTTTTTATTCGTAAAAAAATTTATTTAGATCAGATGTGAACGAAATTTTCTATTTTATTATACATTTACACTTTGGAAAAGAAAAAAAATTATTGATTGGTTTGTCTAAATTTAATTTTTTATTTTGTGACTATACAGGGTGTTTCACCGGTAACGGGACGGTGTCTTACGTCGAAACGGTATAATTTAAGAACAAAACATTAAAGTCGAATTGTGGCTACAACTTAAAAATGTTTTTTTAGCATACAGGATGTCCCAAAAAAGTGTGGCACATCAAAGTTATGTTTTTTTATGGAACACCCTATATCTGGCTTCACTTTTGAATTTTATCCAAAAAATAAGGTCAAGTTTTATAAATTATAATTTCCTCAAACGTTAACACTCCAACGATTTTGACGGTTGACAGTGCGAGACAAGTGATTATTTTCAGTGTCATAATAATGAAAAGTATGTCTGTTTACTAAACCCGTATTATGAAAAGTTGCTTCGTTAGTAGAGTAGCTACAAAACGTCGCGGCACGCAAGATACGCGGCGCGATTTTCTACAACTTGACAAACTTATACGATGTTATAATCGGGATACTTCGGTAGCAAATGAATAAATTTAGTAATTATCGATTTTTTAAGGATTGATATCGTAGCTGAATCAATTTTTATTGATTGATCATTTGTAACAAATTCAATTTAGGTATGTATTGGATTACCTATTTCATATTTGCATTAAAATAATTTTTTTAGTTAGTAAACATAACATCCGCTATTTTTATCAAGGATTTGCAAAAATGAAGCTCAACGTTTTTATAAACTTTTAATTACATCCAACAGATAGATAGAAAATAAGAATAACTTCTGTTAAGATTTTTGGTTGTTAATCTTAGCAATCATCGAATAGGTAAATTCTTAAAACTCATCGTTGATCATAGGTCTAAATATGTATATTTTTAAGAACCAACAACAGGAATCATTCAGTTGGCGCCATTACATTAAAATATGTGTCAGAAAGTGTTATTACAAATACAAGTATTTATTCAGTTCACACTATTAGTTTGTTGTGCCGACTAGAAAATGTGAAAAATTATTTGTTCGATCATTCTTAGATTAAGTAATAGTAGGTGTAAATGTGTACTATAAAAACTTGAAATAACTACTACGTTTCACATCAGTGTGCAACTTAATGCGACCCTCCTTATTTGATCGGAAAACATTTTTGTATTTCAAATTTTAATATCAATATGTAAAATAAATCACAAATTGATGAAACATTTTAAAATGTAATTTTATTAACATACAAAAATAAATAACTAGAGAAGCTTAATAACTTAGAATCTAATTCACTGTCGCTGTCTTTGTCAATACTGCTGTAATCAATTTCTTCATCACTTTCACCTGTACTTACAGTAAAAATCAATAAAACCTTCTTTTTCTAAATATTCATGTCTTTTCTGTATAATTGCACACAACTTCCCATTATTCAGGATCAATTGATTTAAATTTATACTCTGCTAATTTCCACACATCTTCAAGTTTAAACGTAATATTATTACTCCCTACATAATTTTTAGCTTGAGCTGATATCTTTTCAATTGGATTCAGCTCTGGATGGTAGGGTGGCAAACTTACCACAAAATGACCATGTTGAGCCATCAACTCATCCATTAAATAATTTTTATCGATTAGTCTATGAAGTTTAATTTCTCATAGAGTTCGGATGTTGCCTGTTTTTAGGAAACGGCTACCTGTTTTAGGAAACGTCTACCTGTTTTGGGGGCGTGGCCTTGAAACATGCACCTCAGGGCTCTTGATTTCCTAGAATTGAGATAACAATCTATTTTTAACTGAATAATGGATCGTCTTTGTTATCAGAGGTGTGACCTTATAAGCATAAACTTTAAATCGTTGACAATGGATTGCCTTTGTTCCTGAAAGAGATGTCTTTAGATAACAATCTATTTCTAACTGAACAATGAATCGTCTTTGTTCATTTACCTTGAAAATTATAAGCATAGACTTTGAACAATACATTATTCATGATTTCTCAGAATTGAGATAACAATTTATTTTTATAACTCAACCAGAAGAATGAATCGCTTTTGTTCTTTTACCTTGAAAATTGTAAGCATAGACTTTGAAGCGTTTCTTGATTTCCTAGAATTGAGATAACAATCTATTTCTAACGGAACAAGAGATAGTCTTTGTTCTTTCATGTGGCCTTGAAAGCATAGACTTTGAACAATGCATCGTCTTTGTTATTGATTTCCTAGAATTTCAGAATGACTCAGCCAAAACAATAGATCGTCTTTGTTCTCTCATGTGACCTTGAAAGCATAGACTTTAAACAATGGGCCCCCCTTTGTTTCCCAGAATAGGGCGTGGCCTCGAAACATGCATAGACTTGCTTGAGACCGAGGGCGATGACCTTCAGGATAATCAACAATCTAGTAACTTTTCTAGTGACCTTGAAGGACTCGTGCAACCATGACCTTGAAGAGGCGGGGTTACACACCTGTGGTCTTCAGCTACCCCTTAAAATAGGCAATGTTACCGACCTTGAAATCTAGTAACTTTTCTAGTGACTTTTTCCTAGATCTGGTGACAAATCTAGTGACAAAAGTGGATCAGAACCGCTATAGCTACACTACTCAAGTTAAAGGAATTCCGAAATGATAAATTCAATGCATACATCTCTACGCTATCCAAAAATGATTATACAATTTGGCGAGCAACGAAAGGATTTAAAAGACCGCAAACAACAATCCCTCCAATTCGAACTGAAACAAGGGAATGGGCCAGATCTGATGAGGAGAAAGCAAACACATTTGCACGTCATTTTAAACAAGTCTTCACTCCTCACTCTATAGACCCAAATAAAGAAATTGAGGATTAGATTGACTCACCATTACAGCTTAGCCTTCCAATTGCACCTGTTTCGCCTTATGAAATCAAAAAAGAAATTAATCTGCTGGCAAAATATAAAGCTCCTGGAGTTGATAAAATAACAGGACAAATATTGATAGAGCTTCTCAGAAAAGGGTTAATTCTAATTACTACGATATTTAATGCGGTATTTCGCCTGTCCTACTGGCCTAAGAAATTTAAAATGGCAGAAATCATATTACTGCTGAAACCCGGAAAGCCACCGAATGAAGTCTCGTCATATCGACCTATAAGTCTTTTACCAATTTTATCCAAATTGCTAGAAAAACTACTCCTCCAAAGAACACGTACAGAACATGTAGAAAAAAGTTGGATACCTAGTAATCAATTTGGATTTCGACATGAGCACTTGACCGTCCAACAGTGTCACCGTGTAATAGATAAAATAAACAAAACCTTCGAAGAAAAGAAATATTGTGCAGCACTGTTTCTTGATTTTATTCAAGCATTCGACAAGGTGTGGCACAGAGGACTTCTATTTAACATCAAAACAGTACTTTCCCACAAATACTTCCTGCTCCTAAAATCCTACCTGGCGAAGCGTAGTTTTCATGCTCGTTACGGAAATGCAATATCAAATTCCTGTAGTATCAACTCTGGCGTTCCTCAGGGAAGCGTGCTGGGCCCTGTCCTCTACATACTATACACAGCTGACATACCAAAGATGGAAGGTACATTAATTGGAACTTTCGCACATGACACGGCTATACTAGCAACTGACGCAGACCCTGTGGTAGCCAGCCAAATGCTCCAGAGACATATCTACTTACTTGAAGACTGGCTACAAAAGTGGAAGATCAAAGTGAACGAGACAAAGACAGCAAATATAACATTCACATTAAGACGTCAACAATGCTCTCAAGTCACAATAAATAATTCACTAGTATCACAAACCAAAGAATCCAGGTATCTGGGGATGCACTTAGATTCCAAGCTAACATGGAAGACACATATAAATAAAAAAAGGAAAGAAATGGATCTGAAGGTCAAGAAAATGTATTGGCTATTAGGTAGGAAAGCACCGTTATCTATCAAAAACAAAGTCCTCATTTATACGGCAATTATAAAACCAGTGTGGACATACGGTATAGGGCTTTGGGGATGTTCATGTAAATCAAACATCAACATTATTCAATGTTTTCAATCAAAAACATTACGAAACATTGTTGACGCCCCCTGGTTTGTGTCTAACCAGACAATTCATACAGATTTAAACATACCCTTCGTATAAGAGGTCATTCAGAAAATGGCAATCAAACACCAAAATAAACTGGAATCACATCCAAGCGAAATGGTCCAACCGCTACTGGAAACTAGGCACTACAAACGACTAAAAAGAAACTGGCCACGGGATTTAGCAGCACCATCTCATTCATTACTGTGAATTAGGGTCATTATGTGTTAAAATCTCAGATTAATGTACATATGTAATTTGTTATGTATAGTTATTTTGTTAAACAATATATTGTAACATAAGGGCAAGCACCACTGGGTGCTACCCTTCACATGTCAATACAAGTCCTACTATTAGCTCATAGTACAAATTTAATGTAAACTGTTCTGATTGCTAATAAATTATCACAAAAAAAAACTTTGTTCAAATGCAATTCCACGTTCGTTTTACCACTTCTGCATTTTACCTTTTTTTCCAGGCACATGTTGGATTAGGCTCGGTAGATATGTTGTGGTAAGATGCATTATCAACCACTAACACAGAATTAGGCCGATTTAAACAGCAGCAATGCATTTGGTACAAATCCTTTAGCACCACCACAATGTAACACTATTAGGCGTTGTCTTTTTGAAACAGGTGCTTTCACTCCCTTGTCACTGATGTTATACCATTCATGCGAACTCGTACGTGAACTGTGCAAGTATGATTCGTCACTATATGATGTTTCTGCCCTCTTCTCTGTGTTTTTTCAATTTTCTTAAAAATGTGGTTCTTTTCGCCCTTATAGCGCAAGTTTCCATCAAGACCTTCCTGTTGTCTTTAGCCTTCTTTGAAACCCATCTTTTCACAATCGATCGAAAGCTGCTTAATTTTCTTCTTAAATGTATCCCTTCTTCTTGGACAGCTGCGAACACACTGTGCATTGTTGCTTTTTGCTTTTGGATATACACAAAATTGTAAAAATTATTCTTCTAACAACTTCTTGTCGATGGTTGATCTAGGTGCTGGTTTGTTTATTGTTTTACGGGGTGAACCAAATGTACTTCCTGTGTAATGCATTTAATTATTCTTCTGGATCTGCCTGTTGTTTCTGCTAATCTTTCATACATATAATCAACAGGGATAATAAAATCTTTTGATTCTTTTTCTCGCTTCATAAATTCATACAATTTATAAATAATTTCACGAGCTTGAATGTGACAACTACTCCACCCATGTTCAAAACGTTTACTTGGTAGTTTGGACAACAAATAACGATGAAATAATAAAAAGTGGCTTGAAAGGCAGACAGATTTTGTATAAAACAGAAGGAATAAACTCAAGCGGCAACGTACGAATACAACGTGAAGTAAATAAAGCGAATGGCTACATTTATAAGTTGAATAGTAGCATATTTGTCGAATACTTTCGTTCGTATAAATGTTGGTGCACCTGTAAGTGAAATGGGTGATATTTATGTTTCTTAAGGATTCCCCAAACACTGCTGTGACCTATATCTGTTTCATTAGCAATTAGTCTTGTACTTGTATCTGGGTTTTCAATTACAGACTGTAATACATTGTTTCCATTTTTAGTTCCTGGTTTAGTCGGAATTATCTTTTTGTAAGCAACATTACCTTTATCCCGAAACCTGGTCAGTAAACGTTCAAATACTTGCTCTCTGGGATGTTCCCTATCAGGATATTCCACAGCATAAACTCTGGATGCTAAGAGACAGTTTTCGTAGCATTCTCCAATTACTAGAATCATATCAATTATTTCTTGAAGTGACTATTGCTTCATTTTAGGAGGTGCAATTATTAAGATACGTGACAATTAATAATGAAAGTTTCAAGAAAAAACAGCAGCATTCTAGATTTCCTTATATTAAACATCTTGCCATAAAACAACCACCACTTCCTAGATTAAATTATGATTTTAGAGAAAACTAATATTAGTTTTGTAAAATTCGTAAATTACATGAAAAGTATAACATTCAAGAGTACTAAATATTTTATTCGATTGAACAACTATCTAACTGTTTTAGGTTATAATGATTTTTTTCTTGATTAGTTTATTCCGGAATTAACGACGTTTTTCAAAATTATTACATCTGCGGAAAAATGGAAATATCTGAAAAACCATAATAGATAGGCACATGCAACCTTTATAAAACTTGACCTTATTTTTTGCATAAAATTCAACATTGAAGCCAGATAAAGCGTTTTCCATTAAAAAAAACATAACTTTAATGTGCCACACTTTTTTAGGACACCCTGCATGCTAAAAACATGTTTAAGTCGTAGCCACAATTGATTTACACAATTCGTTTTTGTCAAATAAGTCACGTTTTAAATTTAACAGTGTTCATATTATCAGTTATAATATGTAGAGTAATATTGCTTCTCAAAAACATGTTTCCGGATTCTTGCCGAATGTCAGCAAGTTTCAGAAAGAACCTGCAGATATACTAAATACGTTTGTCGTCATGGTCGTCGTTTGTAACGAACAAAAGTGGCTACGAATATTCGCGGGACCAATTAATCGAGGTTTTTTCCCAGTAGTAATGACAAGATGTAACAAGTTATTAAAATTTTACATTAACCTTAGGATGTCATAAACCGGGCCTCTCAGGCCCGGAGAAACTTTAGTTACTCATAATTTCCTTAAAATAGTTTCAATCGGCTTGAGCATTCAGATGTGCTCTAAACACGTCTTCATTCAACACCTATATGATTCAAAAAAGATTCAAGTGTATTTAGAAATCGAAAAACAAATCTTTTCCATTAGTAGCGCGTATTTACATAAACCGGGCCTCCGACTCCCGTATACAACAAGTTCCTATAAAAAACCATTTTCAAGACTGATAATTATTATAATTTGTCAAGCACTGCTGCGCGGAATTTTACGTGTCTATGTAAGTGAAACCTGCATTACTGCTGGATGTATAAAAGTAGGCGCAGCTGATTTTCATTCAGTTGTAATAAAAGTTGCATTGAGTTAACTTGTGAAACACATATGATAATGGTGTCAGAAAGAATGTGAAAAGCGTGAGATTTGGTGACCGTGTCTATGAAAAGCCAGTGTCGCAGTGGGCAGCTGAATGTGATGTGTCAGAAGCAGAAAATGATGACACAGAAGAATTGGTTTCTGACGAGTATTCTGGATCCAGTTCTGATGATGTTGACGATAATTCAGAGGATGATATTGACGATATTGGTAATTATTCAACGAGTGGTTTATTGCTTCAAGTGGTCTGGATTGGAGTTTGGAACCTCCAACAAAAAATAAAATTCAACCACAGGTGCGCCAGGACTAGCAAGAAAACATACGGCTGCAACACCAAACGAAGCGTTTCAGTTATTTGTAACTCCAGTTATTGTACAAGAAATTGTAGGCTGTACTAATTTAGAGGGGAGACGTGTTTACGGAGCAAAAGGAAAACCGTGGAAAGATGTAAATGTTGATGAATTTATTGCATTCTGTGATTTACTTATTCATGCGGCAGTTGACAGAAGCCAGGATGTTCCTGCAACAGAACTATTTTGTAGTGAATTTACCAATCCTATACACCGAGCCACATGTTCATATTTCGCTTTGAATAAATACGAAGATTCTTTGATTTGACGACAAGAGAACCTGGAATGCGCGTTTGGAAACCGATAAGTTAGCACGTTTGGAATTTACTCATTCAGCAATTCAAAACCTGCGTTGTGCGAGATACTAATGTAACTATTGATGAAAAACTCGTTGGGTTTAGAGATTCGTTCAATATATGCCAAGTAAACCGGCAAAATATGGGTTAAAATATTTTTGATGTGTTGGTTGCCAGGCCGGAGAACCTCTACATAACCTGGGGATTGAACTAGTACAAACTCTTATGCGAGGCATTCATAACTGTTCTAGTGTTCCGCTAGCAACTTATCTGTTGCATAAAAATATTACTGTTGTGGGTACACTACGTCAGAATAAGCGTGACATTCCGAAAGAAATGAAAACCTCAAACGGTCGTGGAGTCTGCTCTTCATTGTTTTGCTTTCGAAATAACATATCCATGGTAAGTTACGCACGTAAAAACAACAAATGCGTAAGTTTACTAAGCACCATGCACCACGATGCATCTATCAAATGATGACCTGAAATCATCACCCATTATAATAAAACAAAGGGTGGTGGTGACGTCATGGATCAAATGCTGTCGACATACACGTGCAAGAGGCAAAGTAAACGATGGCCCATGACATTTTTCTTCAACATTATTGATGTTGCGGAACTCATCTCACATATATTCTTTACGAAGGAACATCCAAACTATAACATAGGAGTGACTCAAACGCAAATTGTTTTTGAAAAATTTAGCGAGCGAACTAGTGATACCACATTTGCAGAGAGGTTATCCTTCGGGTCAATCTCAAAAAGGCCTGGTTAAAATTTTCACCATAGAATAGCCTTTTTGCTGTTAGAGTTAAAAGAGAGAAGGTGCTAAAAGTTTTAGAGTGGTTTTTATTAAGTATATATTAATTGTTATTAAGTTTAATAGTAATTTTTTGTACAACATTCTTCCATTAATTGAATTAAAAACATTTCTCTTATCTCGAAACCATAACATCTGGGTAAGCATTATTTTGTTTTCATTTGTCGCAATCTAAAATCAATTACATTGTTTTATCTGTTAGAAAAAGACCTAAATTAATAACTTCACCTATCGTAGCTTCACCGTTCACCAGTCAGTCATTTTAATGATAGTTTGGATAACTTCTCTGTATAACGTAATGTAATTGGCGATTAGTTTGGGGTACACATTGTTCGTACATCGTAGGACCTTTCATTTAAGAACGACTGGAAGCGCTCAATCCTCTACACTCAGCTAATTGCGTGTTGACATTGTTCGGGTCCTAGTAGTGACTCAAATTGAGAAACCGTCAACTAAAGGTTTGAGATCTTTTTTTATTTATACTAACCTGGTAAGCTATACAAAGTAATTCTTTGATGATTCATACACGTATGCGCGGCTTGCAGTTCGTTTATCTGTTATCAGGGACGTCAACTATCAATGTAAATAATAAACGCAGTCTTGCTTACCTGTAAATATTATTAATAATAGTTATACCTACCTTCATAATTGAACTAAACCTTCATTTTCTATATTATATTAAAAATTGCTGTAAAGGGTTATTCGTGATTAGCTATAATGATTATTGGGGTTTTTAATAATATATTTTCATATAAAGCTTGTTGGAAATCAATTTACTTACCCTAACCGTCTCTGTTCACTGTGACGAAATTATATTGTTGTGTAGAAATTTATTTTACTGTCACAGGGCCCACTATTGATTAGTTCAAACGCTAAGATCGATCGCTTTGCGAGATCGTAGGTACAGCGTGCGTCGCAAGCGCTTGCAACAGGACCGGTACGACGTATTCCGCGCAGAAGTACTCTGCATTCGGTTAGGTTACGTAGCAATTACGTATTGAATTACTCAAACATTATACGTTTAATTTATGATTTTTTTTCGACTCGTGGGAATGAGATTCCTGGTTTGACCATTTCAAGGAAAGATAATCTTGACGCTCCAAAGGACCTGGCACCTATAAAATAAATACGGTTGAGACTTATCGTCTCTAACATCTTTTTAGCTTAAATACTACCCACGCCCGGACTGAGTTGGCTGGACGATTTTATGCTACCGTCGCTCAGCGGAGTTGACTTATTGTTAAGTTGATTTGTTTCGTAGGGCCAGAGTAGCTATTGTCAAATGGCGACAAATTAAAAAAATCTGAAGGATTATTTTACAATTTATTCACTCTTCAGCAAACTAGATTATTTTTTGTCTTACTTATAATTCAAACATTTGAATAGAGCGATAAAGTTTTTTCGGACGAGGCAAGTTTTACTACGGCGGGAATGTACAACAGACATAACAAACACTTTTGGGCCAAATAAACTCCGCACAAAATTCAGAATACAGGGGCCTAGGTGAATAAATGTCTGGTGTAGTATGCTACGGAATAAAACTATTGGACCGATTTTATATGTTGGAAGTTTGAACGGCCAAAGATACCTATTTAAATTTTCTTCGAAATGAAATAGAACATTGTTTAGAAGATATTCCCGATAAATTTAACTTCTAGATTTCTTAGATTAGATGGCCAGCAAATAACCCCGATTTAAGTCCTTCGGACGTATTTTTTATTTTGATACCTTAAAAATAAAATGTATCATGATAGACCCGAAAATCTGTAAATTATAAGAGAAAGATTAAAAAACGAAGTATTTAAATTAAACAGAGATCATCCTGAATTAATTTTTAATGAAATTAATAGCTAATTAAGAGCGAATATCCGTAAATGCGTATTCAATAAAGGATATCAATTAATTAAACCATTTTCACGATATTATAGCCATCGCAAATTATTTGGCGCCCAACGTGGGGCCAAATAATTTGTGATGGCTATAATATCGTGAAAATTGTTTAATTATTAAGTAATTGATATAAATGTTAGGGGATAGAGTTCAAATGATTGAAAATTAAATTTAACAATGCTCCGGACTAACTCAATATCTCGTTGGGGATAGAGTTCAAATTGCTTTTTAATTATTGTTGGCAAATAAAATAAATAATAGATATTTTTAAAAAGAAAACAATAGGATAATTTTTTGATATTAAAAAGGTAAACAAAGCGACGCTCATTGTCAATTTTAGATGTTTACATTTTAGAAAACAAATCTCGGTTTTGATATTATAAGATAAGCACGATAAAACGTAAAATATACTTGTGATCGCGGATATCATTTGATATTTAAGCTAGGATTATGAAAGAGTGCCCCTACTAAACATGAAATTAGGCTTCTAATTCATTAGTTTCAATACAAGATCTATCTTACCAGAAATAGCTATGTCAAAAAAGGGTTTTAGATTTATAAAACAGGTCCGAACGTCCTTTCGGGAAACAAGATTATTAATAAAAGATTGAATGAAAACTTAGCGTTTGAAAATACATTTTACACAATACATCTTTTATTTATTTAATTACATTTTTATCGGTCTTCTTTCTCTTTGACAGTGATTCGTCACTGTCATCATTATCATCATGGTTTTGAGATGCATGCTTCTCATCTACCTCATCGCTCTTCTTCTGTGAATCACCATTATCTTCGATTTGAGATACATTGACCTCATCCACTTCATCGTTTTCATCTTGAAAGGTTATATTGTAATAGTTTATTAACAAGTCAGTAAAACCTCTCCCTACTGCTGTTGGCTCATAAACAGGAGAATATATAATAATAATAATAATGCTCATTGCATTACACTTTAAATACATGGAAAGGATAATATACAGTCTTTTTTTATCACGATTAATACACATATGTGAGATTATTCTTAAATAAGTTGTTTTCAGCAGTATGCATGTCTGTGGCTTCTTCTTCTTTAAGCTAGATTTTCGCCTCTATATTATTTTGCATACCAGGTCTATCAGTCTTATCAGAAATACCTCCGTCAAAAAGGGCCTTAGACTTTATAATCAAGTTAAGTATGATGGGCTCTTATTAGAATTTTTTAATTTTCGAGCTTCGCCTCAATTTGCACATGACAACACGTGACTGATTGTAAATTTGTTCCTTTGTTGTATTAACAGTGGGAATAAAATTGATAAGACCGCGTATGAACAGAGCTTCCGACCTGATAATTTATACTTTTATTTTATTTTTATTAAGTGTGAAAATAATTTTATTCACTGATTTTATTTTTTTATGCTTAAATGATAACTTTTTCATTAGAATGTGTTGAATTTTTATTTGAATGACCATGTTTTCCTCGTTAAACTATATAATGGATATCCTGTGATAAAATAAAATACAAATTTAGATAATTAATACATTAAAAGAAATTCTAATTTATGAATTATTTAATCATGAGATTTTGTAAATTAAGTTCACAATATTAATAATATTTTGATATTAACATATATAATGCAGGTTTTCTACTTCGGTATTGTAATGATTATTTAACTAAACTTTCGTTCATTGCATTGTTAAGGCCGTTACAAACTATGCATGCTTCGTGATTAGTATTCGTGATCCATGCGGTACGAAAATAGTGTGTAGTTATAGTTGCGCTCGAACGTAATGCTCTCGCATCAAAGCTCGGCTTATCCAAGATGTATGAGGTATCATTTCGTTAGTGCGATTAACTCACGAATAAACATACTACAAATCGCGAGTCACGATATATGAATTGTTTGTAGCCGGTTTTGGCCGTTGATCGTTATTGGAGCATACAAATACATTACGCAAATACGTTCGTTTGTGAAAATTAAATCAACTTACAATTATAAATTTGGAGAGAAATTAAAATTTAACCGGGAATAAAATCATATATAGTGTATAATTTAAGTACAGAAGCGCGACATCGTCTGAGACGTTCCGAAACGTGGGTGAAGCCTTTTTGGGTTAAACCAGGACTCAGCTTTGCTTCAGTCTTATAGTACCCAATGTGCTACGTAGGCGGGTGGGCGAAACCTTGCTTCGTTCGTTCAGTTAGCAAATGTTGACATGTACTGTAACAATAACTAATAAGAATAATTAATTATCATACGGTGTACATAAAAAAGTTAAATAATACATTCTTAATAATTATAATATGTTTATAATAACTCATTGCAATGTTGATAATGTAACCCAGCCGATAACGAGTAAAGATTGTTATAGAACATTTGGATGGACAAGATAATTTAATGAATGCTCTAGACTAGTCTTAGTAGATGTTTATGAGCCTTTTTAATTGAAGCGCTCCATGGATTTTTTTAAACACACCCTAAAATCCAAAACGGGAATAAAGAAAGCGTAGCTGATAGATTCCTTAATTAATATTTAATAAATTAATAGCGCCGAGAAATGACTTGTTTATTCACAACAAAAACAATGTTAAATAAAAACTCAAATTATTTCAGGAAATGCGAATAATTTAAAAACGAAATGAATTTCAATCAAAATAATAATTTGATTTAAATAATGTTGTTAGATTTAAATTAAATAATTAATAGTAAATTAAAACAGGTTTCGGCACTGTTACCACTATAAAAGTACATCAAAAACAAATTATTAGTTTAGAACACCAAGAAAATTGTTTAAAGAAAGGAAATTAAGGCAACAAAGTTTTATTTCTACAGACATCAACTCACGTCGTAGTAGATAATTAAGTCCAATAACAAAAATTAGTAAGACGTAGGAAAATGTACCTACACCGTTTAACTTAATGTAGGTGCAATATGGTAGCTTCTCGTTACTTAAGTAAAAAGTCAACACTCGGTATGCAACTCTCTGTATATTTTATAAGTAATTAAATTAAGCAATAATCATGGCACAAAAGTTTCTACGTTTTAAAAAGAAGTAAACAGCAAATAAATGTATGATACATGTTATTACACGTAAGTAGTATTGTACCTACTTACACACACGTTAACGTAGAAATCATTTGTACAGGAGACTTACACGTTTGTCAGAATCTGCAGACAAATCAAAAAATGATTGTAAATACAAACGGCGCTGATTTCAGTTAAAATATAATATAAATTATTAATTGATACTAATACAAGTAAGTATGACATTCTAGAAGAGAAAATAAACATTTACGAATATTGTAGATACTAAAGCGAAGCAAACAAATCATGAAGAAGTTCAATTTACTTACAAAATAGACTCACACTGCTTTTGTCTGTAACCATCAACCAGCCGTGTAGAATCAAATTGTGAAAAGATCTTAACTCTCAGGCCCAAGGAATACGAAATATCGACATTTACCTTAACTGCCGTTACAACTAGTTCATTTAAGGAGATATCTAAAAAATATCGTGGCAGATTTAAATATGATTTCGTAGTTAAAGCATATTGTGGTAACACTGCACCTATCTTTAATCCCATCATGAATGATGAATACATACTTAACCTTTTAGTGCCCAACTTCTTTTTCACAATAATAATTTTCGTATCAAACTGAATAGATTATATTTAAATAAAGAAATAATTATTGTAATAAAATTTTTAAATACTTAGCAGAATGGATACTAGGGTGTGTCCATATGGGCACGCTGGGTACTGTTACGATCAATCTCAAATTAGAAAAAAGTGTTGTGTAATATTTTTCTTTAAAAAAATGCAACAAACGAACAATATATGATATGTGATTGAAAGCACTTATTGTCGCACGTGGTATGGTTTAAAGCATGTAATACACAACCTAACGTTACACTTTCCGCATTGTATACGCACAGCTGACGACTTATTTTACATCCTGCACCAGCACATCTTCGTTTCTTATCCATTTTTTGCACAAAATGACAGTTCGTCATACCGAATATCAGTTGGCAGTTCTAAAGGTGGTCGTCCTGATTTACTAATATTTTTATATTTATGTAAATACAGCTGAGCAATTTCCCTTCTAAAAGTCAACTGCGGCAAATCGATACCATTTTTCTTTTGTAACTGTCACGGGTTATGAATGCTTACATCAATTAGCCAGGAGAACAACGACCAGTACCATTTCCGGTTCCTGATTATTATAAATTTTCCAATATTCTAATTGATGCGATCTCCCCACCCATTGGTTTATTGTATTTGCTTATTAGGAATGGTTGAGGAATTCTTATGAATTTCTTTTCCTTTTGAGTAAAACGTCTCACAGAATTTATCTGCTCGACTCCTAATGTGATAGAAGCAATGGCAACAAAGGAATTGTCAACCCATTTAGCGACTATTTCCCTTTAGTTCCTTTTTAGTAGATCGATCACTTTTTGGTATACGATTTTCCCTTATTGTACCAGTTTCACCATAACGTTCTCTCAAATATCGCAATAATTTCATTCCATTGAATAAATTATGGACAAAGAAATGAAATCGTAAAGATTTTATTGGTTCGTCAAATTTACTTATCACTAGTAAAGGTGCTACGCATTTTCCAAAAATTTCTTCATACTTTTTATTAGCGTACGAAGATTTTCCCTGATAAATGTCGAAATTGGCTAAATATCCTTTTGTAGTAGTAAGGCACCACACCCTGTAGCCAAACCTTATCGGTTTATTTAGAAATTGCTTACAAGGATGTCTGCCGCATTGTATTTGCTGTCAAAGATCTTGCTAAACAAACTTCAGATACGTGTGCCGGCAGCAATACCAACTTGAAATAAATTATACTTTAAAGCAATACCAATTTAAAATAAAACTTAAAACTTAAAATAAATTTTACTTTAAATGTTATATTATTCAAAGTTATTAAGTTTTGCGTGTCCACAAGGACACGCTGGGCACTAAAGTGTTGTATGTATGTTGGGAATCCATGATTGTGGCTAAAGGAGCTTAGAAAAGTTCAAGCCAACCGTCATACCCTTTGGGTAGGGAATGAAACACGTGACCCTTTTTCATTTTTCTTTCGTAGTTAAATCAACTAGACATTACAAGCACTTTTGGCGCCCCTGAATAAATTGAGGCCCTTTTGCACAATTAAAAAGAAACCTACAAGTTTGAACTGCACGTCGAACTAAGCGTTTGAAGAAATAATAAAAAGTGATTTGTTATGGCTCATCTATTACTTTGATAATAAACTGAGCTCTTTTATTGGTAATACTAAGTATGTTTAACCCTTTTCCTGTATTTCTGTATATATACTTTTTGGGAAAGAACATAGTGACTTGGATAAATTTGAATGAACGTATTAGATGAGTTATATTCATTTATTTGTCGCTATATCCATTTATGTATTTCCTTATACCTGTCACAAGCCACACACAGTGCCAGTAAACCGTGCTTGACCGTGTGATAAGAGCTTGTTTTCATATGTATCCCTAAATTCATCGTTCATACCTTATACACTAATTGTAAGAACCTCCAAAAAATAATTACTACTATTCGCCACTGCGAACTATTTAGTATTTTAACAAAATCACAGAAAACAAATACATCGCAAATGTATAATTGAATAATGGATCACAAAAACCATTGATTAAAAAACTGATGCCACTGTATGTATCGTATTGTACTGTAATGTGTGCTCTACCTGTAATATTTTAGTGCTGGATGTGTTCACAAAAAAACCGAAATGAGACGGTGCAAGTGTTAATGATAATTTTTAATTATGAAATGCACATTACAACTATTACTTCCAAAAAATCTATCTATATGCATTTCGAATATCGTTTAAGAACGTTAGGAATACATCAGGTTCGTTTTTCCGCAATTTCTTCCAAGAGAAATTTAAAGATTTAAAACGCTATATGCAGGTCATTCGTCCAACTGTATCGTCGAGCAAGGTTGTAGTTCTCTTGTAATAAATGGTTGGAATGGTGTTCGATTTCGCCGAAGTACAAAAATATTTCGCGTTTCGGTTTTGATAGCCAACCATTCACCCATTTTCCGCCAACTCTTGCTACATAAATTGGATGTTCTCTATTTCGGCGTCACTCTCTTCAGATTTAGGTAGCAGTCGCCCTCAGTGATATTTTCTTCTACCAGAAAAATATACTTCCTCTATCTGGACGGGTCATCTATCGTCTAATTAACGTCGGTTTACTGATACGATTTCGGTGCACACTTCTCGACATATATTATACCAATCATCGATGGCGTGTTCTGTCCTGCCTGTCAAACTAGTGGTGGTTGCAATAGGCATAATAAACATATAGACCAACTCTAGTCTATTATTTAAACTTGTGTAACGGAAAAGTTCGTTTCCTGATCGTATACTTATTGTAGTTTGACGTCCTGTTCTTGGGCAGCGAAGCACTGGCGTAGCTTCTCCATTTCTTAGTTTCCTTTTCTTCTGTAGCATTACAGAACCACATTTGTGGCAAGGGTTGGTTTGGAAATCTTTATTTCAAATACGTTGCTGCAGAACACCCACGGCACTTTCTTCTGAATTTACAACTGTAGCGTAAGACTTTTTAACAACATGGAACTCAAAAAACAGATCTCAAAGAACTGCATATTCCTATTACACCTATTTTTATATCTATCAGGATTAAAAAAGATAATTAAGTTTAATAATTTTTTAATAGTATGCACGTAGAGCATTATATACGACGCGATCAAAAACACCTGATACAGCGGGTCTTATGAAACATGACGTTAGTAACCATTTGCCGCACCACATATCATAGTACACCTTTGATAAATAATAAACATAACCTCTAATAATAAAATACTTATAATTAAAAAAAAAGCATAATGATGTCTTAATTTTAGATTTTAATTTTAACTTTTGCTATGTCTAGGTTTTTTGCTGTGTTTTTCCTAGACCTTGAAGCAAATGCTTTACCAATTATATGTTAAATTACTACAGCACTTAAAATTAAAAATTACAAAAAACGTTCTGCATTATACTTTTCATTGTTAATAACACTTCCACTTATTAATAAAGATATCTCTTTGTTAGATTTAACTGGGTTATTTTATTTGATGTGATGTTTGCATTTGTGAATGCTTCTATCATTTTCAAATTGAAGTTTTTCACAACATTACACTTACATCATAACTCGATTAAATTTTGTTAAATGTGTTTTTTGGCTGACAAATTTCATTGTTGTATTAATAGCAGGCTGATGTTTATGTTTTAATTTTTCAAGTTTGACAAAATTGATTACAACATCTTTAACAATTTTTAACAAATATTACTACTGACGAAGATAACTGTAAGTGTGATCGAAACGTTTAGATTGTATAATTTAAAATACACCATTAAAAACCCAAAAAAGATAAATATTTTATTATGAGTGTTAATGGTGAAAGTTTACATTTTTATATAACTTCTAATAATTCTCCTCTTTCGTCTGATTATTGTTTTTTAGCACGATTATTTCCCATTTTTTCACTTATTATAAAACAGTCTTTTTCAAGACCACCAATCTTTATCAAATAATTACAAGGTAGGTAAATTACATTTTAAACAACAAATGCTTTATAATTTCAGAGTGTAATATTGTGCGACATGCCTTTTTTTCTAGAAGGGAATAAATTTCTTTTGCAATCCTATTTCCCTCATGGAAATAAAAACGAAAATAGAGCTGGGGAATATTCAAATCGCTAGAAGACTATCCTGACGATGATACTGATTACGGTATTATACGCCGCCATATTTATCGTAACAATACAGGAAGCGTTGCTTTTGAAAAATCTCCTGGTTGCCCTACGCTTGCAATGGGGAGGTAGTAGAAGATAAGTGTGCTGGTCCCCAAAAGCTACTGTAACAATTATCGCAACAATCTGGTTTGTCATATCGAACATGTCACACAATTGTCAAGAGAAAATTACATTTCTATCCATACAAAATAAGACTTTTGCAAGATCTTCATCGTCCCGACATTCAAAAGCGTATAAATTATTGGAATTGGTTCAATGCACATCTACGAGACGACAACTTGTTGGACAAAAGTTATTTCTCCGATGAGGCTACGTCAATTCTCAAAACTATCGAGTGCATGTTTATCAGGAAGCTCCGCTCCATCCTCTTAAAGTAGAAGTGTCGATAGCGATGTCGAGCAGACGAATTGTTGGACTAATACTCTTTAACGATACTGTTAATGCTGAATGTTATCGTGTTATGCTACAAGTTTTTATTGATCAACTTCATGATGTCGAATTGCAAGAGGGTTTCTTTCAGCAAGAGAATGCAACTGCACATACAGCTACAGAATCCACAACATTTGTACAGCAGTGCTTTGATGACCGAATGATTGGAAGAAACGTTTGGCCTCCAAGATCACCGATCTCACGCCCTTGGATTACTTTTTATTTGGTCATGTGCAAAATGTAATTTATTGAAATCGTTTGCATACACTTACGTGCAGCTATAGAAGCGGCTGTACACAACATAACGAAACAATATTTGGAGGCAGATTGTGAAAGCATGAAAGGGAGAGTGGATGGCTGCCTTGATAATGGTGGTGATCACTTTGAACACTATTACCTAGTACACGATTTATAAAAGAAACTTAATCACGCTTCAATTACCAAATTGTTTGTTTGTGTAATTTCGAATAAATTTAGCAGCATTTAAACATTAAAAGGCGTGTTAATTTTATTTAATATTTGTAAGGTTATGTCTATATTGTTTAGTATTGTGCAGTATATATGAGAGGCGGCAAATGATGACTAACATCATGTTTCAGAAGAGCGGCTGTATCAATGATTATTGATGTCTCTGTACCTATTATATAGGTATTATATTTATAATTTTTATCATGGGCAGGTGGAGCACTCATTACAGATCAAGTGGATTATGTGGATACACATAATTCACTCTGAGTAACGCCCAACGCACAGAGAGATAGCTTATGAAAACTCATGTTTAAAAAAAGATGAGAGGCGTACCGTTGCATCGTTTACAGTCACACTTAGACTATTTTATGGTTAAAACTTTTTTGATAACCCATACAGTAGTAATATATTGCAGGTGGAGGGCACATTGTATTAGTATATGGCGTTAGAACGCACACTACAATAGGTAACGAAGGTAGGGCGCATACTACAGTGGCCCCAAAATTTTCCAAAACCTAGCATGGGATCTGAAATTAATATTACAGAGTTGGGGGCATATTTAACGAAATACAGATTTAGGCGTATTCCTTAAATAATAATAATGTTGTATATAATTTTATTGTTATTATCGTATCTCTCTCTTCCTAATATATTAATTTGTCGACGAGAAAAATGAAATTTTATTACTCAAATCAACAATGCATACTTAATTTTATCTGATTTAATGAGGCACCCTTTCGTCTTGGGGTTCTGCAGCCATATCAAAATCTAAATTCAACGAAGAAACTCAATTTCGTAATTAGTGTAAAATCACAGGCTGTGTGTTTATTTTCATTAAGTACCAATTGATGTAATGTTATAAACATTTTGTAAGACAAACAGCAGCACAAAGAATCTGCCGAAGAGAATAATTCAGAAAAAGTACCACACTCTGAGGAAACATTTACGTATACTGCTGTATGTGAAAACAGAGCAGACTGAAACTTGTTCAAAAAACAATACCACGACCTCTAAATCCCAAAATGACTCAATGTATTGTTTCGTAATACTTAGATTAATTGATACCCATTTTAAAATATAAAATTAAGGTAAAGGATTTTCAACTTCAGAATGCTTTCTTTGATACGAAAGTTTTTTGAACTGTATTTTCAAATTTTAACTATCTTTTACAATCTGATGTGTATATAAACCTACCGTCCCTTAAACGGAATCAAACTCATCCTTGCGAAGTACACCGTTCCAAATTTAGATGGCCCCGCTAAATTCCAGTGGTCAAAGAAATCGACAAGCAATCCGTAAACTAGCATTTGCAATTTATTGAATTTTTAAGAGATTTTCTCTTCTGTTTTTTTCGGTATTATGTTCTAGCTTGTCATGGAGGTAAGTTTTTTAATCGTCGAAAATATATTTTATTTGTTTTTATACATTATGTACATAGATCTTTATTGTTGTATAAATACGCGTAACCTCACTTTAAGCCTATTGTAGATTTAGTATGATATGATATTATATGAAAATCCGTCCTTTTGAAAAGAGGGTATGTTTATGTAATATTTTTAGTTGATTTGTTTGTTTTTTATTCAGTTATTGGAAAAAGCCCCTTACTTTGCCTGAGTTACTTGAAGAATTTGAAGGAGACGATGACACTGGCATTTCAAACAGTATTACAATTCTTCCACCAGAACATGCGAATGAAGATGGAGACATTGACAAAGATTCGGGGGACGAAAATGTAGTTAAGATGAATAATTTTCCCGGATCTCAGTTAAGAGCTGAAGCAGAGGTATAAGATGCATCGGTAGAGGACTAGGATACTGGCGATGAAAAACCTCTTGCAATATTTGTAAAAGGAAAACTAACACTAGTAAAAATTTTCGATTAAAAGAACGAAAATTACTGGTAACTGGTTATGTACCATTACGTGAGAAAAATGTTCTGCCAAAACAGAGATGATACAAATAATAAATTGGTATGTGATGCAACATGATAGTTTTCAATCTATTATAAGTAATATTCACTGCAACGAGAAAAAAAACCTAACAAAGGTAAGAAATTTTCTGAACACGCCCCTGTCGAAGAATCTTATAGGAATGACGAATCAATGATACTCTATCTAGGGTCGTTATTATGGAAAACAGTTCATAAGGGGAAAACCTATTGGGTGGGACTGCGTCATTGCGGTTGAGTTACGTAATTCATTTTGATCGAAACTAACGTTTGGGGCTTGGACATTGTGTTGAGTTGTAGTACGTAGATGTACTACAGACAATGCCATGCAAATTATTCAATTTATATTTTGACAATTATTTTACGTGTGTGTCTCTACTCAAAGAGCTCAAACTAAAAGGTATAAAAGCTAGTGCAACAATGAGGGAAAATCGAATTCCACGTTTACCTTTATACAATGCAGCAACAATGAAAAAGAAGCAGCGGGGATTCTTTGAACATACCATTGCCGATAATGAAACTGTCATTTGTAAATGCAACGACAACAATGTTGAAAATGTTGCTTCCAATGCTTTATCAGTATTTCCCCTAAATAAGGTAAAGAGATTCTTCCGAAAAAAATACATTTATGTAAATCAGCCAAAACTTATAAAAATATGGTAGGTAGATCGGGGTGACCAAAATCTTATTGAGTATAGGGTGGCAATAAGAGGAAGGTAAATGTATTCCTCATTATTTGCTTACTGCATCGATGTGGCTGTGCAAAGTGCTTGGCGCCTCTACAAAGGAATCACGGCAAAGTAGACCAATTCGAATTTAGATGGTCAGTTGCGATAGAAGTACTGGAATCATGCAAACGAACAACTAAGAGAGGTTCCTCAAAGTCTCCTAAAAATTTGCACGGATTTTCTGGCTACGACCGGGTTGACCACTTACAACGAAAATCAACGACGTTGCTTTGTATGTCAATTTTATACGTCGTAAATGTGAAGTTGGTCTGCACTCAAAAGAGTGTTTTATTGAATATCACACGTTTTAATTATTTAGTAAATCAGTACACCAATTTATAATTATTTGTATTTTTGTAACCGTATCTATTCTAAATGTAGTATATAACTCTACTGTTCTTTTAAAAGGACGCCCTAAAAGTTAATATTAGTAGGTAAGTTTGGAGACTTTTGGAACACCCCACAATTCCAAGGTTACCACTTTATCAAGGCTACCACCTGACCAAGGTCGCACAATTGCAGTGTCTGACCTACTTCCACAAAGCTCCAGACGCCCAAGGTCACACACCAGGAAGGCCACTGGTATGCCCTACTTCCTCGAGGTCCCAAAAGCTTACTCAATACCAAGGCCAGTCATCTCGTACATTAGCAAGGTCATTTGCAATGTCCACGCACTGAACGGTACCTGTGTATCCTATCTATTCACCTTACTTTCCGCTTAGCTGATACACAGTCTAGAAATAAAAAAAACGATATATTAATATATTTATTTCCTGTACAAACAAAGACATGTTCAATTGTATTATTCAGAAATATGATTCTCTTTAGGAATAAAACATTTTGATTTAGTACAAGTGCAAAAAGTTCTTTCCACTTCTGTTTCATTATATCTGCGCGGACATAGTGCAAGTAACTGAGCATACGTGCAGCGAGGTGCCCATCGGAGATGGTCCTGTAACGGATTGTCAGATGGCTGTCATCACCATAGTGATATATCTGTTGGAGCATATACAATATGTGATGTTTGTCTGTCTGTCTATCTGTCTATCTGTCTATCTGTCTATCTGTCTATCTGTCTATCTGTCTATCTGTCTATCTGTCTATCTGTCTATCTGTCTATCTGTCTATCTGTCTGTCTGTCTGTCTGTCTGTCTGTCTGTCTGTCTGTCTGTCTGTCTGTCTGTCTGTCTGTCTGTCTATCTGTCTATCTGTCTATCTGTCTATCTGTCTATCTGTCTATCTGTCTATCTGTCTATCTGTCTATCTGTCTATCCGTCTATCCGTCTATCCGTCTCTCCGTCTGTCCGTCTGTCCGTCTGTCCGTCTGTCCGTCTGTCCGTCTGTCCGTCTGTCCGTCTGTCCGTCTGTCCGTCTGTCCGCCTGTCCGCCTGTCCGCCTGTCCGTCTGTCCGTCTGTCCGTCTGTCCGTCTGTCCGTCTGTCCGTCTGTCCGTCTGTCCGTCTGTCCGTCTGTCCGTCTGTCCGTCTGTCCGTCTGTCCGTCTGTCCGTCTGCCGTCTGTCCGTCTGTCCGTCTGTCCGTCTGTCCGTCTGTCCGTCTGTCCGTCTGTCCGTCTGTCCGTCTGTCCGTCTGTCCGCCTGCCCGCCTGCCCGCCTGCCCGCCTGCCCGCCTGCCTCCCTGCCTGCCTGCCTGCCTGCCTGCCTGCCTGCCTGCCTGGCACTTCGCGTTCGACTTTCTCTCCGATCAGACGTGTTTGCGGGAGCTCGCGCTTGAGGTGAAAGTTTTGTGACTTGACGATATTCATATCAATTTGTGAACATTTTTAACTGATTGTGACTGTGTTAACAAATAGTGACTATATTTTTAATAAATAAAGTGAAAAAGTGGCCCAGCAGTTAGGATTAAAAGTGAAAATTACGGTTTCCCGAAGAAACAGGAATACGTTTTTATTGTCGTTTTAGTGTAGATTTTGGATAGAATTTTGGTTGTTTTTATCGGAAAAACGCATATTTTCAGTAATTTAGAGAAAGAGAAAGTTGGCGTGGGCCACGCAATTACGTGCCCACGCCGCTGACGTCACGTCATTAAGGGAAAGCCCGCATTCCTAAGTAAATTTGTATAGCGGGAATTTCTATATAAACTAAATATTTGATTTTATAAAAATATACAAATACTTTAAATACATTTATCAGATTTCTTTTGTACAGCACAAGTAAATTCTAAAATAGTTTAATTTAAGTACATAACTGCAGCCGGCGTGGCAACGGTAGGGTGACGTCAGCGGCTTGGGTACGGCTTCGGTCGCCATCTTTTTCCTTATATTTTAATTGAACCTTACATCCGATTCTTTAAAGTGGTACAAAGTTATCCCTTTTTTGTTCCGGTCGCTTTTAAATATATTTTAATTTTCCGATAGAAACACAAAATTAATTAAGAAAAGCGAGAAAGCAATTGGCAAGTAGGATAGGCGTGGGTAACGTGGTCACGTGCCCGCGCCATTTTTGTGACGGTTAATCTATAATAAAATCTTTCATAAAACATGGATGGCGCAGATAGTGATGAGGGGTTTCAACGGGCAGGAAGCGGAAAACGCGTTTAACAACTAGGATCCGCGAAACGACGGAAAACGTTAGGGAATGCGAGGAAAGCTAGTAGCTAGGGGTAGGCAGGCTAGTTGCACGAAACAGGGCCCAGTGGCGGAGGTAGACAGCGATAGCGACGAGAATACAACGGATCGCAATATCCGAATCCTGAGGAGCGGCATCCGGGAACAGGAAACGATTAACGGTCGTATCGTCGAGGCATTAGACGCCGACACTGGAAATATTGAGACACTCACACCGGAAAAGATATTAGAATGCGAAATTAGCACTCTTTGCTCATACGCGTCCTTCATGATAACGGAAGACGGGTCAAAGTCGTTTCCGGTGAGCAATAGGCGGCAGATTCGCGCGCACCTGACTATGATAGGTGTAAAATGGGTAAATTGCTAGATTATCGACGAATTAAGAACGGCGGTAGGCAAAAGGATCGCGAAAATAAATCTATCAGGGAGGAAAAGCAACAATCGTCAAGACAGGGAAATGGGTCGCGTGCTACACCGAGATTAGCGGAGGGCATTACTTACGCGGAATTGGTTCGCGCGGGCCCTTCGAATAGAACGGAAATTGCGCCACCCGTTAACAGGAACGCGTTTAGCGTTAGCGTGATGGCAATTAACGAGGGAACCACGCCGGAGGAAGTAGGGAAAATGTTAAAAGAAAGGGTTAACCCCGCGGCGGAAAAGATAGCGATTAAAAAGGTACGGCAGAAGAGACAAGGGGTAATTGTAGATTGCGTAGGGAAAGGGGACGCGGAAAAGCTTACGCGGGCGATCCAAGAGACCGGATCCTTACAGGAGCGTGAAATAAAGAAAGGGCACCCTCGTGTACAGAAAGGTAGACAGGGAAATAACGGCGGACCGAATAATAGACAAAATAATAAAATTCAACGGGGACCTGGTAGCTAAAAGAGGGATAGATTTAAAGAGGAAATTAAGGAAAGGTTTAGGTTAGGCGGTAGAGGGCCCAACCCCTACGCAGACGTGATCTTTGAAGTTCACCGTGAGCTCCGTAAAGAGATTGTAGGGAAAGATGTGTGTTTGGGATGGAGCAGCGTGACGGTGGAGGACCATCTTTCGGTCCTGCACTGTTATAATTGCTGGGGAACAGGGCAACAGGCTAGAAACTGTAGGGATAAGGAATTTTGCGGAAGATGCGCGGAAGTAGGGCACAGGGCTGGGAATGTCGCTCGCAGAGGGCTGATGTGTCCAATGTATGCGGGCAAACGAAGGTCGCCGCGAAAGGTTTGACGAACGCCACGCGGTGCTGGACTTTGAATGCGGAAGTCACGCGGCGTTAAAGCGAAGTATCACCCTAAAGACCGATTATGGACGCTAAAACAATAAAGTAACGACCGGAGCGCACGTAAGGCGGCCGTTGAGACTAGCGCAATTAAACGCGGGCAGGGGTAAAGGGCGACTAGTAACCTAGTAAAAACCCTAAAAAACGAGGATATCGACATCTGCTTCTTACAGGAACCACACGTGTACCGCGGAAAAATAATAGGATTCCCAACGGAGTACGAGGTAACCAGCGGAACCAACGAAGGGGCGAAGAGTTGCATCGTACATCACCGACAGGGGTTATCGTCGACGTTAGTCGGACAGCTATCGGACGAACTAATCACCACGTGCGAAATAAAATCCGTCGCCGTGTCGGGTTACTTACCGCCGACGGGAAGCGCATACGACGGCGACGAGCTCGTGGCTAAATTCCATCGGGTTACGCGCGCGCTAAACGGAAAACTCACGATTTTTGCGGGACACTTTAACGTGAAGTCACCGCTGTGGGGGCCCACGAAGAAGACGCGAGGGGCGAGGCGATTTGTGACATAATCGAAACTAGGAATTTAATATCGTATAACGACAACGTGAGACCGACGTTCGAAGGTCCCAGAGGAACGAGTTACGTAGACGCCACGTTCGGAACGGTAGAAATGTATAACGCGTCGCGCGAATGGAACGTAACGGAAGTAGAAACGCTGTCCGACCACAAATTAATCACGTGGATCATGGAAACTGACGAAAAAACGAGCGACGAAGGTCAAACCGTGAGGTACTGTAACGGTAAGGCGAAGTGGGAAGAGTTCGACCGCGTATATCGAGCGGAAATAGGCGACATAGGGAAATAGCAACTCAAATCGACAGTGACGATGCCCTGGAGGAGTGCGCAGCTAAATTAAACGAAGCCGTAAGGGTCGTGCGAGGTTTCGATGCCTCGCAAAAGAGCTACAGGAAAAGCGTGCCGTGGTGGACGCCGGAACTGACAACCCTGAGAAGGGAAGTTAACCGGCTAGCCCGTAAATCGAGACGACACACTACGATCCCGGGAAGACAAGAAGAAAGGATACGGGAATTTCGCGAGATAAGAGCAAGGTATAAACGAACGATAGAAGAAACACGCACGCGGAAGTGGAAAGAGTACTGCGCACAAAACTCCGGAAAGGACCCTTGGGGAACGGCGTATAGGATCCTAAGGGGTAAGCAAGACGGGTCGATGACGACAGGCGCTCTAGAAACCGCGGAGACGCTATTGGAAACGTTCTTTCCGACGGACGACCGCAATAGCGACGAGCCGGTTCACCGGGCAATAAGGAAGGCGCACGAAACACCGGGAATGTGCGGACCGGACGACCGAAGCATCACCGCGGAGGAAATCCGCAAAGCATTGAAACGCATGAGCACCAAAAAAGCACCGGGACACGACGGGATCACACCGGACGCGGCGTTAAAAGCGCTGGACGCTACGCCGGATGTCTGGTTGAAGATTTTCAACTCGTGTTTGGACAGAATATTTCCGGCATGCTGGAAATTACAAACGATGCGATTCATTCCGAAAGCGGGAAGAAGCGATGCCACGGCCCTAAAACCTACCGGCCGATAAGTTTACTTCCAGTCATAGGAAAAGCCCTGGACAGAATAATAGCGACGCGTATAGAACACCACGTAAAAACCGCGGGAGGATTTAACAAATCAATTTGGATTCAGCTCGGGAAAGACCACCGTAGACGCGATAAGGAAGGCAGTCCGGGAAGTTAAAGCGGCGAGCGAGGGGATTACTGCGCCGTCATATCGCTCGACATCCGAGGCGCTTTCGATAGCGCCTGGGTGCCGGCGATAGGATGGGAGATGCAGAGACTCTACTACCCGGAATTTAATCAAGATCGCCGGAAGCTACTTCAAGAACAGGACGGCGCAGGTGCAACTGACCAACGAGGTTGCGAGGAGGCGGGTAGAACGCGGATGTCCACAGGGAAGCTGCACCGGGCCGGTATATTGGAAGATAATATATGACACTATATTCAGAGCCAGGCTGCCTCCGGGATGCAGCCTAATAGGATACGCCGACGACACGTTATTAATCTCAACGGCCGCCCAATATAAACGGTTAAAAAGCGTAACGAACACTGCACTTGAAACGTTAGTCGCGTGGGGACGCGAGTTTAAACTCGAATTTAACGCGAATAAGTCGGAAGGGTATTTACGGAAACACATAAACCAGCAGAAACCATCGTTTAGGTTGGGTAACGAAAGAATTCGCTGCAAGGAGTTTATTAAATATTTAGGCGTCCTGATAGATAACAGGTTAAACTGGAAAGAACACATTAAATACGCGAGCGCAAAGGGAAAACAGATAGAATAAAATCGGCCGCGAAATTAACCTGGGGAATCAAGGAGCGGCACTAAAAACTATATATGAAGGCGCGATACAGCCGGCTGTATTATACGGGGCAGAAATTTGGGGAAAGACTAGGCGTAAAGGAACGAAATAAACTTTTAAGCGCGCAGCGAACGATGGCCGTGAAGACGGCCCGGGCGTATAGGACGGTATCAACCGAAGCAGTACTAGTCTTAAGCACGTTATTGCCGCTGATTTTTGTTACAGGACGAAAGAGACCGTGCAGCGGCGAAGAGGCGGAAGGGCAAGCGGGAGAGTACTCGGCGGACTAGGATACGCGAACAGAACGGCCGAAACGAGGGT
>JARFJB010002451.1:2652500-2672500 GCA_036346205.1 Vesta saturnalis
TCCGTCGTCTGTCCGTCTGTCCGTCTGTCCGTCTGTCCGTTCTGTCCGTTCTGTCCGTCTGTCCGTCTGTCGTCTGTCCGTCTGTCCGTCTGTCCGTCTGTCCGTCTGTCCGTCTGCCGTCTGTCCGTCTGTCCGTCTGTCCGTCTGTCCGTCTGTCCGTCTGTCCGTCTGTCCGTCTGTCCGTCTGTCCGTCTGTCCGTCTGTCCGTCTGTCCGTCTGTCCGTCTGTCCGTCTGTCCGTCTGTCCGTCTGTCCGTCTGTCCGTCTGTCCGTCTGTCCGTCTGCCCGTCTGTCTCGTCCGTCCGTCTGTCCGTCTGTCCGTCTGTCCGTCTGTCCGTCTGTCCGTCTGTCCGTCTGGCCGTCTGTCTCTGTCTGTCTCTGTCTGTCCGTCTGTCTCTGTCTCTGTCTCTGCCTGTCTGTCTGTCTGTCTGTCTGCTGTCTGTCTGTCTGTCTGTCTGTCTGTCTGTCTGTCTGTCTGCTCTGTCGTCTGTCCGTCTGTCCGTCTGTCCCGTCTGTCTTCGTCTCTGTCCGTCTGTCCGTCGTCCGTCTCTGTCTCTGTCCGTCTTCTGTCCGTCTGTCCGTCTCTGTCCGTCTGTCCGTCTGTCCGTCTGTCCGTTCTGTCCGTCTGTCTCTGTCCGTCTGTCCGTCTGTCTGTCCGTCTGTCCGTTCTGTCCGTCTGTCCGTCTGTCCGTCTGTCTGCTCGTCTGTCTGTCTGTCTGTCTGTCTGTCTGTCTGTCTGTCTGTCTGTCTGTCTGTCCGTCTGTCCGTCTGTCCGTCTGTCCGTCTGTCCTCGCCGTCTGTCCTCTGTCCCGTCGTCCTGTCCATCTGTCCGTCTGCCGTCTGTCCGTCTGTCCGTCTGTCGTCTGTCGTCTGTCCGTCTGTCCGTCTGTCCGTCTGTCCGTTTGTCTGTTCTGTCTGCGTCTGTCCTCGTCTGTCTCTGTCGTCTGTCCGTTCTGTCCGTCTGTCCTCGTCTTCTGTCGTCTGTCCGTCTGTCCGTCTGTCCGTCTGTCCGTTGTCTCTGTCTCGTCTGCGTCTTCTGTCTGTCTGTCTGTCGTCTGTCGTCTGTCCTTGTCTGTCGTCTCTGTCTTCTGTCGTTGTCCTTGTCGTCTTCCGTCTGTCTGTTGTCGTGTTCTGTCGTTGTCTGTTGTTGTTGTAACGTCTCGTCGCGTCTGTCTGTCTGTCCGTTTCGTTCTGAATAACAGTCTGGCCGTTCTCTCGTCTGCTGCCTTGTTCGTCCGAGCCTGTCTGCCAGTCATGGTCATGTCTATCCTGATCTGTCTCTGTCATTCTTCCATTGTTACGTCGTCGTCGTCTGTCAGGTCTTCCGTTCCGTCTCAGCTTCTCGCTGTCTTGTCGTCGCTGTCCGTTTCTCTAAGTCGTCTGATCCGTCTGTACGTTCTGCCATCTGTCTTGTCGTCTGCCTCTGTCTCTGTCCGTCTGTCCGTCTGCTCCCTGTCTGCGTCTCTGTCTCGTCTGTCGTCTGTCTGTCTGTCGTCTGTCCGCCCGTCGTCGTCTGTCGTCTGTCTGTTCTGTCTGTCTGTCTGATCTGTCTGTCGTTCTGTCTTCTGTCTGTCTGCTGTCTGTCTGTCTGTCTGTCTGTCTGTCTGTCTGTCTGTCTCTGTCTGTCCTGTCTGTTCTGTCTGTCTGTCCGTCTGTCTGTCTGTCCGTCTGTCCGTCTGTCTGTCTGTCCTCTGTCCGTCTGTCCGTTCTGTCCGTCTGTCCGTCTGTCCGTCTGTCCGTCTGTCCGTCTGTCCGTCTGTCCGTCTGTCCGTCTGTCTCGTCTGTCCTGTCTGTCTGTCTGTCTGTCTGTCCGTCTGTCCTGTCTGTCTCTGTCGTGCCGTCTGTCGTCTGCTGTCGTCTGTCCGTCTGTCTGTCTGTCTGTCTGTTCTGTCTGTCTGTCCTGTCTGTCTGCTCTGCTCCGCTTCTGTCCGTCTGTCCTGTCTCGTCGTCGTCCGTCTGTCCTCTGTCCGTCTGTCCGTCTGTCTCGTCTGTCTGCTCTGTCCGTCGTCCGTCTGTCCGTCTGTCCGTCTGTCCTGTTCTGTCCGTCTGTCCGTCTGTCCGCTGTTCTGTCCGTTCTGTCCGTCTGTCCGTCTGTCCTCTGTCCGTCTGTCCGTCTGTCCGTTCTGTCCGTCTGTCTCGTCTGTCCTGTCGTCTGTCCGTCTCGTCTGTCCGTCTGTCCGTCTGTCCGTTCTGTCCTGTCTCTGTCCGTCTGTCTCGTCCGTCTGTCTCTGTCCTCTGTCCGTTCTGTCCGTCTGTCTCTGTCTCTGTCGTCTGTCCGTCTGTCCGTCTGTCCGTCTGTCCGTCTGTCCGTCTGTCCGTCTGTCCGTCTGTCCGTTCTGTCCGTCTGTCCGTCTGTCCGTCTGTCCGTCTGTCCGTCTGTCCGTCTGTCCGTCTGTCCGTCTGTCCGCTCTGTCCGTCTGTCGTCTGCCGTCTGTCTCGTCCGTCTGTCCGTCTGTCGTCTCGTCTGTCCGTCTCCGTCTGCCGTCTGTCCGCCGTCGTCCGTCTGTCCGTCTGTCCGTCTGTCCGTCTGTCTCGTCCGTCTGTCCGTCTGTCCGTCTGTCCGTCTGTCCGTCTGCTCTGTCCGTCTGTCCGTCGTCTGTCCGTCTGTCCGTCTGTCCGTCTGTCCCTGTCCGTCTGTCCGTCTGTCCGTCTGTCCGTCTGTCCGTCTGTCCGTCTGTCCGTCTGTCCGTCTGTCCGTCTGTCCGTCTGTCCGTCTGTCCGTCTGTCCGTCTGCCCGTCTGCCCGTCTGTCCGTCTGTCCGTCTGCCCGTCTGTCCGTCTGTCCGTCTGTCCGTCTGTCCGTCTGTCCGTCTGTCCGTCTGTCCGTCTGTCTGTCTGTCTGTCTGTCTGTCTGTCTGTCTGTCTGTCTGTCTGTCTGTCTGTCTGTCTGTCTGTCTGTCTGTCTGTCTGTCTGTCTGTCTGTCTGTCTGTCTGTCTGTCTGTCTGTCTGTCTGTCTGTCTGTCTGTCTGTCTGTCTGTCTGTCTGTCTGTCTGTCTGTCTGTCTGTCTATCTGTCTATCTGTCTATTTGTCTATGTGTCTATCTGTCTGTCTTGTTGTTTAGATTTGTCAGTTGGTCTGTTTGTTTGTATGTAAAGCTGTCTACGCGCTCAGTCGGTTAGTCTGCATCTGGTTACCGTTTTTCTGGAAATAAAGCGTAAGTAGTAGGAGACCTGTGTCAGTCATACTTACTATGTTTATTTCGATCACTAAGAAAGACCACTTGTTGAAGAGCAAGATTACGAAAATGGATCAATTCGTATAATCCTGTAATCTCTTCGACAGTTTCCAATATCATCTCCAGATGTATAACGGCGTGCTCTTCAAGAGAGCTCTCCGTAATCACGACATCATAATTCCGGACGAATGGTACTATTGTGGTCAGCTGCAAAGACAGATGTGTTATTATAAAAGTAGTACGAAGGGAATACATACCGTGAATGTGAGACGTTCCCATGATATTATGCGATGTGCTTAAAAGAGCAAGTACCACCCTGCAACTATCAAAAAAGCAGAATTTCTTTGTGCGACACTGTCTCTCGACGCCATCGCACACATGATGTTATAAACGGGGGGAAGAACAGTGCGGCCAATAGTCATAGGAATATGGGTATCCCAAAACCAGGCATCGTCAATTTCTTCATCGTCACTACCGTGCAGGTCACCGTCAGCGTCATCCCCGCGTTCCTGGACCTCCTGAGCAACATCGGGGTCATTGTCGTCTGGAACGCTGTCAGAGTTAGCGTTGTCGTTCCGTATGTCATCAGGTACCATTTCCTGTGCACGGTTTTGTACGGTCAGGTCTTGAGCGCTTTCGTCACGTCTGTATATGTTACGTGTTATAGTGTTCAGTATGTCGTCCTCATCGCTGCTCTCTTCCACGATGATTTCGTTGCAGAAGTCTGTCTGGGTAAGTAAGTGTTGCTGGCGGAGACCGTCATTGTCATATTCGTCGGAATCGTAGCTGTAGGCAGGGTCCATTACCACGTCAGAGTCGTAGTCACCAGTGTTGAGGTATTCGTTGCCACAACAGGAGGAACATAATCCCACAACACTGGAAGATACTACACTGCAGATATCACTATCAGTACATGTCTCGTCGATAAGAAAAGGTCTAGTGGTTCGTTCGTCGCTGATAGTGATAACTTCAGCGTTAGTCAAATCGAGTATTATTGTATCGGCATCCAGGTCGTCCTCCTGATCAGAATCCAGGACTACGGTCATCATCTCATATATTTGATCGTCACTGGTTTTGCAACCCACGGTGATAGGGGAGGAATACGAGGAAGGGATATATGACCTCAGCGGAAGAAACTTGAGGGGTGGGAGTTAGTGGGAGGACGGGGAGAGGTGTTGATGATGCAAGCGGGATAAAGGAGTCGGAATAAATAAATGCCTCAGGCGATGGCGATCGGGGGATCAATTCAACCTGAGGGATTGGAGGTGGTGGGAGGACGGGGATAGAGGAGTCAGCATAAAATACCTCAGGCGACGGTGTGCGAGAAAGCGCATCAACCTGAAAAAATAAAGAAAAAAACGTTAGAAGTGTATCAATGCCGAAAAAAAAAAAAATTAAAATGTAAAAATGGTGGTTTTTACCTGAGGTAATTGAGCGTTGCCAGATGATGGGGAAGTTGCTCTAGCATAATTAATGGTTAAGTAGTAGTTGGTAGTTATTCGGTACTGTAGAAGCAGTTGTACGAATGATTTCTACTGTTTTCGTTTCGCTAAATATAGGTGCTTCCTCTACTAAAAACAACGTGTTTCATGCATTTTTAGAAGACAGTTTTCAAGGTTTTCATAAAAGTATTTTGTGAACTTAGAATAAATTCAATAAATTGTAAATTGTTGGGACTTAAAAACTTTTCAAAGTCTTATATACTACTTGATGTGTGTACATACGTATTTACACGAAGAATATTTGCATTTAGAATGTATAAACCGAAATGCTGCTTGCGCCATAGAGGGTAATACTGCACCTGTAGTTAACAGAGGTAAGAAAGCGCTTTCACCTATTATTGTACCAGATAAGTAATTTATGTTCTTTGACTTCCTAGGTGCGACACGTACGGCGGGTGGTCGTATTACGATCCTTAGTAATATACTCCTAGTACCCTGTGATAATAACCCCATCCTACGGGGGTTGCTGACAGAAAGACCTCATACGGATCACGTGCAGGAGGTGATGAAGCTACTCCATGAAGGTGGTCCTAAGGGTGGCCTGGTGGAGAATGAGCAGTATTTTGACCAGGATGACTGTGAAATAGCTTTGCGGTTTTTAGATACTCCACCTCCAACGGACGACTTGGATGTGGTTTTATCATGCAACTATGAGCAGGCAGCCCTGGGCGCAATACTGCTCACCCTACAACCTGTAAGTGATCCGTATGAGACTACATCGTCACTGTGAGAGAAGATCAGGTAGCAGTGCATCATGCGTTAAGTCCTGGCTGCATTGCTGAATTTGAGGAAGAATGGGCTCCAATTGCGGATCACCAGTTCTCTGCCAGTCCTGTAATCCAACCGGTGCTGGGAATTGCTGTATCTCAGACTACTCAGACCTCTGAGGGTGTTATACCCGATGATCAGTCGTCTACATCGACAACACGCTTAGAGGGTGGGGTAGTAGGAAATCCATTCGAGGGTTTGCTGAGCCCTGCTTCTACCGCAGAATTTATGGAAGAGTGGTCGTACCCGAGTTCTTCGGTAGAAGTAGAGGTCAGGGAACATATTTCTGAGTGTCTTGAGCCCCACTTGTATCGAAGGGTTTGATCAGGAGTGGAGTTCGATGAACTGTTCGATACAATTGGAGCAAATGGAAACATCATCAGAAGGTATCCTCAGTCCTGCGGCTGCTGCAGACTTCTTGGGTAATGAATGATCGATAAATGACTTATTATTATCTAGGAGTCCTGCAGCACCTATGCTACAGTTACCTGCGCCATCACCGGTGAGGGATATAGTGAAAACGCAGTATCTTCTCCTCAGAGTGTATAGAGCCCTACTTGCGCTGCGGAGTTTCTGGAACACAATTGGTTATAATCCATTGTTTCCAGTCTAAAGCACATAGTAGGGGGATCTACAATGCTGGGTAGAATATGTGTGAGCAGCAACACTCGATCCCGATTACCCTCCCTATCCAACTCGTACACTACTATACCCCTCAACCTGAGATATCCATATGCCATAATTCTATTCCTGGCGATAGGTTACGTTACGTCCTTGTTCGCATCGCTGGATATGATTCTTTTGATAACAGTTGTAATTAATCAAATAAAATAAAGAAAGCAAAGGTGTAAAAAAACTAATAGCGTGTTACCAAAGGAATCATAACAAAACACGTAACACAACTCTTACTTATGTATATACTTTTTGTTACAGACCGTAACAAAACGTTTGAATGTGAGTGTCTGAAGAAATTTTCTAGAAAGGATTCTCTACTTCGACACCAAAAAACCTGATGTTGGATATGGATACCAGTAACTACCCCACCTTTTGGAGCGCAGGAGGTTGTGTCGCAAAACCATACCACAGGAAGCAACCGGTACAAGCCGGTACTGTCGACAACAACAGAGCAGATTCCTTTGCACAACCCTGTCCATCAGGGTTAAACCGCTAGCAACAATGTGGAACACAAGCGTGATAGTGATTCCTTTGCGAAACCAGGGCCATCAGGTTTGAACAACTCAAGAAAGCGTAAGTTAGATCAACGCAATGACTGTACAAAAAAAGAGTAACACAAGTGTTGATATTGTACACTGTACTGATTGTTCAGTAGATGTACCGCGGTATGCTTTTCAAGGACACCTGAGAAGCAACAGGCATATATCAAATGTATGTCTACTCGTTGCTACTGGAGTTGAAGTTATTCGGAATGCATTTAAACAACGGATTGTTTCGTATAGACTATCCCCAAGCAATAGTCACACTATGTGCAAACGTTTAGGGGGGACGTGAAAGTGAATGTTTTGAAACTAATACAAATTCAGTTGCAGAAACACTTCTCCTTAAAATGTAATGTTGAGTTATTTGGTTTGTACTTTTTGAACAATAGAGAAATCACGGAACTTAAATCCTTTCAGACTAAATATGGTATTCTAAGAGTTGGGATGGTGGTGGAAGATTATTTCCAAAACATAATGGAAATATTGGATGCCAAACAATCTGAATTTCAGCATAAAGATTATGGTAAGTCATGAGTAGTAGTTTAATGCATTATTAATATATGCTGTTTTGTAGGATGGTCGCTGGTGAATTTCGTATATTTAGAGGTAAACATGTTGAAATTTTCTCCCACTACGGGTTCATCCTATATTAATGTCCCGCCAGAAATTTTGCATACACATGCCATAGTGAATGTGAAGAATAGTGATAATTCCTGCTTTGCAAGGGGTATGGTATCAGCATTAGTGACACCGACGGGGTTATCATAGCGGACATCTTCTTACCCTGATTTCAGAACGTTATTCAACTGGAATGGTGTAGAGTTTCCTGTTAAATTGACTAACATTGCAACGTTTGAGTCCAACAATAATATCTTGATCAATGTTTATGGACTGGAGGATACGTATCGTGGTGGTCATCGTATTCCTGAGGTAGTGGGTCCTCTCTACTATACCAGAGCTAAACAACCTATTCATGTTCATTTACTACTATTAGTCAGTAACCAAACGGATAATCAGCATTACGTATGGATCAAAAATTTTTCTCGTTTACTTAGCATCCAAATAACCCGGCGGAATGGGGCGATACATTTTTGCGATTCATGTCTTTATTATTTTAGAACACAGGAGCAATTAACCCGTCACCTCTCATAGGACTGCAACTTTGTGTACACAAAATTATCTGACGTAAAACAAAAAAAAGACAGAAGTGGGGATTTCTATGTGGAAAATATACTTGCGTTTCGGAACAATCAAAAGCAGGTGTTTCTGCCATTCGTAATATATGCAGATTTTGAAGCGCTATTAGTACCGGTAGATACCGCTGAACTGTATAGGGGGGTTAATGCCGCGGAGGTATTTATTACACGACTCGAGAGTGATGTGAAACGGATATATAATGAGCATTTGAAAACTGTTGTTCCAATATTACCACTAACTGATGAACAACAGGTGATACATGAACAAAGTCGGAATTGTTATATATGCGACAAGATTTTTACGGGCGATCTTACAAATCCAAAAGTGCGAGATCATTGTCACCTCACTGGGAGGTATCGTGGTACGGCACATTCAAATTGCAATTTAAACTATCAGTTACATACATTTATCCCAGTTTTTTTCCATAATCTTAGTGGTTATGATGTTCACCTGTTTATCAAACAGTTAGCGAGTGAAACTGAAGAAACTAACGTTCTTCCTGTTAATAGTGAAAAATATATAACGTTCGGTAAGCATATAGTTGTAGATGAATTTGTAAACAGTCGCGGTCAGCGGGAAAAAAAATTTATTAATTTGCGATTCGTCGATAGTTGTAGGTTTATGGCCGCATCGTCAGATGCGCTATCTCAAAATTTGTCAGACAAGCAATGTATAGAGGCAAGAAAATATTTTAGTAATGATAATGACTTCACCTTAGTTAGAAAGAAAGGTAGTTTCCCCTATGCATACGTAGACAGTTTTAGTAAATTGGATGATGTCACGGTACCATCCTATGACAAATTCTATGATAAAATGCGTGATGCAAATATTTGCGATGACGACTATTGTCGCGTCCTACAGGTATGGGATCACTTTAAGTGTAATACACTCGGTGATTATGCTGATGTATATTTAAAATCAGGCTGACGTGTTCGAAAACTTTAGGCGGCTCTGTCTGGGCGTGTATGGATTAGAACCGGCACAGTATGTTACTCTACCCGGATTAGCGTGGGATGGTATGTTGAAATGTACTCAAGTAGAGCTAGAATTATTAACTGATATGGATATCTACCACTTTCTCAAGAAAGGTATTCGTGGTGGAGTGAGTACTTGTATCAAGCGGAGAAGCATTGCTAACAACGGTTTGTTCCAAATTATGATCCTAATTGTCCTAAAGTTTCTTACAGTGTTTGGATGCCACGAACTTATACGGATGGAGTATGCAGCAATACCTTCCACACGATGGATTTATGTGGTTAACTCAAGAGGAAATAAAAAATGTGATGTACTGAAGATTACTGATGAAGGCAATGTTGGATATGTATTAGAGGTAGATATGCACTATCCACACCACCTGCATGATGAACACAATGGGTACCCTTTTTGCCTTGAAATGATCTGCGCACCTACTTCCAGGGAGGAGAAGTTAATTCCGAACCTGTGTAATAAAACCAACTATGTTATACATTACCGATATTTAAAACAATGTATAGAGCATGGTTTAATTGTTACTCATATTCATAGGGTTTTACGCTTTCGTCAAAGTCCATGGCTAGTACCATACATAGACCTTAACACAGCTCTCCGAAATCAAGCAAAGAACAAATTCGAAAAGGATTTCTTTAAATGTATGAACAATGGTGTATTTGGTAAACAATGGAGAATGTCGACAAAAGAAGAGTTACCAAGTTATTAACGCATTGGGAAATAATGGTCGTCGTGTGGGTCTAGCACGGTACGTCGCAAAACCACAATTTAAAAATTTTATTCAATTCACGAACAACTTATTTGTAGGTCGTTACGTATGACGAACCCGTATATGTCGGATTTAGTATTTTGGATCTTTCGAAAATTATAATGTATCTTTTTTTACGATATCTTGCGCAGTCAATACGGTAATAATGTAAAGTTGCTCTATACAGACACAGATTCTTTAATTTTCGAGCTAACAACTGATAATGTGTATGCCCATGTGTGTCATATTCATGAACATTATGTTCATGAATATGACACATACAACTATCAAAACGGTCTGCATGGTATTACAATGAATACATTCGTCGTCGGAAGAATGAAAGATGGGTATACAGGGAAAGCGATCTAATATTTTTATGGCGCTGGATCAAAATCATACTGTTTAAAGCTTGCTGACAACGTCGTTAAGAAAGCTAAAGGAGTTAAGAAAGTTGTTATTCAAAAAGTGTTGACGGAGGTAGACTACCAAGCTGTTGCAGAGGCGTCTGATAAAACAGTAATGTGTAAAATGCTTGTGTTTCGATCAACGTTACATTATATATATATATATATATATATATATATATATATATATATATATATATATATATATATATATATATATATATATATCAGAAAAGTTAAACAATATTGATTTTAGGTTCTAGGATGACAAACGGTATCGATTACATGATACATGTTCAACATTGGCGTGGGGGCATTGGAGAATTCCCGAATTGGAGAACGTCGATCCGCTGAGCGGTTTACTGGAGGTTGCTAAGGAAATGAATTTGTATGATCCAGGAGGTATACGATAGTTTGGGTACTGACACTAGGTAGCGTTAGATATATTATCTCCATAAGGAAACGAGTATTAATATTAGTTAATGGTAATCTACAAACCAAGGTAACATCTCCGTTTGAGTAGTCACTGCAATATATATTATTATTATGTAACAATTCCTTATAGAGAATATATACAGAATGTACAAAAAAGTGTGTGATATAAAGAAATAAACATAATAAATATTTACAAATTTTTATTTAAAAAAAAGCGTACAAAGTTTATTGCATTACATGTGTATCATACAGATAGCATACATTAGCCAGAGCGCAGTTGCATGGTGATTGAGAATGATAGAAACAAACTGGTTGTAAAGCAGGAAGAGCGGGATGTTCAATAACGGACTGGGACAAACAGTTTTTGATGTAATCTGCTTTCTCTCTACTCTTGACATAGACAGTATCTGTTGGTTGAATCAATCGGTTGAGAATTCTTCGAAAGTGATGTGGCTGTATATGCCCCTCTTCCCATTTTATACAGTGCTGGTTATGCATTAACCAAATAGCTGAACGGCGACTCTCTGCATCTAACGTATGCCACGGGTACGGTGATTTAAAAATATAGTGAGCAATTTGTTTTCCATTAGAATTGCGAGTTCTTTCGGTATAAAAGCTTTTGAAACTTGAAACCCTTGTACATCAACCATGACGGTCATTGTATTACAATTGTCGTACTGCTTTGGTTAACGCGTTGTATGAATAAGAATGCGATACCATTATTAACAAACCGCTCGGTGTTACACATAGTATCATCCTGCTTCAACAATCTTCCCTCTATGTAGACATAGCTTTCTGATGGTAAAGTACACATGTCTTCTTGAATGGGTATCCTGATTTCATCATTGTTTCCAAATATCGTAGTATATGGCTGATGGGTGTGAAGTTCGGAATTTACTATCGCATTATCAACGATTAACTTTTTCGTTAAAGTTTAATATACTCATTGTAGTACTGTAAAACCGAGACTTTCCAAGAATGCTTTGTCCTGCGCTGTCAATGCTTTGATCGCTGATCGCTTACTGACTCTTGCGTTTCCACGCTTCGATCTTTTATAGTTCACCTTGCTCTGGTTACATGCACATGTATTATACCGCGTCACCATATTTTCTTTAAATGTAGTCCTATCGTTATGACTTCCCCGTTAAAATTGACGAGATCCCCGTCTTGGTCTACTATTTTAAGTGTTATGGTTGAAATGGTAGATGTATTGATAGGTAAATAGATGACATGTTGAGGGGATGCAATTATTTTATATCCAGCTGGTGCACTGGGGAAGGATTGATAAATTATGTGTGATGACTCACTATTTTTAAAACTGCCACTTGTTATATTACACTCGATGATTAATGAGTTAATTTTGATAATGCTTATAGGATTATTAGAGTTATGCACTTTTTTACCTTGGTAAACAATCTTGTTAAATCCCAGCATAGATCCAATCGAATTTTCTACATTGAAGTTTATGTCATGGGTTGCTTTCATATTTGCTTTCATAGTATTATTATTCGCTCATAAAGTAATATATCCTCTTGATTCCTTCACTGTCTCGTTCATATATTTATTCAAATCCGTAATTTCGTATGATCCTGGCGGTATTGTAATTCTCTCTTTTCCAAATACAAGTTTGTTATTCTTTGAAGTAACGTTTTGTATAGTATTGAAAGATTCAAAACTAGTCAGCCCCATTACATATTCCGCCTCATTATCAAGAAAAATCGGTGGATTAAAGGTGGCTTGCAAAATAGAGCTTTTACCGGTAAATGTAAATGTGTACGACATTACGACCGCGTAACGACTACTGTCAATCAGAACGAACAGTCATATAAAAATCGTACGACCAAATGACCACAGTTGTTTGTGTTTAAGTGTTGCACCTTGGTAAAGTTATAATCAATTATGTTTTTGCTACCATCACTTTTAAAATAGTGAAGTAATTCAAAGGGTGGTTTAATATGCCCTATGCTATAAAAATATGTAATATGCCTACTACGCTTGATGTAGGCTGTCCAGTGTGTTCCCTTGTTATTTTGATCCTCCAGACTCACGATACCACATTCATTTGTATGGACCACCCGTGTAGGTAAATTATCTCGCATATATATATATATATATATATATATATATATATATATATATATATATTCCTCTAAAGTAGTGGATCTTTAATTGCTCAACAAATTTTGATAGCTCAATATTACTTAAGGCGTGGTGTGATAGCTTCAGTGGGACTTTTTTTGCATACGGTTGTAAATATAACCCTAAACCTCGTTTATATAGTTTTATATATAAACCATTTCCTAAGGCTGCTGCTTCCATTGCTTGATTGTGTCGTTTGGTTTCTTCTAACGTTTTTGTCGCGGATTTGGCATCAGTAACTGCCTTCGCCACTGCAGCAGCACCTCCACCTAAAGAACCTAAAGCTCCTAATGCTGCAAAGAGGGGAATAAGAGGTATAAATCCACCACGTTTTGATATTGGTAATATTCTGTTCTTGGGCATCATAATTGTTTTGTGTTTCAGAGCGCTTAAGGCTTGTTGTATTGTGGCTTTTAAAGATGATCAAAGTTTACCACCAACACGACGTCTCGCTAAAAGGATTGCTTTGTTAAACGAAATTGCTCTGTTTTTAGAAGCACGCTTTCTCCGTGGAAATTTGCTTCCCATTCCCACTCTCCTTTTTCCTGCCCGTGGTTTGCTTCCCATTCCCATTGTCCGTTTTCCTTTCATTACGCCGGCTATGGTTAATCCTGCAGCCCTCTGTCCAAAGGAGGCGTTTGTGGAACGAAATCTATTCCAAGCCTTTTATTGCAAAGTCTTATCGGCTATGTGGCGCTGCCTTAGATCGTTGGACTGGGAGTGTGCAATATCGTGTTCTTTACACGCTTCGTCCAATTCGTTAATACCCGTATCACCGCGGGCTAATCGTTCTTGTAACCGAGTGCCTGGTCTACAGTATCTGTATCCAGGTATATGCAAGTCCACGGGTAATTTATTTATTAAGGTATTAATTAATCCTGAACCTTTTCTCTTACTATTACACCGGGAGCTATACTTCATACCAGACTGACTGACACTCCACTACTAAACTAGTTTTATACATATGACGCATATATATTAATAGGATCCAAACGCTGGTTCAGTACTACGATAGGTGACATCCGTTTCATTCCACAAGATACAGAATTATCTATCAAAAATTATGACATCACTTCGAACAAGGAACGCTACTCTAAACATAGCGGTCCGTCCGGTTGCGGAAAAATAAATGTTATGATTACCTTATTAGAACATCCAAATGGTTTACGATTCGAAAATATATATGTATACTACAAATCATTACACCAACCGAAATACCATTAGCTGCGAAATTTAATGGTACCCATAAAAGAAGTCGGGTATTTTGAATACAGTGCAAATAGTGATGTTATATCCACTAGTGATTCCCGTAAAAATTTAATAAAGATTTTTGATGACGTAGCGTGTCATAAACAAAATGAAATAAAAGATCATTTCTGTTTTGGCAGACATCGAAATAATGATTGTTTCCATCTGTGTCAAACTTATTTTTCAATTCCAAAACAGCTTATACGTGATAATGCAAATTTACTTATTCTTTTTCAACAAGATAACACTAATCTTAAGCATGTGTATGATGATCACGTTAATGCCGATATGTCATTTGATAGATTTAAAAACTTATGTTTCTGTTGCTGGCGTGACAAATTCGGATTTCTTGTGATTGATAAAGAAAGTGATGTTAATGAAGGTCGTTACCGCAAAAGATTTGACTGTTTCATTGCATTATAAGTATTGCAGTAGTACTGTATCCATGCAGTCGTAATGGAGGAGCGCATAGTACAAGACATTTTACGTGCTCGCAAGAGTGTGCGACAAAAATATGCTAATTTGATAGAAGACGCTGAACTTACAGAACGTGCAATGGAAGCACACTTTAAACCAATCACGCAACTATTAACACAATTGATTACTAAACAAGATGGTTCTCTCATCAAAGCTGAACCCCGTACACCAGAAATAGGAAAAACGAAACCCATTGCACAGGTTAATGAAATTCATACGCCTAAAGCCGTTGGATTACGGTAAGGTGCCACGTACTCTTGTTCCTGACACCATACCACGACCTGTACAGGAAACTGTGATTGCTGATACCACTGACGACAAGGTGGAAATTCCTACTTTACAACAATTAACGGCAGAACTGTTAGCTACTGGATCACAATCTTCCTTTGAAGAGTATCTTAATTAGTATGAAGGATTAGCGAAGTACTATGTCGAAGGTACATTTGTAGATACCGAAGACGAATATGACTTGACATATGGTGTACACTTCGTTCCGGAAGCAGAGAAATGTTTTATTAGTGATGCTGAACTAGACTTCGTGGGAGAAAATTTTCGTATCGCTCTTCGTGATGGATCATCCTTAGACTATGAGGGAACACCGGAATTATATGAGCTACTCTTTAAAAAAGTGCCTACGGGATTCAACAAACGTGATCTACAACAATACAATGACATTTTGCGTCGTACAAATGTTGCCCGACGTAATTATAACCCTGATGACCAAATCAGAGGTAATAATAGTAAGAAATACACTGAGATCATTAGACCATTACTTCAACCTAGAAAACGTTCTGCTACTTCATCACTTGCACCTCCAGCCACCAGGTCTCGAACAACTTCTATGTCCAAAAGAGGACGTGGAATGCAACTGTTGCGTTACAATAACAAATCTATTGAGTTTGTACCTTGGAATAATCCGAATAAGTTAGTAGATTGGTTAAGGGAATTATTAGGATCAATGTCAGCAGGAAACACTATCAATCACAACGAAATAATATATGTATAATTGACGAACTACGTAACGCAAAAGTAATAAAGTAACATCTCTCGTTATAAAGCTATTACTATACTCATTTCGTTTCATTGTTACAACGACTATCACTAGAGATAGTACTGCATGTCCATCAGTAATGCCAATAGATAAATTTGGTGGACACCTACATCATCAAATAACAATCGATAAATTTGGCAAACATATTACTCAGCATCACAGTGATGTCACGCACAGTGATGGCACGAAACCAGGTGATATATATTTTACGAAACTTATTTTACCTTGTAAGGTTTATTGCATAAGAAGACAGTAGATATTCCATTGGGTATAGATGGTAAATATTTGTTTGCTTATACAGAGGGTACAATAACGCATTGCATGTGGTCACCTTAAATTTTTCATCTTCAAGCGGATGATCTACTATATAAGACGCCGCTGTATCTACTTAATCGAACTATTCGTAAGGAGGCTGTGATTCAACCTATAATACCAGAAGGTGTCGAATTTACGAAAGAACAATCACTCATCATAGAGATTCTACTAAAATCCAAAGCGAAAAATGAGTAAAGCCGATGTTGTTGAAGAACTGCACAAACCAGCAAGGAGAAATTTTCGGCGGCGTTGTGTAGTACTCAAAGGGTTAAATGATCTATTTCAAGCTGATTTAGTGGAAATGATCCCATATGCTCGAGTGAATAAAGGGTTTCGATACATTTTAGTGGTAATAAATGCTTTCTCTAAATATGTCTGGGCATTCCCCATCAAACGCAGGACTGGTAAACTAGTCGCAGATGTAATGGATAAACTACTGTCTGGTTTGCAAAGAACCCCTACACATATACAAACTGATATGGGAACAGAATTTTATAATGCAAAATTTAAAAAATATCAATCATTATAGTAGTTATTCCACTACTCGTGTCTGAGTGTGAGTGTGCGCGATGTTTTTTGAAAAATTAAAGTTATCGATAAAAAACAAGTTTTTACAAAAAAAAATTCATGTCTGAGTGTCTGTTTGTGTTTGTGCGGGATATCTTTTGAACCATTACAGCTATCGATATGAAATTAGGTACAAAAATTCTTTCTTTAAAAATTTCTTTAACGAGCAAAATCTAACCAGTGGCGGGGTATTTTTAGGGTATTAGAAAGATAAAAAAATTCGTTGCTGCAAATTTTAAAAAGTTACATAGTTAAAAAAAACTAATACTTTTTTATATAATTTCAAAATAAAAAAATATATAATAACCAGTGGCGCGCCGTTTTTAGGGTACAAAATTATGCATTTTTTAATTTATCAACCGAAAGTCGGGTATTAGGGGCTTTAAGATGGCTAAGTACAAATCATTTGTCAAAATTAAAAAAATCAAAAATGGGCGATTATCGTGTTTATTTAGTTTATTAACCGATTTTTTTGAATGTCGGGTATTGGGGGTTTTAACATCGTTAAGCATAAATCATTTGTCAAAATTAAAAACTTCGAAATGGTGGATTATCGTGTTTAAAATCCGATATGACTAAGATTCAGGTATTGTGGGTTTTAAAAACTGCCAGTTTTTAGGGTGCAAAATTTTTTGTAAAGTCGGGGATTGTGGGTTTTTAAGATCGCTAAGAATAAATCATTTGTCAAAATTAAAAAATTGAAAATGAGGGACCAAAAATGGGGAATTATCGTGTTTAAAAACCGATATGACTCAAATTCAGGTATTGTGGGCTTTGAAACTATTTATTTACATATATATGAGAAAGCATTATGGCAGATAATTTGGCAGTTTTACTAGGTTTAAAACATTTTCCTAGGAGCAAAATAAAAATGTATAATACCTACTCATTATTTCTCTAATTCTGCCAAAGTTTTTTTCTACTACGCTGTTGTGTGTAAACAGTTTACAAGAAATTCTTTATAGTTCCCACCCTGACCATAGTCAGGTCTGTAGAGGACAATTAAAAAAACTGAAGCCTGCTATCGTTTTGAATCTGACGTATCTCAATTTTTTTATTTATTTATTTCGTTAAAAACTTATTTATATTAACTATAATTAAAACGTTCGTTTAATGAAGAACAATTCGATCAATTGGATTTTGCCCCTTGTACACTTGTTTTGTTAGTAGGCGAAACATTCAGAAATGCACTATTTGACCCGTTCATCGAATGCTTGAATTATTTTCACACCCATTATTAACCACATTCAGTTAACTGATTAAAAAAATAATATTTAATAATAATATTAGACGTTGAATGGTGAAGGTTAGATGAACAGATAAGTTAGGAAATATGTTGATTATTAACTGTGGAATTTGAATAATATTATGTGGTATTGTTAAATAATTAAATTTAACGTATTCTTGAGCAATGGCTTATATACCATATTTTGACAAAACACATCCAATAATTACATTTTCTACAAAATTAATTTTATTTAATCTGGTGGCAGGTAAAAATGCAATGAAGTTTATTAATTTGAACATTTTTCATTCATTGGGATTCGAGTAAAGGTACATAATCTTATCTATAATATGTAATTTCAATTCACAATAATAAAAGAGATTTAGTAACGGACTGAACGTCTTGCGGTTGCCTGCAGGTACTAACAATTATATGTTTTTCAATGGATCATAAAATTTTAGAAGGTATAAAAGAGTCAGTTATCTGAGAATATTATGTATCTCACTAGGAAGTAATGATAAATTGAAAATGTTTCTGTTGATTGAATCGATGTACAATTCTTTTTATATTTATTAGGTACTTGAATTAATTGAAATTTAGATAAGGAAGTGAGGCACTATTATTAAAATATGTATTTGCGCAATTTATTTGTACGTGATAAGTTCTCACCCAATTAAATTAAATAACAGTGTCGAAATTAAAATACCCTCCAGAATAATGGGAGATTCTAATTTGTATGAATTATTATTACAAATATATAAATACAAGACGAATTTCTAATTACGAAAATAATATTTATTTTTTCTGGCCGTTATGTAAAGGAATAATTAGTCAAAATAAACATCCAATTAAATCCATCCATTTTTAGTGACATGCTCGAAATTAATCAATCTCAGCAAGCTTACCCTGAAAACAGCCCTTGGCTAATTATAATTTGTCGTTTCGGTTACTAACCTGAACAACTTCGTTTGTCAGTTATTGCACCTCCCATAATTGTCCTTTCAATTAATTTTTAATATTAAATCGTTTGGAATATTAATATTTATCTAGTTTTGGATAAATAATTGATTTGAATAGTGTTAACAATGTCAAATTTGTTACTAGAAAATATCCTTATGGCTGTTACGGTCGGAAAGAGGAAGAGGGTCCTACGGCAAACCAGCTGCTCACGGTGGAATGGGAGTGAGTTCACAATGGGTAGAACATTTAATAAGGTAAGGTCAGGAGGCGCCACTAACTTGTTGCACTTATCTGCCGTAATTGCAAGTCAGAAAAATTCCCAGATGGTAAAGGAGGACCGTCAAAAAGAAAGGAAGTATATGAATAGAAAATTGCTATTTATTTAAAAAAATAATAGATATAAAAAAAAAGGTGAAAGTTATGTCAACAATTAAATAATCGGAAGGTTGATTGGCGTAACAAAAACAATATGTATTAACAAAAAAAATTAAAGGTTTCTTCCCCGAGATCTCGAGTTTACACACATAAACCAACTAATTAATATTTTAACTTAAAGTAAACCCCTGCTTTGATCTTAAAAAAAAAATTAATGGGTTACTTTTGGCCCAAATTAAATAACGGGTGAGTTACTTTATATTACACATTACTAACAAAAAATGATCAGAGGATGATAGATGATACTGCTTGATGAAATGATAAATGTGAAGGGATGATTGTGTTTTTTTATTAGGCGATGATGAGCGGCGATCGCAACGTAGAGTACGACGAGGAAGGAGAAAAAAAAGGCCCTAGAGGAAGAATAGGCATAATTTCAAATTATCGATAATTGGCTACTTACAAGATGTTGGATGGCCTTGCAAGAAACAATTGTAGAATTAAATAAATATATATTTTTATCAACACATAGGCTTGTTTCTGGTTTTCTTTTTTTTTTTGTTAAAATCTAGGTGTGCAAAATCTGAAAGGTAATTTACATGGGAATGTGGAAAACACTGTGTTAAACCTACTTACAAAAAAGTCGTTTTGGAGGATCAACGTGATTAGGTCTAGCAACGCCGTTACCATAAAAATCCCAATTGCGGAAAGCTCTGGTCCTTGTAAGATAACAGTAGCACTTATATAGGTAGCGGGTTGTGGGGTTAAATCCCAAATATTGGCCGAAAAGGGTGCGATAAACCACTAATACCCCTCGAACTAGACTCGATATATCTTACCGAATTATAGAAAAATTACGTGAATTCCGTAAATAAAAAAAATGATCATGTTTGATTTTTCAAACGAATTTGACTGGTCGTTGGCCGAACGACAAGGATAGAATTATAAGTAAGAAGAAGAAGGGCTCCGATGAGCGGGAAAATTATCCAAGATTTTGAGAATATGGAAATACCGACAGAATTTACACAACAGTGGCGTGAATTTATTTAAGTTAGGTAAAACAAGAAAATATAGGTATAAATATTAATAAAAGGTAAAGGGTAAAATGTAAACATGAAACACCACAAAATAAATGAGATTAATTAAAAGGCAAACACCAAAAATACTAGATGGGATTACGTATTCACCGGGAAAGTAAAATGGGTACGCC
>JARFJB010002451.1:2677500-2817500 GCA_036346205.1 Vesta saturnalis
ACGTGTGTGTGTACGTGTGTACGTGTACGTGTACGTGTGTACGTGTGTACGTGTGTACGTGTACGTGTGTACGTGTGTACGTGTACGTGTGTACGTGTGTACGTGTGTACGTGTGTACGTGTACGTGTTGTACGTGTGTACGTGTGTACGTGTACGTGTGTACTGTGTGTAGTGTGTAGTGTGTTGTGTGATGTGTTGTAGTGTGTATGTGTGATGTGTGTTTGGGTGTATGTGTGATGTGTGTATGGTGTGTATGTGTGTATGTGTGTATGTGTGTATGTGTGTATGTGTGTATGTGTGTATGTGTGTATGTGTGTATGTGTGTATGTGTGTATGTGTGTATGTGTGTATGTGTGTATGTGTATGTGTGTATCTGTGTGTGTGTGTGTATGTGTGTCTCCGTGCGGGCGGGCGGGTGTGTGTGGAGGGGGGCGTGCGTGTGTGTATATTAATATCTATCTTACATGAAGTTTTAATCGTCATTCTGGCATAAGTTGTTGATTTTGTTTTTATTAGAATTATTACTATTAGAATTATTTCAATTCTTTTAATTTCCATTTTGCAGGTTGGAAGGTCGTGCGTGTGGTGTTGCACAGCAGATATTTTAATAAATAGTTTTGCCACTTACGGGTTCATGAATGAGCTAATTTCTTACATTTAAATGTCGCCGTACTTGTGGAATAAGTTGAGGAATTATGCGTATGTATATTTTCATCTTCAGTTTTCTATTCTATTCCAATATTGGGATTGACTGTATCTTTAAATCTATCATCACAGAGACTACTGTGCTGCTGAATTACGTTTCTTAAAACCATCTTTGCCCACCTTTGCTAGGAATACTCGGATTGTTTGCCATACCTAACGGGCGAGGTGCTCAAAATTAGTAGCCCTTGAAAAATCTCGCACAAAGTTTGCATCGAACTGCGAAACCGTGCGCTGTTGTACCGTCCTACTGAAACCACACTAACTATATTTTTCAACATTAAGAAACTCAAGGTTTCTAAAGATCTCTCCCGTTACTGGACCGATGACGCCAAAACTTGCTACCCCACTCCACTTTTGTATATTTCTCGCTGTGAAGTGGTCACTCAAACTTTTATATTTTATTTTACTGATTCTATAAAAAATCTAACTCTTTTCATAATTGTAAGTACTTCTTTCTAATGCTATTTATACTTCAACGTATACGTAGACAACCGTAACTTGGACAGCCCCTAGAGAATTTCATCACTGCAGGTGCATCAATTCTCGGGATACGTGTTAAAATATTTTCTATTTAATTCTATAATTTAATTAGGTTTATATTCAAAAGCAACGATCGAACTTTACGTTTACGATCTGCGAACTAAAATTCGAAATTTAACTTATCAATTGATATGTCATTAAAACAATTGTCACGTTAAATAAATTAAACATTTGTCAGCCAAATACTAATTCTTCTCATAAATTTATAATCCCATCGTTATGAGTTGATACGAAAATAAATGATCTTATGCAGTTTATATTATGTTTGAAAGTTATTATACGCTTCTATACATATTTGTACTTTATGTCGGGCCTTCACCACTGGTTTACCGCAGTACTACATTTTTACGAATTTGCAGTTTTTATTACGTTTGTGAGACCGGTGACTTTTGAAATTGTTAGGATATACTAAATTATGTTGCTAAACAATAATAAAGATTTGTCATAACTGCTTTTAAATTAAGTTTCAGGGGTAACACAGCCTCAACCAAAATCGCAACTATGTAAATGCAATAATTACACTTTATCCTTTGAACTTGCCAAAATTTTTGATGTGGCAGCAGATAGTACTACTGAAAATAAGTAGAAACGTTTATGTAAACTTGTGTCCTAACCCTTTATTTCAGAGATATAGGGTGTTTTAGAAAAAAGTTACTTTTTTGGCGTTAATTTAATAACGGTTGAGAACGATGAGAATCAGAAAAATGAGAGTGCATGATGAAAGTTAAATTTTGATGTACAGGGTGTCCAAATTGGATAGTTTTGCGAGGTATCTCGAAAACTAGAAGAGTTAGAAAAAAAGTAGTTAAGATGTCATGACTTATATTTTGATTAAACTAACCACGGTTCAATCAGATCTTCAGTAGGTTGTTGCATTTTCAAGCTACAGGGCGATTTTCGAAAATTTCCAAAAACTGTCTCTTCAAATATCTTTTTTATTTTAATAAATATCAAAAAAATGTAGAGGGACTTTTGATAGACAAACTAAAAGAGAGTCCAGTGCAGTGCACTATATTTTTTTAAAGGGTCCAGGTAAGTAGATATGACATAAACTTATGTTTTTTTTAATGGGACACCCTGTATATTTTGGGTCAGTTCGTTTCCATTTTTAATCCTCTTTCACCTAATATAACATATGACATATATTTCTTATAGTTTATGCTACAGGGTAAATTATGTGTAGCATACATCAATAATGTCGTTTATAAATAGAACACTCTGTAAGTTTTATTATAATGTTGTTTTATTTTATTTAGTAAACAAAATATTAATGAACGGTATTTTTGCTATACGGTGGTCAAAAGAATTGAAATGTATTATTTTATCACACAATTCATAATAAATAATAATAATAAGTAAGTATATATTTAATTATTTTATTTACAATTTTTAAGTTAATAATGTTAGTTGCATAGGTCCATGTAATCATTTAATTATAATTATTCTTTTTGTTGAATCCCTAATATACGCATTCAATAAATAACCTAAAATAAGTATATTTAGGGTCTGCCATAAATAAATGTAATACGTATCAAGTAGCCCTGGATACTGTCACCATCAAATCTTAAGAAAGAAGACAAATGAATAATTTTTAAGTGTCAAAATTTGATAATCGCAATAAGTCGCTATCTATATACATTAAATATGAATTTTGAGAATTTCGAAAAATACGACATGTTCGTAGCCTACATCGAGAGCGGAAAAAACGCAAATGCTAAGTCTGAATTGTATTTCCAAAGACACCCCGAAAGAAGATAGTCGGATGTAAGAACTTTTAAAAGGCTTAATGACAATCTACGAGAACATGGATGTTTCAATAAACCTCGGAATAATTATAACAGAAACAACGAAGAGAAAGAGATAAATACTTTGGGGTACGTACATGCTAAACATAAGACGTCTTTAAGGAAAATTGAAAAGGAAATAGGTGTTGCAAGAACTACGGCAGGAAGGATTTTAGAAAATCATAAGTTTAAACCTTATCGGACATCTGCCCGACAATTATTGCGTCCATTCGATAACCAACGAAGAATTCAGTTCGCTGAGTGGTATATTGGTAAATGCAACGTAAATCCCACTTTTTATTCCAACATAATATGGAATGATGAAGCTCGCATTACTAGTGCGGGAATATTTAATAGACATAACGAATTATATTGGAACGATATAAATCCCCATTTAGTGCGGGGTATAAGGAGGCAAGGAAGATTTGGGTTTAATGTTAGTTGTTTTCTTATCCACAACAAACTGGTACATTGTATATTTGAAGACACACTTACGGCTGTTGGGTATGTGGATATTTTGGACACAAATTTAACTGAAATACTTGAGGATGAGGTGTTAGCTGAGAGGGACACGTTCTGGTTTCAACAAGATGGAGCTCCTAGCCACAATTCTTTAATTGTAAGAGATTATTTGAATGAGAAATTTCCTAATCAATCGATTGGAACCAATGGACCGGCAAGGTGGCCTTCACGTTCGCCAGAGGTTAACCCTCTTGATTTTTTCGTGTGGGGATTTTTAAAAAATATAATTCATAAGAATGATTTTAATAACAAAGAAGATTGACTACATTGTGTTCAAGAGGCATTTAGAAAAATAAAACCTATTCAAATACTGAATACTGTAAGATCTGTACGTAAAAGATGCCAACTGATCATCCAAGAAAATGGAGGACATTTTGAACATGTATTGTAGTTTTTATATTTGGGCAAGAAAATTTAATTTTTTATTTTTGTTTTTATTTTGCAATTGTTGTGTTATTTTTAATGTATTTGTAAGTCTTTGTTTAACCGAGATTATGTATTTCCTTATTTACTTCAAAATTGTTACTAACTTCCTTTATGTTTATTATTTTAACATATACCTACCTATCTTTGAGAGCTAAAATCATACAGTTATTCATATTTCATTTATTTACTATAAAGTAAATTATAAACAACATTATAATAAAACTCACAGAGTGTTCTATTTATAAACGACATTATCGATATATGAGACACATAATTTACCCTGTAGCATAAACTATAAGAAATATATCTGTCATATGTTATATTAGGTGAAAGAGGATTAAAAATGGAAATGAACTGACCCAAAATATATAGAGTGTCCCATTAAAAAAAACATAAGTTTATGTGATATCTACTTACCTGGACCCTTTAAAAAAATATGGTGCACTGCACTGGACTCTCTTTTGGTTTGTCTATCAAAAGTCCCTCTACATTTTTTTGATATTTATTAAAATAAAAAAGATATTTGAAGAGACAGTTTTTGGCAATTTTCGAAAATCGCCCTGTAGCTTGAAAATGCAACAACCTACTGAAGGTCTGATTGAACCATGGTTAGTTTAATCAAAAAGTAAGTCATGACATTTTAACTACTTTTTTCTAACTCTTCTAGTTTTCGAGATACCTTGCAAAACTATCCAATTTGGGACACCCTGTACATCATATCTCAAAAATATTCCAGTAACTTAGTTTCTAGGATGGTCGGACACACGACCCTAACTTGATGCAGCTGCGATTTTCTAAAATTTGTGGATTAACTTAGATTTTTTGAAGTTTGTTCTTAAAAAAAGATAGGCTTATTCTAAGGCTCTAAACCTCACTGATTTCGAGATAAACGATATTTAATTCTTATACTAACAAGGATGCTTGAAAAAGTAACGCGATTGTTATTGAAACATGAACGAAAATTATGAAAAAAGCATGCATATCGAAACGTTCCGAGCCGTTTTTCTTTTATAACAGTAGAAAAATTCTAAAATGCTGCTTAAATATGCGAATTGAAGCTTCATAATGTAAATGTTATAATGTTTAGCGCATATCTTCACAGAAAGTAAAAATATTTACGTCATTCGACGATCAGGACGCTTTTTAAAGAATAATCCATGGGATCACTGATCTTTTAATTAATTCATTAGTTTGTGATTTCATACTTAATCTGAACTTTTTTTTTAAATTCGTTATTGCATTTTAATTTGGCATAGTTCGTATAATTAGAGACGCTACCTGGTATAAGTAAACAAAAAGGTAAAAGGTAAATAATTAACTACTGGAAAAGTTTTCGGCAATTAGTAATGAGCATACTATGAAAAAACCATTTAATACAATTAATTAATCTTTCTAGTTGATAGATACCCTGTAAATAAAATGTTATACGATTAGGTTATTAATGAATCTCTTCTACTTATTCTCAGAAATCAATTATGACCAAGGTCTTTCCAAATTATTATTATGTATTTTTTTCTAACTAAATTAGTTGCTTGCAATGAATCATTTATTGCTTTTAAGTGTTAAATTAATCGTATGTTAATCATATAAACATAGTCGGGGCTTTTTTTAGAAAATACATTTGAAATTACAATTTCTTATTAAATTTAGATAGGTACTATCAAAACAGATTAAAATACAAAAGCACTTTTATGTTTTTTTTAGCTGTTTTGAAATAGATAAAATCACGGATATGGGTCAAGAGACGAACTATTGTGATATCACATTTTATTCAAGTCATTAATCATAAGAATAAATCTACAGTCTATATTTTTTCCATTTATAACAAAAAATTTCCAAAGGTATACATGTGTTTCATATTCGAAATCATAGAATACTTATCTTTTTTGAACTTTTTAAGGGTCTATTTTTATATTATACAATCTAAACGTTTCCATAACACTTACAGTTATCTTCGTCAGTAGTAATATTATCTATTAAAATTGTTAAAGATGTTGAAACAATTTTGTGAAATTTGAAAAATTAAAACATTCAGCCTGCTATTAATAGAACAGTTTGGGAAATTCTATATAGCTTTATACGTTTCTGTTATATTCATAGCAGGCTGATGTTTATGTTTTAATTTTTCAAATTTCACAAAATTGTTTCAGCATCTTTAACAAGTTTTAATAGATATTACTACTGACGAAGATAAACTGTGTTATCGAAACGTTTAGATTGTATAATATAAAAATACACCATTAAAAAATCCCAAAAAAAAGATAAGTATTTTTACATTTTCATATTCGAAATCAAATTGATGTTTTTATGTTTGATCGCAGTTTTAATTAAATTAATTTGTCAATCTTAAAGTGGACGCAATGACGTTCGACCGACCAAATCCATTAGCCCAGTCAATAGAGACGAAAAATCAAGTAAATTGGGAAATAATTCCTAACGGCCTGATTATCTTTTTTTTTTGTTTTTATTGTTTAAAATGGAAAATAAAACAAAGTTTACATCAGAATAGAGGGCGCTAGTTGAGGTTTCATGGAAAATGCCCGCTTAAGCTGTAAATGGTTGAAAATGTTTTCGAAAATTCTGAAAAAATTCAGACGTATTCTTTGATGAATTCTAAGCACTTTTTATAGTATAAAATTGTTTGCTAAACCTCTTAGATTTTGAAAAAAAAATAATTTCACTCTAAATTACCTGATTTATTTTTTTTCTGGAAATCTATGAGGTTTAGGAAAAAAATTTATACCATAAAAAGTGCTTAGAATACGTGTGAATTTTTTGAGAATTTGTCAGAACATTTTTAGATTTCTCAAAAAAAAAAATTTTCCCAAAAATTTCTATTTCGCAAAGTAAGGGGTTTAGGAAAAAATGTTATACTACAAAAAGTGCAAATTTTATTCCTTTTTTACAAATGAAGCACGTTTTATTATCCATTTTGATAATACTGTTAATTAAAAACACAACAAAACAACAAACACAAGTCTTGGGCAACAACTGTTGATATTTATTCATACACGTGTTTACAATCCGCTCGAGTTTCAAGATAATCTCGCGGTATACAACGGGGCGCTGAGTACGCAGACGGTTGCGTGGAGAATCGGAGCAACGGCTCCGGTTTCTCTATCAGGCATGCGGCCCACCTCAAAATTACCTGGTCTTTGAACTTGAATTCTTCTGTATCCTAATACTATTATAAGAAACCATACATACCATTGGATAGCATGACTCTTCCCTTATAATTTCCATAAGTTTTTTATTTTTTATGCACAAGAAAAAGATGGCTTATGAAAAATATGCAGTTTCGGCCGTCTTTGTATTTTTTGATAATATACTTTTTATACGTGAATTATAGTATGATCCCATCATACCATGTCTAAGGCAATCAAATTTGCTACAAAACTTTTTGAATCTATCAGATTCATTAATTCGTTCTGGTTATATATATATATATATATAAGTGCCATGCGTAGTGCCACGCGATAGAGGACACTAAAATAAGAACAAAAATCTGCAACGCCTTCGTTTAAAAGATATAGGGTGTTGAAGTATAATTATTTTTTTGTGTTTTTTTTAACATCTTTTTACAATGATGTAATAAGCGGACGAAATTTTGTATACAGGGGCTTTTTATCACGCAGAATTCCAATATGTCCTTAGTTCTTTTATTACTGATAGAGGGCGCCACATACAGGTTTTAATCTTGTTTGAATCGGTCCTAACTTTTTTGCCTTACATTGTATGTCATTTTCGACTGGAAAAATTTGTTTTCCCATCTTTTTTGTTTCAGAAAGGTATGCCTTATAGAAGTCGCTAGGTTTACGGGAAAAATGCATCCGATGCATGCAAATTATCCAAAAGCGCCAAAGTAACTTATTTGCAAAAACAATGACATAACACTTCAACAATTAAATTTTAATAGCAACAATGAAGGGCAGTGATTAAAAAAAAACATTAAATTAGAAGATGTTGAAATTGTTGTCCTTGTACTTGAACACATTTTTCAATTCTTCTTGCTAAGGATTGACGGCATCTTTGAAATATTCCTGGGTTATTACGGAATCTATCAGCGGATTCCATAATTCTTATCGATAGTTGCTCTTCATTATGTATTTCTACAGAATAAACATCATTTATCCTGAATCCCCAAAATGAAAAATCGAGGGGATTAAGGTCGGGACTACGAGCTGGCCAGGGTACAGGTCACCCTCGACCAATCCACGTATTTCCAAATCTCCTATCCAAAAATTGCCTTGCCAATCGAGAAAAGTGAGCTGGCGCGCCATCATGCATGTAACGCATTCTACCAATAATAGTCAATGGAACATCCTCTAATAACGTATTTAGTTCATTCTCCAAGAAATTTCGATACAGTTCACCTGTCAATCGATTGGGCAATTGAAATGGGCCAATTAAGTAATTGTCAATTATACCTGCCCACACATTAATAGAAAACCCATATTGGTGACTTCTAATTACGGTTTTGCAAATAAGTTACTTTGGCGCTTTTGGATAATTTGCATACATTGGATGCATTTTTCTCGTAAACCGTTGGTCCTAGCGACTTCAATAAGGTATAACTTTCTGAAGCAGAAAAGATGGGAAAACAAATTTTTCCAGTTGAAAATGACATACAATGTAAAGCAAAAAAGTTAGGACCGATTCAAACAAGATGGAAACCTGTATGTAGCGTCCTCTATCAGTAATAAAAGAACTAAGGTCATATTTGAATTCTGCGTGATAAAAAGCCCCTGTATACAAAATTTCGTCCGCTTATTACATCATTGTAAAAGATATAAAAAAAAAACAAAAAAATAATTAAACTTCAACACCTTTTAAACGAAGGCGTTGCGGATCTAAGTTCATAGGAACTTTTTTTCTTATTTTAGTGTCCTCTATCACGTGGCACTATGTATGGCACTTTTTTCTATGTCACCCTGTATATATATATATATATATATATATATATATATATATATATACAGGGTGTCCGGTGAGGAACTGTACAAACTGAAATGGTATTTTCCTTGGGTCAATTTAACTAAAAAAAGTCCCATAAACATAGGTCTGATTCGCAATAGTTACCCCGATACAAGCGTTTAAAGTTTATAAATGATCACATATTTTTTCAAAAGTAATTATTATTAGTCAACTGGAAAAACAAAACCGAAACAATCTGTCATTTATTCGTTTGTGTTCTAATAATGACAAAGTGGATTGTAGTAAATTAAGTGTAATTTAAATTTAAAATGCCTTTTCAATTTTCTAACGAAGAGTATGCTGACATCATTTACATTTATGGATTTTGTGATGGAAATGCGAGAGCTGCCGTTAGGGAATATGAACGAAGATTTCCCAACAGGAGGATTCCAAATCACCAAACCTTTTCTTCTGTGTTTCAACACGTTCGAACTCATGGTTCATTTCCATCAGTTTCAATAAGATCTGATCGCCCTGTGGAGTTAAATGTGAATGAGCAAGAAAACATTCTACAGATGGTTGATCGGAATCCAGGGTTGAGTGTTAGAAGAATTTCTTCTCGAACGGAGTCCCCGTATGTCAGTATGGCAAACATTACATGATGGGCTTTTTTATCCCTATCATACACAAAACGTTCAGCACCTTGAACCTGGAGACTTTGCTTTGCGGTTGAATTTCTGCCAGTGGCTACAAGAAAATCCACAACTAGTTCCATTCATTTTATTTAGTGACGAGGCGCAATTTACTAGAGATGGAGTGAACAATACACGCAATTCTCATTTGTGGTCAGATGAAAATCCACATGGTACAAGAGAAGCTAACTTTCAGCGCAGATTTTCTGTTAATGTATGGTGTGGTATGATTGACGATCAACTTATTGGACCTTTTTTGTTTGAGGAACGTCTTACAGGAGAAGCATATGCTAACTTTTTGCGGAATGAATTGCTACCGCTTTTGGAAGAAGTACCTTTACTAACAAGACAACAAATGTTTCTTCAACAAGATGGGGCTCCTCCCCATTTTAGTCGACAGGTGACAGAATATCTAAATGTTGCTTACCCTAATAGGTGGATTGGGCGTGGAGGTCCGCATCCTTGGCCACCGAGATCGCACGATCTCACACCTTTGGATTATTATTTGTGGGGTCATTTGAAAAGTTTAGTATACGAGGTGAAAGTTAATACCAGAGATGCACTAATATAGCGTATTCGGGATGCGTGTCAACAAATACGGAACAACCACCAGGTACTTCGAGCGGCTACTCTGTCCATTTTACATCGCAGCCGTCTTTGTATTAATGCCGAAGGACGTCATTTTGAACATTTGACGTGATTTTTTTATGTTTCTTTGTTTAAAATGTGTTTAGTAGTTCCATTTTCTGTTTTCAATAAAAATTAATTTTCAATAATGTGTGATCTTTTATAAACTTTAAACGCTTGTATTCGCACTTGCGAATCAGACCTATGTTTATGGGACTTTTTTTACTTAAATTGATCCAAGGAACATACCATTTCAGTTTGTACAGTTCCTCACCGGACACCCTATATATATATATATATATATATATATATATATATATATATATATATATATATATATATATATTTACATATGCACGCACAATTTTTGACTGCGTTAAAATTGATGAAAATTGCACGTACATTCGGACGATTTTATACAAATGTTGCAAGCACTTTTTCACGATAATAGGGTAAAAGTACCTATAATTATGAAAATTTTCATGTATGATATATGCTTTTTACGATATAAGTGATAAAACGAGAAAAATGCAATTTTTACTTCAGATTCTGAAAACACTCAAAATATACTTATATATAGCTTCAATTTAGCACGAAATTATTCGAAAAGACATTCTGAAACGAGGAAAATTTATTCGATCCAAAACCATCCACTCGATTTTCTGAAAATAAATTATGACATTTTTTGTACGTTTTGATCTCGGTTTTCAAGTGCAATTTTTTTAATTGAAAAAAAATCATTCGTTTCCGAGTTACTATTAAAAAACCGTTTTCCAAAACATTTTTTGAATTTTTCAAAATGTTGCGCCTACTGGCTAGATGTAAACTTTTTCTTATTTTATTATTTAACTTTTAAACTTCACATCTACGAAAAGTTTGGGCCGTTAGGAATTATTTCCCAGTAAATATCTCTAATGATTGGGCTACATAGCGTGTGGTATAAATCCACCGTACACATTCGTCGCAAAAATATCTGCCTCAGCTTTAACTTTGCGCGCCGATATCATCGCCACCATGAATCCACCGAACATGCTCGTGCTCTATGGCCGATATTTATACCACTTTATTTCTGTTTTAGATCATTGGCCCTACGCAAATCGTAGTTGCTTCTCTGTTCTATCTTTTATGTTTATACTAGCTAGTTTAATTTAAAATTGCCCCAAACGTGTTTATGGTTGACCTTATGGTGACTGGTGGAGTTGTTACATTTCTACAACTAAACAAGACGTTATACTTTAATCATTTATGTTATATATACATACTTATATATATATATATATATATATATATATATATATATATATATATATATATATATATATATATATATATATATATATATATATCATATTCCAATTATTGTTGCGTTCTTTCAGAGCTACGATGTAGTTGCGTCCACCAGAAAACGTAGAGTAGGTATATTAAAATATTTTTTTCTGTGGTGGTAATGGAAGCTAAAGGGCACACTTTATGCGTTTTAAAATTTAATATACATGAAAAACAAGGAAATTAAATTTTTTAATTTCTGCGTTCACTACTGCGTCCATTCTGCGTCATTTCATACGTACATAGTTACTACGTCCGAGTATATTACTTTCATTAATATAAACATTCTGCGTCCAAAGTATATACATAATTTTCATAGTTATGATTTTTTTGTGCCGGAAACGTTGCTAATAGTACATGATACAATAAACAGAAGGTAGGATCCTTGGCAGTCGCAAATCAGTCCATCGTGCGCATGAGGTCACTTGGAGAGTAAATTCGAATTTACCGCATTAGCGGGCATCAGTTATGGCATTTTAATCTACAAATTACTGACTTAAAACATTCCGTTTTAACTTCTTTATTGAAAGTTTTACAAAAACACATTTGAGAATGTATTTATTTGATTTACTTATACGAAAAATATACCTTGCAGAATGTTCAGTCTGTAATAATTGAATACACATAAATACGACTGCTCATGAAAGTACAATTGTATTAAGTATATTTTTATCGCAAATAAAGCTTTGCTTGAATAAACAAGGATATAATAATGCAAATTTATAGGGATCGTTAAGGATAGAAAAGTTTTTAGAAAGCAAAGAAAAAAATTGTTTAAAGCTCAGATTTATTTTTGCTCTATAAGAACCTAATTTAAAAATGGACATTTTTAAATACAAATAAGTATTAATGAAAATACCATTGGGGACATGTTTCTAACTAAACATGTACGCTTAAATTTAATAAACAGTAAAATGTTTTTGGATTAACTTGTATAGATTTGACTAGGAGCACTTTTTGTTTTTCTTATGCTTGCTAATATTACCATTGTTTGTTTAAATTGTCGTCTTTAGAAAAACTAAAGAACATTAAATCTTTGTTATAATTTTTACACTGAATGTCTACGTTGCAAGTAGCAACAACACAACGCATATTTATAGCAGTAACACTCTAATTCTCAACAAAATTCAGTAATAAAATCAGACACCGTACGTAAACATGCACTTCGCGCCAGCTCTCCAGCTGACGGGACCCAGCTCCGCCCACTATGCGCAGTATCCCATCTTCTGTTTATTGTATCATGGTATGCTATATAGCTATACTATAAGCAGCATTGCAACAAAACCCTTGTAACGATAAAAATAAAGACGTTTTTGGACAACTATAATATTTTATTTGAAAATATTTCTATATAAATTTGCACGAAGTCACGAAACACAGTCACCCGGTATCTTTTTTACCTAGCATTTAATCTTGCATTAACATCACGGCTACCTTAATTTGAAGAGGGAATGGATAAAAGGCTTTCCTATAAACAAAATAATAGTTTTTGGCTAATAGCCTAATCGAAATCGTAGGTGAGAAATGTTAAATAACATTTTACAGCCTGACTAGTTCTATCAACACTTATTTCTTAAAAGCACACGGCAAACACGTTTTTGGGAAAACGTGAAAAAATTTGAAATAACGATTAACTATTCGACCTTTACAAAATAATTTTAAATTCTAAAAACACTACTTGGGAAAATGGTGCATTTATTTATTAAATCGCAAGCTTTCAGTTAGATACTCTGTCCTTCGTCAGACGTACTGTGAAAGTGACAAATACAAATACAACAAGGTAACTAGGAAGTTAAAATTAAATCACTGTTGTAAAAGTTTCAGTCCTTGAAAATAGACATCCAGGTATCGGACAGTTCATATCCATTATCTCTGTTCAAGTTGTTAGACTGTTTCAGAATTTCCATAGCTTCTCGATACTTCTTTGTATACCCATTCCTATAGTTAGCGAGAATTCTTGTGTTTTCAAATTTTGAACCATGCTCTTGTGATAAAGTCTACATTGGTGAAACTGGAGGAAACATTAATAGCAGGTTAACAGAACACAAAATGCACTTACCTTTACTTCATCTATTAAATCAGCAATTGCTCAACATGCCTTAAACACTGTACAAGATTTAATTTGAAAACACAAGAATTCTGGCTAACAATAGGAATTGATATCAAGGCAGATTCGAGAAGCTATTGAAATTCTAATACCTGGATGTCTACTTTCAAGAACTGAAACTTTTACAATAGTGATTTAACTTTAATTCTCTAGTTACTTTGTTAATATTTGTCATTTGATGTTATCTTGTCAACATTTCTCAACTTAATACCAAATTTCATCAAACTAAGAGAAGTCGTCCTAGCTACAAGAAGAGATCTGGAGAAACTTGATAAAGAAATTTACCATTTGCATTTTATTTTGTTAGTCAAATGATGACTGGAGATTTCTTGACCTTTTGTATAGAAGATAAGAAACGCATGAAAGTCAAACGAAAACCAGCAGGCAGATAAGTAAATTTGATTCTCTTAACAGTGAACAACACAACACTACACTTATATCACCTTACAAACCGTACATCTGACAATCTTGTAGTTAATATTAGTTCTTTTAATTTATGTGATACCGCTCGCTGTGTTTTGTCTAAAGGGTTGGATTTTGCTGTAGCTCGTTCCCAAATTCCCGTTGAAGAAATTATCTATAATGTTGAAACTGCAAGAATACTACATAGAGCACAACCTCCAAAAAAGAATTTAACCTATCCTGATTATCAAGCCTTAAAAGAATTCTGTAACAACAAAGACATCATGATAAACCAAATGCTCTACTTCGACAAACTGTGAGCTCCATAAATTCAACCACTTACGCATTATTTCCAATACTCTACTTCGACCTTTCATTGGTTTGGAGCAGTTCCTTTATAAAGAATTAAGATCATTTTATTGAATGAATTGCCAAATTAACATTAACCCCAGATGATTTGTTAATTAGTTTTGACTTGTTCACAAAGGTGCCAATAAATTACACCTTTCAATTATTAGAAAATTTCAAACACAACGAGATCACATTATTTAAATATTGTCTAACTACATCATTATTTTTATTTAATGGCGAGTAGCTATGGGATCTCCTATTTCTATATCGATTGCAAATTATTTTATGGAATATTTCGAAGAATAGGGTCTAAATAGAGCATGTTGATGATATTTTTGTTATCTGGCCTTTTGGGGAAGAGGAATTAATGGTGTTCTTAAACCACGTAACAATCAACATACAAACACTAAATTTAAAATAGAAAAAGGAAAAGATGGTTGCCTCGCATTCCCTGATGTCCTAATTGAAAGAGAAATAGGAGGAAACCTAATACATTCTGTATATAGTAAACCAACTCATACAAATCATTACATTAATACTTCCTCCCACCACCATCCATCACAGAAGTTTAGTATGATTCCAACTTTGTACAACTGTACCACAAAGATTTGTCACCCAGATAAGATACAACACGAATTAAACCATCTTGAAAAGATCATCATAAATAATGGCTTCAAAAAACAACAAATTAAAAAGTCATCTCAACCAAGACAAACGATACCTACGGATGAAAAATTTACAATTTCAAATAAGTTTGCCATTTTACCTTTTCTTGCAAACACAACGAATGAAGTTGGTAAAATATTACAAAAGCATAATACAAAATAGCTTACAGAACCAGTATTAAAATTAAAAATCTTCGCAATTCTGCCATTACACATATGTGGTTTTTACGAAGTACCATGCTTTTGTGGTAATGTCTACATTGGTGAAACTGAAAGAAGCATTAACACCAGATTAACAGAACACAAAAGGCACTTACGTTTACTTCCTCTTACTAAATCAGCAATTGCTCATAATGCCTTAAACACTGTACAATATAAAATTTAAAAACAAGAATTCTGGCTTATGATAGGAATTGGTATACAAAGAAGATTCGAGAAGCTATTGAAATTCTGAAACAGCCTAACAACTTGAACAAAGATAATGGATATGAATTGTCCTATACCTGGATATTTTCAAGAAATGAAACTTTTACAGCAGTGATTTAATTTTCTAGTTACCTTAATATTTGTTACTTGATGTTACCTTTTCAAAATTTCTCACTTTGATATTATGCCTGACGAAGGATCTGCATGAAAGCTTGTGATTTAATAAATAAATACATCATTTTCCGAAAGAGTGTTTTTAAAAGCACTCATATAACGCAATCTTTGCTATCTTGCAACTTTTATGTAAAAAATATTTTTGTGCATAACGAAACTGTTAGCTTTTCAAACATCACTTTCCGTATCGTTATCTTAATACAAAATTTAATTTTTAGTAATAATTTGCTCTTGCGATTTTTTCCTGCGGCGCACCGTTTTGTGCAAATAAGCAAGACAACGCTAGAAATTGTGATTTTTTTTGATGAGAAATGTAATTCGTCGATGCTTGATTCCAATGTTTTTCTCTAACATAAGACCAACGGTTTCGGGGCAATAAGCGAAAAACGCCGTTCGTCCGAAATTTGCAGTATTTCGCAAATAACGTTTTTGTTAGATATATGTTCATACCACATCAAAGCGCAAATTAATTTTGTGCCAATTTGACGTCTTGCATGTTTTTCGTAGGACTTGCGTTAATACGTTAAGATAACGGAAGTTGTAAACCGCCACTAATGTTACAGGAAAAGGCGTAGGGTACCTCTATCAATACTGTGCTTTTATTTCGAAAATAAAAGAATTATTGTTACTTATTTTAGAACAGAAATACATCGATTTAGTGTCGTAGTTATAATTTATTTTTAATTAAAAAAACAAATGAAATTATTTAAAAACATTTTAATTTTATTTTCTGAAATCCCCTCTTACAGGCTTAGGCTTAATTTTAGTTATCAATTTTAAGTAATGAATAGAAAATAAGAAATAACGTCAAAATAAAAGTGAGAAATATTAAATATTGTGTCATGGACGAAATGATTCAATATTTAAAATAAAATAGGACTTTTAACAATAACATTCAATCTTCATCCTGTCGATTTTTCTGTGTCAACAGTGTTGCTGCAGACTTCTCTGGTTGACCTAATCTACAAAATCTCATATGTTCTATACGTCTTGTATCAAAACTACATTTTGTGGTTCCAACGTATACTTTTCCACATGAACAAGACAACTTATACACTCCGGAAGATGATAATGGGCTAGAAACATCTTTAGGAGACCTTAAATGTTCTTTAATCACCCCATTATATTAAAAATTCTGCCGACTTTGTTGAAAAAATGCATTGTCAATGCATCAAACCGTTAAATTAACGTAACATTCATTTTTGAGGTTTTTAAATTTAAATAATAATGTGGGAAAAAAGAACATGAGTACAGTTAGCGACACGACCAGACGGTATTTCTAGATTTATGGTCTTTAAGTGTTTATTTTACAAGAAATTCGACTAATTTGATATCAAACTTATGTAGTACAGTTATTTTTAAAATAAAATCATTTTTTATTTTCTATTCTTTTTAGATTTAATTATTTAAGTTACTTTAGTTCTGTTAAGGGGAAAAATGAAAAAAAATCGATTTTTTTTATTACCGATTCGAATTATAGACATAATTATGTACATAGAAAATATTTATCTACATTTTTCCGATTAGTACAAGTGCTGGCATAAAAATTCATGCCAGCGCGGCTGTGCTCCTGCGGTGTGACTGAATGCAATCAACCCCCTACACTTACTTTCTTCACGTAATTCCGTTCTTTTATTTTTATATAGCATATATGTATATATATATATATATATATATATATATATATATATATATATATATATATACTGTGTGACACATAAAAGTCCGCATAATATGGGAAGGTTTTTTATTATTCGATTCTAGTAAAATTTGATTGTATTAATCGTTTTTGCTTCAAAAATGATGTCAAAAGTAGTCACGTGGTTTTCGTCACCTGCCAAATTTGACATTTTTTAAATAAAAGTTGTCGAAAATGACATTATTTCTCAAAATTAAAATGTTGTAAGAATAGTTGTTCCTTTTACACCTATGCACCAAATTTCAGATCTCTAGAAAATAGTTTTCTTTTTTCCGTTTTTTTCTAAAAGTGTCACACTGTACATATATGTATATATATATATATATATATATATATATATATATATATATATATATATATATATATATATATATATATATATAAGCATTAATATGACCACCATTAGTTTCAATTACTAGTTGAACACGTCTTTCCAGTTCTCGATAGCTTTTCTAATATGCTCTTGACTGGTTTGGCCCCAACAGTAAAAAATTCTTTGCCGAAGTTCTTCAACATATTCAAATGTTTATACCATTTTCATGAACTCTGGCCTCCAAATCGCCCCACATAAAGTAGTCGCACCGATTTAAATCTGGACTATTTGGATGCCATTCGTGAGGCTCTAAAAAGTCAGCGACGTTTTCTCTTAAGTAATTGAGGGAGTGAGAACTGGTGTGACACCTTGCGCCGTCCTAAAAACATATTCGCAACCATTCAAAAAGTAAAAAAAAACAAGCATGCCTGCATAAAAATGTAACCCGGACCTCGATCCTATACTCGAAAAGGTTCCAACTGGTTTTAAAGTTTGGTAAAGTGTGAATGTGTCCGCCATTTTGTTTTTAAACAAATTGCGAAAATATTAGTTTAGTGATGTGTCTTCATCAATTCTCTTTCAAACAAAACAAAATAAAACTCAATGAAATAGGTTAAGAAATAAAAAATATATTAAAAAAGGAAATTCCGTTTTTTGGACAACCCTTATATATATATATATATATCTATATATATATATATATATATATATATATATATATATATATATATATATATATATATATATATATATATAATAGGGGTTGATTGCATTCAGTCACACGCAGGAGGCTGCCGCGCTGGCATGAACTTTAAGATCTCGACTTCCCACTTTGCTGAAATTTTTAACCACTTTTACTAATCGGAAAAATGTGGATAAATAATTTTTATGTACAGAATTGTGTCTATAATTTGAATCGGCAATAAAAAAATTCGATTTTTTTTTCATTTTTCTCGGTAGTCTTAACAGAACTAAAGTAACTTAAATTTAAATCTAAAAAGAACAGAAAATAAAACATGATTTTGTTTTAAAAATAACTTTACTACATAACTTTGATATCAAACTAGTCGAATTTCTTGTGAGATAAAAGATTATAAATTTAAAAATACCGCCTGGTGGTGCTCATGTTTTTTTCCCCACATTTTTAATCAAATTTATGTTCCGTAAGTGTTTATTTCAGAAGAAATTAGACTAATTTGATATCAAACTTATGCAGTTTAGTTAAAAAGGTTATTTTTAAAATAAAACCATTTTTTATTTTCCTTTAAGAACGTTAGGGGTAAAAAGTAATTTTTATTTTTTTTTATTTGCTAAAAAATCGGAATGTTGAGTCATCGGTGGATTCTAAATAATTTTTTTAGTAAAATTTTTCGATATATTGTCAAATTAACATATTCTTCAACAATCATAATACACTTTTTTTTAAATTCTCGCTAAAGCGATGATCGCATGACATGTATCAAAATAGCTTTTTTGGTTATCGGACAAGCAACAAACGATCTCCAAAGAAAGTTAAAAAAAATAACAAAAATTAAAAATATTCCCATATGTACCCAAGTTTAAGGCGAATGCTGTATACATACATACACACAGAAATATATATATATATATATATATATATATATATATATATATATATATATATATATATATATATATATATATATATATATATATATATATATATATTGGGTCGCCTGTAAATTTACTTTTTACACATTTCAATACAATTTTGTTTTGAAGGTGGCAACATTGACTATCGATATGACAGAGGAAATTTTAATAAGATAAACTGCGGGTTTCTTAAAAATTCAAAACGTATTGAACAAATGCAAATTTTTGCTCCAATTAATTTTTTTTGAACAAATTTTAAAATTCCTCTGTCATAAATGTTTATTGTGATGGTAAGAACAACTGTGCAAAATCTCGTAGTTTCCGAGAAGTGTCCTTCATTTCAGCTTCAGTCTTTTGTAGCGTAGTTATTATTTAACTTAAAGTTTAATATTTTGCACACTTTATCTGTAACCTAGCATTTTAGGAAAATGTGATTGATTATACAGGGTGGTCCAAAAAAGTGTGACGTCATAATGGCATATTTTTTTAAATGACGTACCTTATAGTGTTTTGCAGATTTAATTGACTTCCATGCTTACATAATCCTAGAATTGTATAGAAATGGGTTGGATAACATCGACAAAAAAAATGTTAAAAAATCAGCTTTACGCCACTGGTTTTAAAAATGGTTAAAAATACAAATAGTGGCTCGTTTTAAGATAAGCCAGGAATACATTAAGTAAGGTTTAACTATCAAGCTGACCAAATTTGGGGAATCTAAATTATACGGGATGTTCAAAATTTACTGTCAAACTTTTGAGAATTTAAAGATCTTTTTCTTTCTTATTTTAAATATAACACCCTGTATAATTTGTTGGCATGCGAAAAAGTTTTTTTAAATATGTCCCTATCAAAATTCCTAACGCTTTAAATTAAATTAAATTTGAATAAAACAAAAAACTAAGGCGGCTATTAAATCAATCTAATGTCATGAGGGCTATTTTGACAAATATTGCCTGACATTTGTATCAATTTTAATTAAAATAACTTTAAATAACTTTACTTTAATTTATTTTTATTTTTCAACACTTAAGAACAAACCAAAACTAAACTAAACACATAATTAAAAACACTTATTTTGGGTTTCTTAACTAATAAAAAAATTACTAAAATTATTTTTTTATTATAACTTATGTTCAATATGTCTTCCGTTTTTTTCTAAACACACACGAAGACGTTTATTGAAAGACCTTGCCACTCTTTTTAATACAATAGGTGTAATTTTTCGAAATGCATTTTGTATTCTTTGTTGCATGTCTTGAGGGGTGGTTGGACCTTCATGATAAACGGTTTTCTTAACGTAGCCCCACAAAAAAAGTTTAACTTAGTTGTCCTTTGACCGTGGCGGCCAATTACATGGTTCCACTGTTCCAATCCAGCGATTTATAAAGGCTCTATCCAGATGGTTCCTGACTTGCAGTGAGTAATGTGCTGGAGCTCCATCGCGTTGCAGCCGCATTTCTTTTCTTATTTCTATCGGTAAATTTTGACACAAACGGGGCAACTCATTTTGTAAAAAGTCCAGCTACATGTGCCCATTTAAATTGCCGTGGAAAAAGTGCGGACCAATGATATGGTCTCCAATGATTCCCCTCCACGCATTAATAGACCATCTATGTTGTCGATCGATCTGCCTGAACATCCTCGGGTTGTGGTCCAAGTAATAATGAAAATTATGCCGATAATGGAAGATGGCCTCATCGGAGAACAACACCTTATCGAAAAAGTCGAAAATGAACCTTGTTTTACCCTGCGCCCAATTACAGAAATCCATACGTTTATCAAAGTCTTCTTGGAAAAGTTCTTGGTGAAACTGAATGTGATACGCATGGAATCGATTGTCTTTTAAAACTCGTTGAACAGTACTTTCACTAACATCTACTGCATCACCCACTACCTTCTGACTAATGGACGGATTTTCCGTAACCTGCAGTAGCACATTAATTTTCTTCTGTTCGAACCCGTTTATTTCGAACTGGTTTGTGGTCTTCTACTTTTCCCGTTTACGTGAATTTCTCCAATAAATTCTGCAAACTACGCTTGTCCGGATGCCGTCGTTCTGGATAACGCTCTGCATAAAACCGACTCGCCAAAAAACAGTTCTTTTGGGACTCTCCCAATATGAAAATTATATCCACAAGCTCTTCCCTGCTGTAATTCATCATAAAAGACACAATTAGAAGCAAACCACTTTAAACGAGATTTTACAATAGTAACAAATGTCATGCAATCCTTGTCAAAATAGCACTCAGGACATTAGATTGATTTAACAGCCACCTTATTTTTTTTATTAAAATTGCTAATGAAATAGTTGATAAAACGAGTTTTTGGCGTATATCTTTTAAACCTTTAGAAATTTTGATAGGGACATATTTTAAAAAAAGTTTTGTTTTTTTCCCGCATCGAATGCCATCAAATTATACAGTGTGTTATATTTAAAATAAGAAAGAAGAAGATCTTTAAATTCTCAAAAGTTTGACCGTAAATTTTGAACACCCTGTATAATTTAGATTGCCCAAATTTGGTCAGCTTGATCGTTAAACCTTACTTAATGTGTTCCTGGCTTATATGAAAACGGGCCACTATTTGTATTTTTAACAATTTTTAAAACCAGTGGTGTAAAGCTGATTTTTTTAACATTTCATGTTTTTTGTCGATGTTATCTAACCGATTTATTTCTATACCAATGTAGGGTTATGTAGACAATCATGAAAATCAATTAAATCTGCAAAAAAATATAAGGTATGTCATTTAAGAAAATGTGCCATTATGAGGTCACACTTTTTTGGACGACCCTGTATAATCAATCACATTTTCCTAAAATGCTCCCTAGGTCACAGATAAAGTGTGCAAAATATTAAAACTTTAAGTAAAATAATAACTAAGATACAAAAGACGGGAGCTGAAATGAAGGACCCTGTATAAACTAGATTTTTAATTTGGTATATCTAGGTTTTCCCTAGCTAGATCATGAAGAATGCTTACCAGTATTTGCCTGAATGTCTTTCACAGCATTGTACTTATATGTGATTAAGTTTTGTTAAATTTGTGTGTTGTGGTACTTTTCACTGTTGCCCCCTTCCGTTAAAGGGTTTCATCTAATATTTAACCTATTAAAGTTCTAGTTATTACTGACTATGATTTTTGAAAACCCATAGTATGTAGTATCGGTACAAAGAAATCACATTGTTAGCATAATATTCTTATGATTTATTAGTTATTTATACCGGGATATCAACAATGAATGACCGAAAAAAAACTGCTTTTTACAGAATTTTTATCAAAAGTTTATTCCAAGTTACTAGTGAAATTAGGCACAAATATTTATTTCATCTTCGATTGACAGTTCATAAACGTACATAGATTTTTCCTTTTTCAATTATTCCTTTATCTACATTTGTATTACAATAAAATAGTTTTTTTCAAAACTCATTAATAAATTAACTAGGACTTTCAAGGTAAATTTATTCGTGTATTTTATGCCTTTTTCGTAAATAAATTTTTTTAGGTTATAATGCCTTTTACTGTGGAACAAGACAAGTTTATTTTGGAAGCTTATTTCCGAAACCGCGAAAAAGATGTAGATGGAAACTGGAAGTATTCAGTACGATTATGTGTTGAAGAATATCAACATCACTTTCAGAACATCGAATTAGATGATGATGTTTTATGCCGACACATTCGAAGAATTGTTAGTCGTTTTCATGAGCATGGTAGTGTTTGCAAGGGAAAATCTACGGGTCGCACAACTGTACTTACAGAGGAAGAAGTGGAAAATGCAACAGCTCATACAGCTATTCAAACACTGACTTTTTTACGTGAACATTTTGATGAAAGAGTTTTAAGTGCGGGAGTTTGGCCCCCAAGATCACCTGAACTTACTCCACTGGATTATTTTCTATTTGGACATTTAAAAAATAAAATCTACAAGACACGCCTTCATACAGTTGATGAATTAAAAAATGCAATAACTGACGCAATTCAAAATATTACAGAGCTCAATTAATAAATGTTTTTGAAAATATGAAACGAAGAGTAGATGCCTGTAATGCAAACAATGGTGGTCACTTTGAAATTGTTTTATAGATAATTGCCAAGCTTAATTTTATTTTTCTATTTTTAACTGTAATATAAACATATAAAAGACCATTCATTCCAACGGGTAGTGAGGTGTGCGTCGGGATATCGTTATATTTGTATGTAAATAATATGTGCACTAATTGAAAATCTTTACTCATTATTTACTATACTTTAGCTGAATTGATCTCATTTACATGCACATTTGAGATCTAAAAAAACAATGCCTTATTAATTCATTATTTGCTGTGCTTTAGATCAATATACACAGATTTGAGTTATCTTAAAAAACAATAGGTACATCATAAAGTAGACATGGTGACTAGTTCCATATGAGAAGGACTAAATCAGTGGTATATAATCTGAAATAAGTTTTTCTTCAAAAATTAGAATGCAATGCAAAAGTGATATCTAGCATTAAGTTAAATAAGTTCTTTTTTTTCCATTATAATGTATTTGTGATGTTCACCAGTGTACATTCAAAGGTGGTCAGCAAAAATGGTGTACCTGACTTGTGCTGAATATGTTGAATGTATGCATTTATAATAAACTAACCAGTCATACATGTAATTTGTTTTCACTAATATTATTTAACAAATATATCATACATTGATTTCTGATTAATGACAAATTCATTTTAAAAATTCATTTAAATGTTTTAATGTCATTGTAAAGGTAACATCATCCAATATCACTCCTTTTTTTAAATATTCACTCTCCACATATTCACACACTTTCTTCAAGTTCTCAGCTGTAATTTTTTTCAATTCTTCATTGCCAATTGCTTAACACCTTCCATTTGAAATGCCACATTCCTCACTGCTATCCGATTTTTCAATGGGATTTAATTCAGAGTGGTACAAAGGGAGACGAAGGACAGCATGACCATTTTCAACTAGTAGCTTGTCTAGAACGGTTTCTTCAGCAACACATTCTTGTAATTGGGACAATGGCATTGTCATCGTTCCTTCTTTTTCTTTTTTCATCAATTGGTACACATTGTAGATAATTTGCCGCCCTTGGCTATGAATTACCTTTCGATTATTCATTTTCAACCTGACAACAAAATTCATACATTATTGCCTATTTCAAACCACTCATGTCAATATAAACAAAAAGATCATTAAACGCTCATCTAAACAGTTTTTACTCTCTAAACTGTACATTATTCTCGTACACCAAATTGAGGTTAAAAAGCAAAATTTGTTTTAAACATTACTTTTAGAATATAAAAGCACTTACAAAACTTGAATTTGACGAGTAAATACCATGTATTGGTTTAATACACCAGAAATACGCCTTGGAAATCCAGAAAATCTGTAATATCAATTAAAAATAATAAATGATAGTTTTTAACCAAATTTTTACATACCTTATAACAATTTCCCTTTAGTCTTGAGAAAGACTAAATTACAATTATTGAAGTTTTTGTACGTCTACATAATACGCAATTCGTCATTCTCCAAAGTTTTTGTCATTTATGGTAGTATTTATTTTAATATCTGCGTTTACGCCACTGGACATAGCACAATTTTCATTTTAAGGACGCGGAACAGTAGTACTGTTCTAGGAGCGGCATGGTCAAACAATGAGGATCGCACTGTATTATGTTTTAATTAAATTTTGTTATTCTAGAAAAAAATAATATTTAACTTAAAGTTATTTTGTACTCGTGTGTAATTTTTTTAGGCAAATAATACGAAACAATAAATTTAGTGTGTATAAATAAATTGCTCATTTAATTGAAAGTACAAATTATCATTGAAATGTGCTGTATTTTATAAATTGTGGGCGTTATTGAAAACAATGTATATCTAAAAAAAGACAGACAATGGCGTACATATACTATTCATTTACTTTAAAACGCATTTGGAGAAACAAGCAGAATATCGATGGTGACTAATTGCAAATTAATAAGGCGTATGTGTTAGTTACCCTTTTCACCTGTGATGGTTTACAGGTGGTAAAATAAAATGCAAATAAGCATATGCCGTTAAAATGAATTAGTTATCATACGCCGATCTACACACTAAAATCCTTATCATGTTAAAACATTATACGATGACCTACATTATTGTTTTTATTTTGGGAGACAGGCTTGATTAGAGTACACCTTGAAAAATTTTAGCAAATACACCAATTGACTCACAAGGAGTGAAGCACTAATTTATTCTAAACCACAAAAGTGATGTAACAACTATATAATCAATGTAATCTGCAGTACAATAGATGGAATTATTTGAAATTTATAGGAATTGAAAGTCTTGATAGCTTTAGAATTAGACTTTATTTTGTTTTAAGAACATAATGCAAAATTAATTAACTATACAATCAAGGCCAGCAGCATCATGTTTGTTCCCTAAAAGCGTTTAGCTGTCGTTTTCAAACATTTTTTAGTAAATAACTTTATGATATGTAACATACCATGTTACTTGTTAGAGGGATGTTTATGCTATTCTCGTAGCCAAATGGCCTTCATTAGTAACAATATAAAAACAAGTTAAAAGTTTCCAAAGTAATTTCTTGCCTTCTTTAAGTGAAAAACATTAATGAACCGTTGAAATAACATCATTTTTAATTACTAGGTAAAATTGCTAAGTTGTAAGGCACGTTTGGTTCAGTGTTAAACAGACTTGTGTTTTAATCAATGTTAAACCAGGAAAATGTACGTTCAGGCCCCAGCTACTGATACCGGCATTGTTTACAGATTGATTAGAGTATTAACAACGTTCATTATTATCGATTACTTATACAGTGTATGATTAAGGATTTATTATTGAAGCTAGACAATAGAAGTACCTATGTTTTAAAAATATACTATATATCTACAGGGTGTCACGTAAATGCAGGAGATATTAAACTTGTATTTTTTTGTAATTGTACGTTCTGTATATTACTTCATTTTTGAATCCTGCTCACTCTCCCCAACCCCACAATACAGCACAAAATAGGTTACACTGAGTGCTTTAGAAACCACTTTTGAAGGCTTTCAAACTATATAGCCAATTAGGGAAGATATATTAACACATGACTAGGTAATCGACAACTTTTAAGGTTTGTGAGAATTCTTAATAGATTCTTGTATTTTGTTAAAATGGCTATCGTGTGTAAGAATAGTTCAAAACATGGTGGTCACAAATCTAATTTTTTTTTAAAATCAACACCCCGTAGATTATAATTGCATTCGATTTCTTTCATATATTTCTGTTTGTAGTTCCCTATAACTAAATGCGATACTTTTCTAAATCGCAGGCTGTGAGAAACTGAAAATAATATTTTGTATTTAAAAAGTTTCTTAATCGTTTTATAGTAGAACCACAATACTCATCTTTTGAGTATCAAATCGTGTTTTTTATTTATTTTTGATACAAATTTAAACGTTAAATGATATGCGTGTTTAAAAGCAAATTATGGAATCTAATTTTATTGTGGTAAAGAATAGCCAGATCTTTAATAAATTAAAAATATTATACTATCTTGAAGGTGCCGTGACCAGAATATTGTCGCAACGTTTCTGTTATTAAAAGAAATTTTAATAACAAAATAGCTAATCAAATTTATAAGCAAGTGCACTTAGACGCAACCAAGTACATATTACTAGGAAGTAATTGGATAAAAACGATAGAGATCTTTTATAGTAAGATCTGGAAATTTCATCTATATTAAATAGTGAGGTTTCTGATAAAATTGATTCATTAACCTTCAGATGTATGGAAATAACTTTTGACATTTCAACTAAATTTCAAAAACTAAATTATAAAAACATCAAAATAATAGATTATTTTTTCAAGCAGTTCCTAAACTACCGTTTGAAGGTATAATTTCCAATGGTGAGAATTCTATTAAAGCTTTATCTTTTGATGCTACGAACAAACTTAGATCTAAACCGTTAACATATAAAAACGTCAATGTCGTGGTTCATTAGATCTTAAACGTAATGAAAATAATATTACAATCAGATAAAGGTAATGCTACCGTTATTTTAAATATGAACGATTATAACAAGAAATTAGAACCACATACTAATCGCGAATTATCAAAGGGTTCCTTTTGAAAACCAAAGAACTTGTTAAATTATACTCTATCCAAGAAATAAAAAAGAAACTAACTAACCTTTTCTACCAAAATTGGATGGTCTACCGAAAATCCATGAACCTAATGTTACTTTAAGGCCTATTCTTAGGGCAACTGGAGCTCCTACATAAAATCTTGCTACACAAGTTACATTTTTATTGCAACCTCATATATCTAAAACACTCCATTATGTTAATAATTCTGCCAATTTCAGTGAAAAAATGCATAATATCGTAATTGAAGATGGTGATAAAATGGTCAGTTTTGATGTTTCACTTTTTACAAAAGTTCCTATAAAAGAAACTATTGAATATCTTAATCATATTTTTCCAAAATAAAATAACAAATAACTGTTTTACAACTACTTATTTTCAGTAATAAATTCTATGTACAGCTAGATATGTAGCAGTTGGTAATTTTCTTAGTCCTATTGTGGCTAAAAACCTTTAGTATGGTATAGATGTGTAGTTGATACATTTATTATTTGGAGACAAGGAGAAAACGCCCTACATGAATTTTTAGTTTTTACAAATGGTATTCATCCAAGCATTTAGTTTACCATGGAAACTAAAAGAAGTTTACCGTTTCTAGAAATAATAATATCTAACACCAATAATTTTAAGGTCTATCGAAATATGACACATCCATAGATAGCTTCATAAATTATCAAACCACCATCCACGTCAAAAAATAGGAATTGGGCATTCACTTAAAGATATTAATAACATTACTACATTTGCGAGACATAACCATAATGAAAAACTACGGCTTAATGTAGGTATAGCTCTTCTTTCTTTTATAACTATTATTACAGATAGAATTGAAAAAATAAAATTCTAATTGGTCATGAAATTAGGACAGTTTGACATTTAGGGTCTCATAAGGGTGTTTCAAATCCACTGTCATTTTCCGAAGTGTATAAATTGTTTTGTTCTTATAGAAAAGGAGACATTTGAACCACAAAACGTAGCTTTGATACTAGTCGTAACAAGCACGTGATATTTTGTAGATGAAGTCAACCACAGAAGTTTGCGGTAGCTGAGCGTCCTTTAATTAATTTAAATCATGTGATTCAATTTGATAATACCGAAATTTCATCAAGATAAATTCAACAGACAAGAAGAAAATGTGTAATTAAACAGGTTTTGACATTTTATAATTAAATAAAGGCTTTATTTTAACTTCCGGTACCTATGTCTTTTACGAATTTTTAGTATGTTTTTCCTAAACCTTGATGCAATGCTTATCAATTAAAATGTTAAGTTATAACAACATTACAATAATTTAATATATGTGGTTAAAATTAAAATCACATTAAAAATACACATTGTGTATTTAGTGTAAAATAACAATTTCAATTATTAATAACCGAAAACTACACCTTTGTTAGATTTGACTAGATAAATACAATAGTACTTAATTGGTATGCCAAGTGTCTGTAAATGCTTTTATTAAATTCAAATTAAAGTTTTTCACAACTTCACACTTCCATCAGAACTTTATTAAGTTTTGTTAAATCTGTTCTTTGATTATAATATTTTATCCTTTGTCCGCTACAGGGTGTTCTGATTTGTCATCTTGAAGGCAGTTTCATAATATTCAATGTATTAAAGATCTAGTTATTCTTTACTAAAATAAAATTCTATAGTTGGCTATTTACACACGTTTATCAATTAATTAATTAATACTAATAGCATGTATGTATTTACGTTATCATATTTCATGAAACTCATAAACTCAACTAATCTACTAAGGAAGATAACTGTAATTGTTATCGAAACGTTGAAACTTGTATCAAAAATGAACAAAAATACACGATTTAACACCCAAAATACAAGTATTTTAATTATAATGTAATGTTGAAAGTTTAGATTTTAGTTTTATAATATATTACTTCCACATCCAAAAACAAAATTTGAGCAAAAAATTCTTGTCTATGTGTCTATGTGTCTGTCTGTGTGTCTGCCTGTGTGTGTACTACATAACTTTCAAAGGACTTAACATATCAACTTGAAATTTGGCACACATATAGATGTCAACTACCCACAGTAATATAATTGTGAGTATTTTTGTCCCTATAATTTTTCTGTACAACAAACGGTTTACAAGTTATTAGCAAAAAATCGTCACTTTAAATACCGGTTTTTCTTAATATCTCCGCTACTACTTCAAAAAGTGAAAATATCGTTAGATCGGAAATAAAATTTCTCACAAAAAGTGTTATCATTTTCGAAATATTTGGAACCTGTCCACACGATTTTTTGAAATCAAACCAAATTTCTGATCGAAAAGCATTATTGTATTTTTTTGTAAATTTAATCGTTTTCGAGTTATTTATAAAAAACCGATTTTTTGATGTGGAAGTGTTGATACAATTTTCAGCGGTTTTTTTCTAAGAATTTGATCAAAATTTTTACAAATGCGAAGAAAAATAGTCAATGAAGTGTGATTAAAAAAATATTTGTCTTTTCTGCAACACGATGGGAGGAACCACGCACGCACCTAGGTGGCACTCACGCACACACGTACCCACGCGCACGCACTCCTACACGCACACACACACCTGATGTTGGTACCGATTATGATACAATATTTGCTACACCAGAACCACCAATACCAGCAAAACCAATGAATAAATTGAAAAGGAAGCGAGAAAAAGAAAAGTTCCAGATTTACAATTAGTATACAGTATGAAGATAGCACTACATGATTGGGAAAGTATGTTAAGGAAAAACCTAATCAGTGCGATGCGTACACGAAGGCCGTATTGTATCAGAAAATAAATAATTTAAAGTTTTAAGCAGAATTGTCAACAATTGGTAAAGGCATCCCTGCTCGCAGCCAAAGTACTGGAGCATCCCTATGTGCTGTATCTAATTCTTCACCACTTATCACCATCACCACTTTCACAATATTTCCTCAAAAATACCTCAACATTACATGATGCAAAAACTGAATTAAATGAGTATTTGATTTTATAAAATTTACTAACTATAGTACGTCCCAGTATATGAGAGAGTAATACATCATCTTGACAGGAGCATACTTATTAAAGGTATATACTACAAGGCTTGTAAAATATAAAAATCTACAATGTTTAATACACTAAAATCCCAACCGCACGTATATGAGTTGTCTAATCTTCAGGCTTAAGTCGAATTTTAAAGAGCCTTCTGTTATTTGCCGTTTACCTGAACGTGTTTATTTCACACAATATTTTGCGAGCGGCACATTTACAGCATCTTTGTTTAAACTAGCTCAGTTTGCTACTGATTTCTGTTTTGCCGCTTCCATGCAAAAAAACGACATTATTTCACTAATAACGTGATTTATTACTCTCTGATATTATGGGACGTAGTTTAGCTGCGGATTTATGAAAACAAAGAACATATTAAGAGAAAAGTTTTTTTTTGTCATATTTATGTGGTCTTCGCTTACCTTTGAATATTCTTCTCGCAGAATTATGTAAATGGCTTCAGCAACATCAGGTATAAATTTTGCAATTGTAGGCTTGCCCACGCGGAACAAATACGATAGCGAAGGTTGGAGATCGCCTGAAAAATATACAACTGTATTAAGGGAAGAACAACTTCAGTGCATGTGATTAGATTGACCCACATAAATATGTAATTATATATTGCCTGTAGTTAGTTAGCGGAATGTTATAGCAAGCTTTATCCTTGGAGATACAGCTCGTCTCATATGTGTGTCGCGTTTTTGATTTAGTGATACAACGTTTTCCAATAAATGGTCAAACTCCTCAGCATTCATTCTAACAAAATTGCGACAGCAATTTTTATCGTCTGTACGAAGCTCGTACAACAAATTTTTTTAGTAATAAATTGTTTGCGACGCATAATCCATTGTTTTGTCCAAACAGACCTTTTCTTTCTTCTTGCCTCCATTCTTTTGTAGTTTATAACTACAATACAAGCGGCAATCTTTATTTCCACAAACATTTCAACCAAAAATTGATGAGGATCAAAATTCAATTATAGCAACCCTACAACCCTACTACAGGATAGAAAAATTTTGCGTATAACTGACCATAACTAGAGCTCATTTGAACATGCTAGCTTACTACACCTTTCATTAGTCTCATGTCCGTTGGGTAGTCGTAAACTTTGGTCATTAGCGAAAGCTATCAGTAGTACATCGTCCTTTTCTTCCATGACATCTTGTGACGGAGCTGTAGTAGCTGATCCTGCTGACAAAGTCAACCTCTTTGTCGATTACTTTGCATCAAATTCAGGTCTGAATGATTCTGGTAAAATTGTGCCGTCTACCCCATTTGCTATAAAAATCTACTTTTTGCACGATTGCGCTATTTCGTTTATTTACCATATCTGTTTCCAAGACAGTAGGATATGTTTACTGGTTGCGAGGCCCAACTCGTCGGTAAGTATTTTACTTACCGACGTCTTTGACTTACCAACGTAAAATTTTATATAGGTGCTACCTATATTTCACAACAATAAGAACAAAAAATTGGACATTTCTATTTAAAACGTTACTTTTGACTTTTCGTTTATTTAGTAGAAATTAAATAATTTCAATTGTGGTAAATTTAATACAATCGTGCAAAAAACAGTATGAGCATCACGAACATTAAGGGTTGTACCGGTCTCCGGCCAAACATGGCCGTCGACCGGTAAACGTCCCTTACTGTTCTTGATACTTAATATACTATTTTATACAAGCTCCTAAAATCGATTATAAATAAAATTGTCCCAAACAAGGCGACTGTACGTGACGGTATTCCATCTATCGTCCTTAAAAAATGCTACCCCGAGCTAGTACCTGTATTGTACAAACTCTTTTCGATCTCCATATCATCTGGAGAGTTTCCTTCATCGTGGAAGTTGGAAAATGTCCAACCTATTCCTAAAAATGGCCATAACACCGATCCCTCAAACTATTGACCAATAGCTATCACTTCCATTCTATCGATAATCATGGAAAAAGCGATTACCCGCCAACTACTTTCGTTCCTCGAGTCCAATAAACTCCTAAACGATCACCTGTATTGATTCAGACGGAGTAGTTCAACGGGTGATCTTCTTGTATGTCACCCAACATTGGAATAACACCTTAGAAAGGTCCAGTACGCTCACCAATTGGACCTCCAGCTTTCTTGACAAAAGACGTATACGTGTTGTCGTCGATGGCTTGCTTCTTTTCGGAAGAAACTACTGTTAATGCGGGCGTACCCCAAGGATAAGTGATAGCTCCCACACTTTTCCTGCTATACATCAAGGTGCTCATTTCCACAACAACTAACCCGATCCATTGCTTTACATACGACAACACTCTACATTGTAGTTCTCAGTTTTCCCACAACAATAAATCTAGTCAGGTCGTTAAAGTGAAAATGGCAGTCACAATCAACAGTGACTTATAACGTATCCTTGAATGGGGAAAGAATAATCTACTCTCGCCGACAAAATCCAGTGCTGCCTTGTGTCCGCCAAGGAAGACCGATAATTTCCTGCTCTAAATATGAATGGCTTAGGTCTCAAGTCACACAAGGTGACTATTTATATAAAAAGTAAATACGGGAGATGGACCCATCACCCGAAGAGTCTAAGGGATGCCAAACACTAATCAGTAAGAGGAAGTAGAGGGAGAATTTTCTTTTAAATTGGATGCAAATGTATGAGTTTTCATGCTCTCAGGTCTAAGTGACAAATGTAGTGATTATTTGTGGCAAGTTTTTAGGTGTCACAATGTAAAGTGTCAAAAAAATCAACTTAATTCTGTATTTTATTTCGGTTTTTTAAAAAGGCATAGTTAATAAAATGGCTAGCGAAACTTTACTCACTTGGAGAGTTTTCATTAAAATATCGTAAAATATCTGGGCGATCGTGGAATACTTAAAAATATCGAGTCAATTGATTTGAAAATTATGTTGTGGCATTAAAAGTCCTTTTAAAGTTCTTACAGTAAGGTTAGTTTTTTCGCTGGTCCAAATTTTATCCATATCAGAAAAAATCCTTTCCGTGGCGGCGGTTGATCCCGGTAAACACATACACATTTCAACAATGTTTAATATGTTTTTGTGTGGAATATCTACACTCTTGAAGTGTTTAAATAGCTAGACCGATTGTTTGTCAATAGAAACAGAAACTTTCTTTCACTCTTTTCTTGTTTGAGTGGTTGTATATTTTTTAATGTACAAAATTTCATCAAAACGTTCCGAATCATCTATATGAATATCAGGGTGTTGTTTTTGAAAGCAGCTAATGAGTTTCCAACATCTGAGCACAGAGGTACTTTTTTTAGCAATACCCAACGCATGCGAATCTTTCAAGTGTTGCGTCCATTTATCCAAATGGGCAGTCGTATAACACATGGTCACTGACGTTTTAAATTGGGTTACGGTTAGGTCTTCTCCTTCATTACCAAAGCTACTAACATAGTGTTAACCTGATTTGCAAAAAGTCGTCATTTTTCAGTTCACTACTGTTGCTTTAAATTTAATAGAACCATGTACACTTCTACCATTGAAGCATTTTCAGATTCCACTTGCAGCATACATTTATGAAATTGAGAAGCTTGTGAGTGGAAAAAGCATAGCCAAAGTTCAAAAAAATTGTTCTTAAAACTATTAAGAATCAACGTGGGACATTTCTTGAGAGAGAAGGTAACCCTGTGACGGTTTAGACATTTTTAGTATTCTTTTTATCGTTTATGCATTCAACATTTACAAACTTACGAAATTCTCTTAATTCTTCAAGTCGAACAGTATAAATGTAGAAATAGCCATATATCTTCACAATAATGGCTTCGATATCAACAGGCAAGCAGTCTGCTGATGTTTGATTACAGTTATCAATGTTATGAACAGCACAGTTCACACTAACTTAAGGTCCTTAAAGTAACTGCTGAACTTAATGAAAGACGATATTTTGGCTATGCTCCTCCAAAATTGCAATTTGTGTTGTCAGAGCACATTGCCATTACTTTTGTTGTTAATTCGTATTTGTCAACTGTTTTAATAATATATTCGGATATAACATCTGAAGTTTCACCGGGAAGGTCTTGAACTTTCAAAAGTTTTAATTAAATGCCGTTGTCTTTCATAAAATATCTTACGGGTGTGGGACAAGTTTTTACACTCCCGTGAATCAGTATGGTACAGAATTGGTCGTTCTAAGATAATTTTTTATGGAGCTTAAGGATTCTTTTTGTAAAAATTTACATACAGTACGTTGTTGAAAGCAACGTTTTATTAGCTTACTAGTGCAATCCATAGAACGAAAGGACTGATTGTGGATCACGTTGTGGTATAACCAAGTACATTCAATCGCAGCTAGCTTTTGTTCTGCATTTCCAAATGTGTCCTTATGAAAAAAAGACTACACTTTGCTACTACTAGAAGCAGTAATATCTGCCTTTTATGCTTAAGTGTCGATATCTGTTGAACAATGTCCGCCTTTCCAGTGTGTGCAAGTATAAACTGTGCACAATATTTTAAGAACTTTACATCACTATCTGAGGTTGTCTTTTTAATAAATGGATATTCACTTTCAAAATATCTATTAGATCTACACTTTATTTTTGGCATTTTCTGATTTTCTATTGTCTTAGAAATTACACTACGCTATAACGATGATTAATTTAAAAACAGTTATTTATTAACGCTTAACTTTAACTAATGGACTTTTTACACTACATTTATTTACAAATAACAGTAAATTGTGGAACTTGTGATGTCATCCTATTGTGTCTTATCTGAAGGCTATCTATTTCGTATTTTCTGGACTTTGATTAATTCCTTTTTTTCTAATAAAAGTCAGAAACGGGACAAAAAACAGATACCTTTATAAATACGAAACATTTACATAATTTATTAAAATAATTACATATACGAAATGAGGTGTTTAAAAAAGGGACTGTCCCGTATCATACGGGGCGAATGATCCCCTTAAACCTATAGTGAAAAATATAACCTTGTTTTCTGGCCCGTAGTTTGTACCTTAACTCTTTTATATTAATCACTCACATAAGCACTATATTTGCCGTACTTAGTAATATAGTTTATGTTGAGCTTTTCCGCCAACTGGTTGCCTGTATTGTATGTAGATTGCACAATATTATTCTAAATAACAAAAATGTAATTGATTGTGCATTAATAGAATATGTTAGAGAAAACTATTCTGAAACTTAAACAATAGCGCTTCATACAACAATCTAATGCATATACAGGGTGTCCCGATAGTTCAGAGGTTGGGTTAAAATAACCCCATTTAGGTTAACTTACCTTAGTCCGATTCTGCTTCCTTAAAAAGTTATGACCTTTCACAGATGCATTTTTTGTTTCGTTTTTTTTTCGATAACTGTCTCATTTTTCGAGATATCTTGTCTAAATTGGGTACAAGGGAGTTTTCGGGTAGACAAACATGAATATCTATTTACTTTCAACGTAAAAGATAGAGGGCGCCACCAACACCTTACTCATGTTCCTCGTTTCCGCTGCATTTTTTGTGGATAAAGATTTTAAAATACTTATTAACATTTCTGAGAGGTCATTTTATTTTTTTTTAATAGGTACTCTTATTGTATATCGCTAAATGGTTCCGCTTTAGAGGAAAATGCACTTAAAGTGAACTCTGCAGAATGTATATATTTGACTTGTATACTTACAAACAACTAAAAAACTATAAAACATTGAATTATGATGAATGGTATTCTCAAAATATCAGCTATTCGCCCTAATACATCTTTGGCCGCTTTTCAAAAAACTTCTTCTTATTCCAAAAAACGATGGATGCAGATTTCTAATTTCTTTTGCAGCTGCATCAATTCTTTGATATAGTCCAGCTCTTGTATTAATCACAGCAGCAGAATATACTAAAGTTTTTATGTGCCCTCACAAGACAAAGTCGATTAGATAGATTTAAATCAGGACTTCGTGGAGGCCGAAGATGTTCACTTCCTCTTCCAATCCAATTATACGGGAACACATTATTTAAGTGATTTTGCACCGCGAGAGGATAATGGGTAGGGGCGCCGTTTTGAAGAAACCACATCTCACGACGAACGTTTAAAGGAACTTCCTCCAGCAGGTTAAACAGGTTATGGAAGTTAAGAAAGTTTAGATACTCGTGGTCATTCAGTTTAGCTGGGAGTTCAAAAGGACCCATAAGAGAATCGTTCACTATTCTAAACCAAATATTAATTTTAAATTCGTGTTGAAAATGGTGCTCCCTTGTGGAGTTTGGGTTTTTGAAAGACCAGATATGGCGATTTCTGCAGTGAAATACCCCTCTTTTGGGAAACGCCTCATCCGTAAACAAAATATTGTTTATAAAAGATTGATCATGTCGTGGATGGCTTAAAATTCAGTTAGAAACATTCGCTGTTGCCAAGCTCATCTGGCAATAAATTTTGGATAATTTGAGAACAAATTTGTTGCGGCATTCTTAAACCTAATACTTAAACAATAAAACATTCAAAACTACAAAAAAAGCAATGTAAAAACCAAATATATTTTATGAGAAGTCAAATCAGAATTATGATTTTGTGGTGGATACCTAGTAGATTAAATTGGCTTTAAATTTTATGCAAATGATATATGTACATTATGCAGAGTTCACGTTAAGTGCGTTTTCCTCTAAAGCGGAACGATTTAGTCATATACAATAAGAGTACATTTTTAAGGAAAAATAAAATGACGTTTCAGAAATGTTAACAAGTCTTTCAAAATTTTTATCCACAAAAAAATACACCGGAAACCAGAAACATTAGTAAGGTGTTGGTGGTGCCCTCTATCTTTTACGTTGAAAGTAAATAGATATTCATGTTTGTCTAGCCGAAAAACTCCCCTGCACCAAGTTTAGACAAGACATCTCGAAAAATGGAACAACCATCGAAAAACAAATGAAATGAAAAATGCATCTTTAAAAGGTCATAACTTTTTAAGAAAGCAGAATTGGACCAAGGTAAGTTGGCCTAAATGGGGTTATTTTAACCCAAGGAAACTACCTCTGAACTAAGACCCATTATTTACGGTACACCCTGTATATCACAAAAACTCTTTGTCTTAAAGCATATTTACAAAAAAAGTTTCTCATCATATTAATGATAGTTTTGAAATTTTACTACATCAAATTTTGTTATATTAAATGAAATGAATTAAATGAAGAAAGGTATTATTTGTTAAATAAAAATAGAAACAATTATTATTTAAAAATAACATTTTCACTTTCAAACATGCAATCCATGATATTTATTTACGTACGACATGCGTTTATCAGATAGTGTAACTAATCTATTCAACGTTTGCATGTTTCATGGATATCTGTACATAGTTATATTATAAAATTAATGATTATGACTAAATTTTTAAAGAAAATAATTTGATGATTACGTAATCAACGCTACAGGTACCAAAACGCATGAATTAAAAAAAATTACATTTGTATCACATGAAGGAGCTCATACGTACACTAACATTACATAATCTTAGTGTATTATGCTGTATAATTACTGGTTTACATTAGGCCCTAATTAAATTGTTCTAATCATTCATAATAAAAAACTTCTTGTAGGGTGACTACCATTAATGATAGTACATGTTTTTTCACCATTTGATTAAATAAGAGTAAATCATTTAATGATTAACGCATATCGTCTAATGTTTCATGGAGAAATGTTACTATTTGAAATACTAAAATATATAAAAATTTTTAATTACTAAAATATATGTGTGATTATAAACCAGGTACTCTGATTTTAGTTCCGTTTTGTGGGTTATTTGATTATAATATTTGTTAGTTAATTGAAAATAACCACGCGACCTTTTACATATTGAGATATATCATTATAATACAAAGGTCTTCACTTGGTTTATTTATGACCTTCACAGCATATACCTAACAACCGTAGGATTCTACCTAGTTCTGTAATAACAGGAACTACTGCACTTAATTACCTGGTTACCAACTACAAAAAAAGGAATTCTTAATTGCTTAAGTCATGCTTGGTTTATATTCAACTTCTGTTTATTGTGTAAAGAAAAAAGTTTTAGTTCAGCTTGTTTGGATATTTAATTGAAGGTGCGTTTTCGCAATAATTGATCATTCACATTTGCTAAACAATAATCAAGTACTCGTCGTGATTTTAAAAACCAGAAAAACCTCTTGTAAAATTTCTGTCTTATAAACCAGCCAACAACATTCTTCACCTTATGTAATAATAACATTCCATACATTAACTGTTGTTTCTAAATAATGAGTACCATTTTTAAAAAATTACGAACTTTTTATTTTAGTACCTTACTTGGAAGTACTTAATTCCAACTAGTCTTGTCTGATTTTAGATACATATTCTATTCATAAATTTTAATTGTAAAAAGCATATGCTTCCTGTGTGGCATTTTAAATCAACTTTTTTTGTGCGTTCTGTTCGAAAATAATTCAACAATTAAACATATTGTTGTTATCTCTGAATGTATAATGAAAGGTCTGACAATCACAAGGCAACTTAAGGCCGTTTCACACGACGCCATAGCGATACCATTTATAGCGCGCGATAAATGGTCGCAATATGGTATTCATTTTTCACACACAACGATAGTTGGATACCATTTCGCGAAGTAAAATAATTATTTGGTGTTGCCGTAGTTCCTCAGTATGTTATGAAGTGTGATGGAGGGATGACGTAGAAATCTTTGAAAAATTACTTCGGCACGAAAAAAAATTCTTCAATTACTTCCGAATGAGCGAAGATACTTTTAATTTTTTGCTAGAGCGTTCATCCATACGGAAAGAGATTAAGTGCTCCGCCTAAAGAAATGTTAGCAGTTACTTTGAGGTAAGTTCTATTACAAATAACTAAAAATTAACCGTATGAACTGTAAATAACAAAACACATAACTATAATAACACAACACATAATGCTTGAAATACTGTAGGAAATAATAATGCACTTAATAATGAATGTAATATACTATTACAATTGCTCAAACGTATAATCTTCGGTGGTAGGAGGATGCAGACGCACGGCGATAGGAGCTCATCGATGGAGGTCTGAGTTCACGCACGTATCTTTTTTGTTTAATTTGTTTAATTAATGTCAGTACTCCCATGCGAAACTCCTGTTTTTCATCTTCATCAAAGCTTTGAACGGTAAGTGTTACGGATGTAAAAAATGCCGTGTCTTAATCTATTTCTGATGGTGGCGGTGGGGTTGGGGAGTAGCTTTTAAGGCTTTTAAAATGACTCTGTCTCTTTAGTCTACTTCTAATAATTTCTTGTGGAACTTGGCCCTGGTGGTGGATTTCTAACTTGTGATGATACGGTTGATGCGTCTTCTTCACTTTGTTGACTTTTCGTATTGTCGTAAATACTGTATTGATTATAGATAATAATCTATAAACTTGAATTATAAACACTATTTTTCTATAGTTCTGATGGCAGTGGCAGAGTCTGATTATAAGTTTATTTATGTAGACATAGGAGCCTATGGGAAGGATTGTGATTCTTCGATTTTTCAAGAAACTGTATTTTGGACAAAAAAGAAAGATGGTACGCTAAATATTCCTGATACAACTGTTTTACAAGAAACAGATATAAACTTGGCATTTATATTGGTTGGAGATGAGGCATTTGCATTAAGTGAAAATCTGTTACGACCATTTGGAGGACAAAATCTTAGTGTTATAATAAGGGTCTTCAATTATCGTTTAACACGAGCCCGAAGGTTTGTAGAATGTGCTTTTGGCATATTAAGCAACAAACGGAGAATTTTCCATAGAGCTTTTAAATGTTTCTAAACCATTTGCAAAAGATATTGTAAAAGCTGCCGTAATTTTACATAATGTGGTTCGTCAAAGGGATGAATTTCGTTGTAGTGGCATGTATGTTGCTGTACATACAAGACGCTTACAAAACCTACCTCAAGGTAGATCTGTCAGAGGTGGACGACATACTAGTGAGCTAAGTTCCGCAGGCTGCGAGGTACTGTATCTAGGAAAGTATCCATCGTAGAGGCTTGCGCAAAAAAAAGTTATTACTAAAACGGCCAATACAAAAACCTGGAAAATATTTTCAAGTTTCTGAAATGGCCGCTAGGGGGCGTAACTGCAATCTTGAATCTAAAAAAGTGATGTTTCTGTGAATTCTGCTATATTAACCCAATAAAAAAATTACTGATCTTTAAAGTCGAGGATAATCTGAACTTTTTTTGGCACTTTTTGGCGTATGTCTAAAAATAAAGTGGTGGGGGTATTCAAAGGTTTCCTTAAATAACCCCCTGTATCTTCGAAACGATTAAGCCGATTTTAACAAACTTGGGCGCGTTGAAATGAGATATTCTTGGGCTACAAATGTTATAATATTTGAAGTTTTGTTAGTTTCACATGTCGTCGCTAGAGGGCTTTGTTCGACATTCCGACAGAAACGGTTAATTTTCGCAAAAAAATTAAATGCATTGGTATGACTTTTTTCATGAACAAGTAGCTAAATGATGCCTAAACAAACTCGCGAAAACCGCATCTCGATATCTTGTTCCTAACCTAAAATATCGGCCAAAGAAAACTTTATACGAAAATCCCTTAAATTTTTATTTTTTTTAACTATATTTTTCTGGAATTGTTTCTATTATGTAAGTTGTGGCGATAAAAAGGACCGATTTAAAGGAGGAAGGTTTTTAATGCCCCCGTAAATGTTAGAAATGCTGACCATCACACTCTATGCATTGCTGAAGTCCCTCATTACTAGACAAAACTGCAGCTTCAATTTCGGCTCTCGTTATGTTACGTATTGCGTTACGAATCGGGTTTTTCATATCTTCTCTAGTAGTAGGTTGAGTCCGAAACACGATGTCCTTTAAGCGCCCCCATAAATAAAAATCGAGGTAAGTTAAGTCTGGCGATCGCGGAGGCCATGGAAACAGACTTCCTCTTCCAATCCACCGCTGCTGAAATACTGCATTAATATGCTCTCGCACATTAATAGCAAAATGTGCTGGGCAACCATCTAACTGCAAACACAATTTTTGCCTTGTTTCCAGAGGCACATCTTCCAACAACAACGGTAATTTATTGGCCAAAAAGTCAATAAATGCATTGCCATTTAGGGGTTGCTCGAAAAAATATGGCCCAATAATTATGCCTGCCAGTATGCCACATCATACGTTTAAACTCCAACGTCCTTGGCGCTGAACTTCACTCAACCAATGGGGATTTTCTGCAGACCAATCATGCATATTGTGCGGATTGACTCTCCCGTCACTACTGAAGGTGGCTTCATCGGTACAAAGAATTTGAAATAAAAAATTCTCTATTTTTTTTGCGTATCATGCCTAACATCCATTGGCAATAGTCCAACCTTCGATCAAAATCTTCCTCTTTCAAGGCCTGATGCAAAACGACATGATATGGGTGCATTCTTAAAGTAATTAAAAAAAGTTTAAACGAATACCTATATATTTTGATGGCCATTAGAACTTACCTATGGTCCTTTGGTCCGTTGTCCGTGATATGCCCAACTCAGTGGATAATGCTCTTGTGCTAACATGAGGATTTCCTTCAATATAGCTCAGTACACGGTTAATATTTTCTTGTGTTCTTCCAATTCTTTGCCGTTGAAACGTAGGCCGAAAACTACCATTGGCTCGTAAGCTCGCCACTAATCGGGGAAAAACTCTTACATCGCAAGAACAGCTTCATTATTCGTAAAACGCATTTTGAAAGCACAAAAAATGCTCAAAGTAACGCGAAAGTATTGACAATTTAAGGATTATGTATATTTTGTTTAGGTATCTGTTTCCATTGCCTGCTTCTATTAATTGTATTTTTCGTATATATCCATTATGAATATGCATTTAAACAAACAAAAAATAGGCCTTTCGTATAACTTTTAGCATTGCTTACTTGCCCGTAGTAATTTCGAAAAGGGTGATTTTATTCTGGTGAATAAATTTACAAACATTTAAAATTGCAATTTCTAGGTAACCTATTCAGAGCCGAAATTGAAGCTGCAGTTTTGTCTACCCATAAGTGGCCTCAGCAATGCACAGAGTGATGGTCAGCATTTCGAGCATTTACGGGAACATTAAAAACCTTCCTCCTTTAAATCGGTCCTTTTTAGGGCCACAATTTACATAATAGAAACAATTCCAGAAAAATATAGTTAAAAAAAAAATTTAAGGGATTTTCGCATAAAGTTTTCTTTGGCCGATATTTTAGGTTAGTATCTTCATCATACCTAATATTCATTTCTACGAACTTCTAATATGTGTGATCCACTTATCCGTATGTACAAGATTTGTTTGTCACAGTTACTTATTTTAACTTAACGAAAATTCTGTAAAAGATATCACATTTGTAATTACTCCCTGTAAATTATTTAAATTTTATTTCCTTTGTTAAAAAGAGATTAATTTTTTGCTTGAATTTGTTTTGCTAACAGAAAAACTATAGTAAAATCCATTTAGTAGTAGCTGCTGTCAATCAGTGTCACTCGAACTCTAATTTCTGTAGTTTGTCGAATTTATCTCTAAATTTTTCTTTTACATGCCTCGACATAACTTAATTTCTAATACTGAAATGACCGATATGGTGGCAATTTATTCCCAACAATATTTTAATGAACGCGATGCAGCAAGAATCTATCGGAAACTTACCAAATTGTAGGCAACCTGACCGAAAAATATTTTCAATATTACTTGCAAGATTGGGCGCACTGTTCAAGAAGAAGAACAATTATTAAGTACTGTTGAGGATGACGCAACAATAATTATTCGCCGATTATCATTAAATGTTGTATTATCCCGTACTGTAACATCTAATGTTTTACATATGCAGGAGCTTTATCCCTTTCTTTATAGACCAGTCCAAAATTTACTGTCCTGTGATTTTTTGTGAATTTACACTGCGCAAGAACAGACAAAATCCAACGTTAGTAAGTAGAATTTTATTTACAGATAAAGCAACGTTTACTAGGAGAGGAGTTTTAAACAGAAAAAATAATCGTATATGGGATGACGACAACCCACATGTCACTTTGGAGCATGAATTTAAAATTAACATCTGGCGCGGAATAATTAATAACAATCTTGTTGGTCCTTTTGAACTGCCAATATATCTAACTGGCGATAATTACTTAACTTTCTTAGAGAGAACTTGATTGATTTATTAGAAGATGTGCTCGTGAATATTCGTCATAATATGTGGTGGTTACAAGATGGTGCCCCTGCTCATTACACTGTGGTTGTACAGGATTACAATAATATATTTCCCCATCATCATTTCATAAAGTAAGGAGAAGCTTCCTCAAAACATGCATACCGAGCTAGTAGTGTAGTGGTGACACGACCTGCTTAGCACTCGGGAGGTAATGGGTTCGATTCCCGTTACCGTCTACCTTGTATGAGGTTTTTTCAGGGGGTTTTCCTCATACACATGTAGCGGCATGATCACTGCGTATATGCACACCATGTGCGGCTGCTTAGGCGAATGATGGGGTAGTATTTTCCCCCTCAGAACCCTAACTCCGTTCCTTCCGATCCTATCCTGACCACACCCATCCTTAATCCCACCATGCATATATACGTAATGTATGTATGTATGCTGGGAATTCATGGTTGTGGCTGAAGGAGCTCGGAAAGCTCGAGCAGCCCGCCCTACCCGTTGGGGAGGGAATGAAATACGTGGGAAAACAAAAAAAAACCTCAAAACATGCCAGAAATGTATTGAAGTTAACGGTCAACATTTTGAAAATAAGCTTTAGTGTAATCTTTTGATTTAATGGTTTTTGTTGTTTATTTTGGTTCAATTTTCTTGTTAGTCTATTAACCATTATATTCTGTTTTAAATTTGGTTACTTTTTTTTATTGTATGTGCATTTGTGTACATAATTTTTTGGGAGGGGCTAGAAGTTAATTAATATGAAAACAATCATTTTTGATAGAAATTCTGTAGTACTAAATTTAAATACATTTTTTCTTGGAAATGGTGCAGTTTAGGGACTTCATCTATCTTTGTAATCACCTATTGTTTTGTCCCAGATGCACGGTCTTTGTTCTGTCAGTTCAATCAGAGTTAAGGGGTCATATGCATTCTTTACCATTTTCTTGGCCATCTTACTGCTGCCCTGAAACGCTCCTTGAACAAATTGCGACCGATTATGGTGAATCATGTGAAAACGTGCATAAACTTGTACTGGCTACAATGGTGGCGATAAACAATAGCGCGATTTCAGTAGAACAAAACGCGCGTTCACGCCATATAGCGTCGGCGTTACCATAGCCGTAACGGTATCGTCTATGTGTGAAAACGGCTGATTTAAAAACAAACCATTTGGTGTAAAGCAATATTGAAGTGATGTTGTTGAATTAGGTGGAGCATAATTAAGTCATTATATAATTAATAAAAAAATATAGTTAAATTTAACTCAATTAAAATTACGTTTTGTTATGATCAGTATATGAACACGCACTCTTATCAGTACATTTTTTGCCATATCTGGGATACTGTTACTACACAGGTTTCTTAGCGACTACCTAAAGGTTATTTTGGTTTGCCAGCATAATTAAACGAAAAAAAAAATTGTTAGATCAAAAATGTCACCGTGGTTGTTCAATGTATACATGGATAAATGTCTTAGACAAGCATGTACCGATACAAATGGTGTAATGGTTGGTGACGTAAATGTACGACTTCTAGTGTATGCAGATGACGCAGTCTTATTAAATGACAGTGCGGATGAGCTGCAAACCGCTCTGAGGAAGTTCGATACAGTCTGAGAGAGCATGGATGTTTACTGCAGATGGTACAATTGAGAGCGAGATTGGACGAAGGGTCAATGCTGGAAGGAAAGTGATTGGAAGTATGTGGACGATAATGAGAAATGAAAGCATGAGCCTAGCTGCGAAACGAGCAATCTATAATAGCGTATTCGTCCCGTCAGTACTGTATGGAAGTGAGACATGGGTATGTCAAAAAAAGCACGAAAGAAAAATAAATGCCATGGCTAATACCTGAGAAGCGCATGTGGTAAAACGAGAAGGAATAAGATAAAAAATGAATGCATAAGGACGGAGTGTGGTGAGGAAAAGACGATGATGGATATGTATAAAAGTAGTACATTACGTTGGTTTGGTCACATTGAGAGAATGAACAACGCAAGATTAACGAAACAAATATATGTGGGTGAGGTTAGGGGAAAGGCCGGGCCTGGTAGGCCGCGTAAAACTTGGCTGAATGTAGCAGAATCTATGATAAAGGAAAGAAAGATAAGGAGTTTTAAAAACAAAAGGGCATATCAGAGACTATGTATGAACCTTGCGGAAGCTAGAGATGTGTGTGGAGATAGGAAATCATGGAAAAAGATTGTGAATGAAAAATAAATAAAAAGCAGGGATTGTTTTTGCCTACCCCGCAAGGGAATGGTGTGAAGGTTAAGTTAAGTTAAGTTAAAATAGCTTAAAATGAGAAAAATTATTGAAAATATGTATGTCTACAGTAACGATGGAGATTTTTTGACACCAAACCAGAAATCAGTATACTGGTAAATGAAGGATCGTTAAATTTACTATCCAGCAAATTACGCCAACAATGAAAATCAATCATAATTAAGCATTAAATATTACATTAAAAAATATATATTTTATTTACCGACACATGGTTGCCTAATAAAGCCTTTTTTATCTTTTTCTATGATCGTAGAAAAAATATTGTACACAACTCCTGCAAAAAGGCCTCGTTGAACAAATTCACGTCGAGTACAATAAACACTTTTTGCACTTGTTACATACATAACTATTAAAATACGTTCTTTTCGGAGAGAAATATCAATAACCTATTTTTAATGTCTTGTTTTTTTTCTTAAACTTGAATTTGTTTTACGTCGTAAATATTCAATTGTGTAATAAATTTTTATATAATCTACGATATATTTGTTACCCACGGCATAGCATATACATTAAATATACGTTAAATTATAAACAAAAATGATGAATGCATTTTTAAAGGAGGAGCCTGAGATTTATTTCCAATTTAAAAAAATTTTCTTGTCTTCTATGGGCTGCGTTGAAATATAGTCACCCTATACTTGATCTAAGTATTGCTAACAGTGCAGATCATCTGTTAACAGCATTGAACACTAACCATTACAAACGGATACATTGTAATACAGTATATTAAACTTAACTGACGGAGGAAATTTCGTTATTTTAATATCAACATGTAATCGAAGTTCTTATCTTGAAAGAAAGATAATTAAAGGGTATTAATGATAAGTGAATGAATCGTAACATTTGACAGTGTTTTTCAGTGTACGTTTTCTTTCATGTATTTTATTTAGTTAATTTTAAAAATACTATTAGAGGTTGAAAAAGAAATGAAGAGATGGGCTGCGCTTTACACATGCTGGAAAAAATGTGGTAGAAATAATACGTGTTCTCTCACATAGTCCGATATAGTCCGATCAATCGTGATGAATCGCTCGGAGCTCTGAAGCTCACATAATTTTTCTATTTTTAAGTTGGATATACGGCAAAATAAAAGTGTATGCTGAAATTCAATTCATATGGAATTTTTTCAGACTAGCGAAATTCTTTTAATGAACAATGTAAAAACGGGCGTATGTTTTCCACTTGTTTCTTTAAAAATTGGAAAATGGTCGTTTTTTCGCAAAAGAAAGTTAGTTAGTCGATGTTCGGCAATATAGATACATAATTGATCCACATTTTAGTAAAATAAAAAGCACGGAATTGTGACTTTAATATAAGAAAGGTAATCGAGAGCGCGAATTACTTCCTTCGAGAGAATATGAGTGGACTATTATAAGGGTTCGTAGGTACATACTAAGATGTGGATTGAAAATCTAAACAAACGATTCAATAAGCTGGTGTAAACTTTAAAAAAGTGTCATTGATCTGTAATACTATTTAATTAATTAACGATATCTAAGTTGCACAAAATTGTCTCTTGATAACATAGGGTAGTAATTTGGAATTTAATTGCCAATACACTATCTCGCAAGAACATTATTATATTCAGATATGTTTACTTAACCGACGTTAGTACGCTACGGCATTTCTACCTACAGCTTAAGCTGTAAACAATCTATTTGTACACACATAAATAAACAGTTTGAATTTTTGTAAAGGGAAACACTTATGTGCTGACATAACAATTCTAAGAGCGGAAGTAAATTCAACGCTACATATTAATATTACTAAAATATCAATCATTAGTTTTATTTTTAATTAAAACGTGTCCGTTTATAAGTGGGTTGTTGGGTTTCCCAGGTGTCGAGGTTATGAAGGCAAGGCGCACATTATTCCGCAATCTTATTACGTTTTAGAATTCAAAGCGCACTGCAAGTGTGCTGTAGTATGAGATACCCTAGTATTTCATTGCCTAATTAGTATCGTTTATAGATTTTTTGCCAATGTAAAATAAATTAAAGTTAGTTGTGTAAATTAATCACTGCTGTATAACCGTTGAGTTGTTTGACTGCATGGGTTCATTTTAGACAAAGAGAGCTCGCATTTATTAAATATTCATGTAGTATCATCAACTATTTCTGAAAAACCCATATTTGTAGAGAGAGAAACTGCGACCTCTTCAAGACCGTATTGAACGAACCGTTGCAATTGTACTCAATTGAGGGTACTTGGTGTAAGCCGTAGCCCATAGACAAGCTTGCGGAGATTACCGTTATCTGTGTGGGTGGCGCTTCAGGATTAAGCCGTACAGGTACTGTAAACTTTTAAGAATTAGGTTTTTAAACAAAATTCTAAGTGGACTATTTTCATTTTTGTAGCCCAAGTTGTATTTATTGTTAAAAAAAATCGTGTGTACGTTTATGTAGTAGAGGCCTCTTATTATTATTAGGTTACACTTTACACTCCTAAACAGGCTTAGTAGCCCAATTAAAAAGGAGTTAATAAACATAGGAGGTTAAGAAATATCGACTAAAGCAGATATAGGAAAGCTGAGACCGCGCAAGTGTGATTGCTTTATTAGAAAATACATAAAATAATCAGTTTTTACCCGAAAAATACATTTAATTTCATTAGCAGAGCTTTTAAAAGTATGAACCTTGTTCACAATTGATGCAAGGACTGAAATCATCCGATACAAAGGTGAATATAAAAGCAGATTAGTTTTAGAAACTGGGAGATAAAAACCGCTAGTCAACCGTGTATTACTTGTTTAACCCTAAACTGTATTATGCCTAAGATTTTTTCACAGTCCATTCTACCAGATATCACCTTAAATAGGAATACCGCAGATTGTAGACGCCTTCTGGTCTCTAAGCTGGTAAAGCCATACTTGATTAATAAACACTCCTGAGGAAAGTCTTGACCTGGAAAAGTGATTGTTCGTCCGAAGAAAACCAATATTTTGGAAAGCGTCGCTAACCTTTTTCAAGTGTACCAACATGTATCGAGTAAGATGGACACCACATTATTGATCTGATCTGTATTCTAGCTTAGAGGTGACATAAGAATTATATAAAATAATAACGCTTTCTCGTGAAAATGTTTAGAATTCCTAATAATAAAACCATGGATTTGATATGCCGAGTTCACAGTTTTTTTTCAATATGTGTTTGAAATGACCATTTCATATCAATAACTCGCCGAGGTCAGTTATCGTATTAGGTCTAGCGAAGATGAAGTTATCTATATTGTATTGAAACCTGATGTTGTCTTGTTTACGAGTGAAAGACATAACTGCCGATTAGGAATTGTTAACCGTCAATTTCTTTAAGTTGCACCACTCGACCATACGTTCGATATCACGTTGTCTCGCGTTATCGTAAAGTATACATTAAGCAGTCAACATTAAGGTTATTAATTAAATCATTGATAAAGATGTTAAAAAACAATGTTCACTGGATAGAACCTTGAGGCACACCAGAAGTAGCAATATAAAGAGCTGATTTATACCCCTTGCAATACACTAAAGAGTTTTGATTATCAAAGTAAGAAATAAACCGCTAAATAAGGTCATCTGAAAAACCAAACTTGTCGTAAGGGATACAATGATCCATCCATCCTTGCACAGACATATATACGACATCAACTTGAAGTTTATTGTCCAAACTCTTTGAAAGGCACTGAGTAAAACACAGCAAATTTGTGATGGTGGATCTATCAGGATAGAATCTATGCTGAAGTGGACAAATTTTTTGTGTAATCCAAAATATCAAATGTGTATGCAAAACTGCTTCAAATACCTTACAAAAGTTACAAAGTAGAGAGACAGGTCGACAGTTAGTAATATCAGTTTTTGGTTCCTTCCTGAATTTGTAGTTCTGTTGTAGTGGTTGATGCATAACATGGTCTTCCCACAACGTGTCTGTGCATTTGATGGGGTGAAGTGGACTTATATGTTCAGTTGTGGGACTGTGAAATTAATGATAACCTTAAATTTAAGTAATAATACTCATATTAATAATTATAATGATAATAATAATAATTGTTCATTGTTTAATTATTTTAGATTACAAAAATGCTTAGAATATACAAAAAAAGTTGGTTGTCCAAGCAAAATGAACACATCACAACGTGTTTTTAAAAAGGGCAGTGGCCGCGGTACGACGTAGTGATGTGGGAGTGCGAACTGCGGCCGAGGTACCGTACACAATACTGAATAGAAAATTTCAGAGAAAGCAAACAGCAAAGTATGGTGGGCAACCAGTTTTATTTGGCGAAGAAAAAACTAGATTGACGGAAATTCTGTGCGGATTGGGGCGTTGCATCGAAATGTTTTGATATCAGGTGCATGGATCAACGATATCTGAACAAATTAGGTAAAAGGGAAAAACGCTTTTTGGACAACCCACCTGGCATCGATTGGTTTAAATCCTGTTTGTCAAGACGCCATGACTTGACAGTAAAATTAGCCGAAAACACCAAGAGAGTAAGAGCTGTTGTTATCATACGAAATTGTGGAACAATATTTTACTCATTTACAAAAGGCTCTTGATGGTGTATTAACATTATTAATTAAGACGAGACGAACTTTTCTGATGACCCGGGTGCTGCGAAAGTTGTGGTTAAACGAGGAATGAAACATGCTTATCGAATTGTCGATACATCAAAATCTAGTACAACGGTCATGTTTGCAATAGAATGTAACGGCACTCTACTTCCACCTTATGTGGTTTACAAAGCCAAACATCTATACCCAGAGTCGACAGAAGGAGATTACCCAGAGTCAATCGATGAACAAATGGATTGTTCGACAGTGAAACTTTTGAGGACTGGTTTTTCACTATTGCTTTACCATATTTGGGAAATTTGAATGGTCCAAAATTGAGGATTGGTGATAATATAAATAGTGAGTGTTTTTCGACAATGTGAGAATAATAATACATATAAGGTTTGTCTTTCTTCCTCCCAATTGTACACATTTGCTACAGCCACTAGATGTGGCCTATTTTAGGCCGTTCAAAGCAGCTTGGCGAGCAGTGTTGGAAACGTGGAAATTAAAAAAAATCGAGGAGTGCTAATGAAGACATTATTTCTCGGTTCGTTGAATGAAAGTATTACCAAATCGGTGCCAAATCTGAGCGGATTTAAAGCCTTTAGAATAATCACCATATGAACCACGTGTTAAAAAAGTTAAACATCTTAGAATAAACCCAGAACCAGAGGAGTCACAGAATATGGAGAAAGCATGGTGCAATACAGTTCTCGACCATCTCACTCAAACGAGAACTGAAAATAGGGAAACGGTCAAGCGTGGGAAGAAGCTAAACATAATTGCAGGAAAAAGTGGTTCGGTGTCCGACCTAATACCGACCCTTATCGATGATGAGGAAAGTGATAAGGACATTGAAGTATTGGATTTGGATGAAGATAAACTGTCCGATAATGCTGGTAATATGTCAGAGGAGAAAGAAATGCCAACATCGCCTCATTGTCTATCCAGATGCCCCGGATGTTTCTGTGGTCCAAAAGAAGCAGATAACAAAGAAACTACCAGGAAAACTAGTGCGGAATGGGAAATAGTATATTAAAAAACAAGTTTCATAAGACCACTCTTGAAGCACACATTCAAAGAATGAGTTCCTCAAGGTCTTATGAAACACGTCTTTTATGCTATTTTTTGTAATGTGCCCTTTTCAAACAAAAATGTTTACTTTAGTTGATTTAGGGATTTTTGTGAGGGTTGGTAATGTCTTAATTTTAAAAGTGAAAATTTGGTCTATTCGCCTTTCGTTTTATCCAAATTCTGTCACAAAACACGAAAATGGAAGCTAATCAAGATAATCTTCCTTCCTGAAATACGTTAAATTGCCAAAAATACAGTCGCAAATTTGCTGACTTCAGAGTTTTCCACTAGACGCATCCTAGTTTTGATTCATTGTGTAAGAGTGACATGCAAGACATAATTCCGAATAAAGCTTAGCTAACCTACAAATTTTGGTAAAATGGTCCGTAAATTATTGGCTATAATGACATGGACGATGATAAGGTCAAAATGGAAGCAGATTACAGAAATACGTTTTTTAAAACATTGGAAGTTATTGTTTAGAATAGGCAAGATCGTTTTTGTTATATTTTTAAGACTTCTTTTTCAGAATTGTTCCTATTTTTGCTATCTATATCCAAAGATGGGAATTTTATGAAAATTCTTATCTTTTATGCTTAAATAAAGTCTTAAACGTTACCTACTGTGTTTTACTAGGATCGGAAGGAACAGAGTCAAGGTTCTGAGGGGGAAAATGCTACCCCAGAATTCGCCTAAGTAGCTGCACATGGTGCGCGTATATGCAGTGACCATGCCGCTACATGTGTATCCACGTCATCCCTATATAGGGGGTGAAGCTGGGTCACTATTTAGCAAAAAATAATAACAATAATTGAGTTGCGAAAATTTCAACAATATGCTTTTTCTAATCCTTTATAGTAACGCTTTAACATATATTTTTTTCTGCATAAGAAAACTAACATATTTTTGAAAAACCTTGAATTTTGATTCACTTCACCCCGTTTTTTTTTTATGATTGTGGACCTGAACGGGCTAAATTTGGCCTATCGTGCTAAAGCACTCAGGAACACTTAGGTGGATGGATAGAGGGATAATGAATTGCCAATAGATGCCTATGAACAGCTACCTTAAATTTTCTCATATAAGTGAGAGGAAAGCAGGAACTAGGGAGATCATTCCAGAGCTTAGAAGCCGTGTAGAAAAATGTGGATTGCGCTCGTTTGGTACGACAAGTGGAGATTTGTACTGCATACTGATGATGTGACTGAGCGAACCGAGTGTTTCTCGCAAAGATAGTCCGAGATGGTATCAAAGAATATAATTCAGCAGCACAATAACCGTTGTAATAACGATAATACAAAGAAAGAACTGAAACCAATCCTTCTGTGCTCAAGGGACTGTATGTGAGAAGTTAAGGACGGGTGATTGATAAGCCTAATCGCTCTCTTTTGAATACGATCAACGATATCGAGAGCGTATTGGGGAGCACTAACCCAAAGGTGAGAATTATATTCCAGATGAGGCCGAATTTGGGCCTTATACAGCAGAAGGAGTTGTCGAGAGGTAAAGTACTGCTTAGATCTGTATAAAAAGCCTATTTTACGAGCAGCTGTTTTGGTAGACAGAAGATGGTCAACTCATGAGAGATTTGAAGATACAGTCATTCCCAACAGAGTAATAGAGTCTGAAAACTTAAGAACTGTGTCATTCATACTTACAACAGGAAATGATCGATCTTTTTTGGCGGACACAAGGCAACACTGAGTTTTGTTAGCATTAAATTTAACTAGATTATTGCTTCCCCATTCGAGAATACGTTCAATGTCTTTGTTGATTGAATTTGTGTGAACTTGTGTTTCAGATAGAAACAAAATATCAGGTTGTAGTTTATGTATTACGTCTGAGACTTCGTTTTCGAGGAATGACTTAATAACAGAAGCATTATTAATAAAAGCTGTATCCAATTTACAGTATGTCCCTTCAGGAGAAAAGCAACTAGAAAAATAAGAGGCAAACGCTTCCACTATTTCTTGAGGCTTGTGCAACGGTTTATTATTGAAACTCATGTATGAGTTACACGCAGTGCTTAGCGCGGTTAACAAAGGACCAACACTTTTTTGGGTTAATTTTAAATTCAGCTTCCAGTTTTAGTATATAAGCTTTATGTGCTTAAATGCCATTAGGTCTGAATTAGACTTGGTGATCCTAACCTTCTTAAGATATGAATATTTCAACCTAGTATTCCTTATTGAATCACGTGTATACCAACACGGGAATTTACCCAGTCTAAAAGCTGATCTTTTACGTGGAACGAACTTATCAAAAGACAGATATGAGGAATCGTGCATTCTTGTAATCATATCATCAACATTCTGACAATTGTAGACAGGATTCCAACAAACGTGTGATAAATAGTTATACAGACCAACGTAGTCAGCTTTACGAAAGATATATTCATTCTCCTTACTAGTGGCGCAATACGAGGATTTAAGGTTGATATTCCTAATTAGAATTACCCGAGCGGGGTTTCTTTTCTTTTACATCACAATTAGCACACACTAGATCTAGTAAGCTGTAAGAAGTATTGAACAAAAGCACATCCTCAGGTAACAGAGGATCAAGCGATTTATTTTCTTTTGCATCAATATTAGCACATCTTACTTAGGTCTAGTATTCTGTTAGAGGTGTTGAACACAAGATTATACTGCTTCATACCAAAAAACGAAAAAAGTTTGTTACGCTATTAATCAAGGGGGATGTATAACCATTCAACATGCAGTCCGACATATCAGAGATGTCACCAACAAGAGTATCATGCAAATTGCTAAATAGATCAATAAAATCAAAGTAATCTTTACTTGTGCATAAGGGTGGTATATAAATCACAAAAAGGTAAAGGATATAGTGAGACAATTTTATTTTAGCGGCGACAATATATATTAGCGGTAAAGTAGAAATCTCATTTAGTGACAAATTTTTGGTAGTGAAGTTAGAATTAACAGCGAGAAGGACACCCCCTCCCCTTAACATACCTGCTGAACCGTAATTACAGTCCAACCGAAATGATCATAGCATGTTTTCTCTTCACCTTATATAATCTTTGTTAACTCGTAACCAGCGAGACGCGGTGTAAGAACTCCCACCAGGTTTTCAAATTGCGGTTAGTCGACAATATCGGTAGGTGATATCACCAGGCTCCACATACCTCCCGAGTAGTGTGTTTTGCATCGCCTAAGTGTATAAATCACCTTTTTTCACGACTGGTGTTTATAGTAGACAAGAATTACCAAGCATAGGGAGTTCTCACACCCCAGGTCGCTACTTACGTGACTTTTTTTGTTTTATTACTTAGTTTTTTACCCCGCAAGATGGCATTTAAAACGATTAAAAAATTGCGGACAGATGATCCTAGTTTCCCAGATTGGACTGAGAATCTTTTAAATAAACTAGAAAATGATTTCAGTGACGTAGAAAGTGCATTATTGGGTGATCATGATTCTTGCTCAATTTTTTCTGACTGTGATACAAGTGCTGTTACTGGTGATAATAAAGTTCCTAGAACAGGTTTAGAAGATGGAAATCGTACTCCACACAATACTGACAGGGACAATGACAAAAGAGGTAGTCCTCCATTAAGCCACGACAGAGAGCACATCAGACTCATACGATGAACCATTGGCTATAAAACAAAAACGACTTAGGAGTGGACTACGTGGTAAGAACAAATACAAGTGGAGCAAACTGGAGCCTAAATGAAATATTTGCACAAGACAGCATAATATTATTTCGCAAATTTCGGGAGTTAAAGGAGCAGCAAATCGCGGTATTTGCTTCAATCATTTATCCTCGTAGGAAGTTCTGTTTTACCGACGAAATCCTTGAAGAAATTTGCAAACGAACAAACGAGAAGGTCACTCAAGATAAATCACGTACTGAATACGAAGACATATTCGTGGAGGATTTTCAAGCATTTATAGCAATGTTGATGTTTTCGGCGGTCTTCAAATCAAATAACTAAGATTTGAACACACTCTTTGCGAAGGATGTGACCGGTAGGGAAGTATTTCGCTGCATGTTTTCCATTAGAAGGGTAACAGCAATTATGAAATTCCCTCGTTTTGATGATGCTTCTGACAGGGAAGAACGCAAAAAGAATGACCCGGTAGCAGCAGTCTCGCAAATATTCAATGCGTTTAACAAAAACTGCCACTCGTGCTATTCTATTGGCGAATACGCTTGCATTGATGAGATGTTGATTTGTTTTAGGGGCCTTGCGGTTATCTCAAGTACATCTCACAGAAACCCCTTAAATAAGGAATGAAGCTGATGGGACCAATGGTGCGAGAACTCACTACTTATTTAATGCCTACATCTACGCAGGAAAAGATAAGGAGAAGGAAATGGCATAACCTATTCAAGCTCCGATAAAGGGAACTAACCACAACATCACGGCCTCAGAAGAGGTCTTACCTATGTAGGAACTCTTCGAAAAACTAAAAAAATAAGTTCCTCCTCAGTTCTTCAATGCCAAAGGAAAAGAAGTAGGTACTGATTCGTACGCATTCACTAGTGACCTTTCCTTGCTATCGTTCGTGTCTAAACAGAACAAAGTGGTGCTACCGTTGTCTTCCATGCACCATGGCAGCAATAAAGATCCTGGCTTGGGAAAACCATAAATTGTAGCGATTTACAATGGCACTAAAGCGGGGATTGATGCATTCACGAAAAGTGCCCACTTTACTCAACCAATCGGAGGACCAGACGGTGGCCTATGGCTATGTTCTACTAATTGATTAACATCAGTATGGTGAATGCCTATGTGGTTTGGTCATCACATTCGGGAAACTCACGGCAAAACCGAATGGATTTCATAAAAGCTTTAGCTCGTCATTCCATTGCTGGTATCCTAGAACAAAAAGTTCCACACGACCCACTAGCACTGCATGACAAGCAGGTGAGATGTGAAAAATGCCCAAGAAAAGCAGATAAGGAAACCCGAGTACAATTCCACTATTGCCGCACCCCTGTGTGTAAAGAATGTAGTGCGACAGTGTGCAAAGATTATCTCAATTGGACGCTGTCAAATATGGACCCTATAGACCTAAATGTTTTTTGTTAACATCTGTACATTACTTTGATATATTTGTTTAATGTTTTTAATATTTCAGTTGAATTATATAAATTAAGTTAGAATGTAGAAATAAAAAATTAGACACATTCACTTTTTTAAAAAAAAATGACAAAATTGTAGTAAATTTAAGCAAGTGGCAAGACATAAGAACGAAAAAAATTGGGATAGTGTTAACCCCACATCGTTACTTGAGTGACAAAAAAACTACCTCCCAGTTATGGGTTAATACCACATGCTACTACACATTATACAATAAACAGAAGATAGGATATTGCGCAGAGTAGTCAGAGCTGGGTTACCTAAGCTGGAGAGTAATTCTGGCGCGAAGTGCATGTTTACGTACGGTGCCTGATTTTATTATTGAATTTTGTTGATAATTCGAGTGTTATTGCCATAAATATGCGTTGTGCTGTTGCTATTTGCAACGTAGACGATCAGTCTAAAAATTATAATAAAAATTTAATGTTGCAAACGAGACGACTATGTTAACGTATTAAACGATAGAATATGTTCTTTACATTTTGGCAAAGAAAGTTATGAAAAAAATTTAAAAGTGTTAATATCTTAATTTCTACAATATGTATCATTGAAAAAAGTAATTCATTTCACCCAGTAATAATATTAGCAAGCATCTGAAAAACAAAAAATGCTCTTAGTCAACTCTATACAAGTTAATCCAAAAACATTATACTGTTTATTAAATTTAGTTTAGTTAGAAACATGTAACAAAAAAAAATACACCCACGTACCACACAAAATTAAAAAACACCTAACGCGTTTTGATAGCTACGCTATCATCATCAGCGGTCGACTAGGGCGGACTAAAGAAAATTTCTAACATATATACATCAGCGAGTAACGCTTCGTTGCTAATCTGGTGAAAGTGAAAGTGAAAGTTATGAAAGTTTAATGAGATCAGAGTAGCCTAAAGGTCCTTGATCATTATTCATTAGAATTTGTTTGTTTTTGAAGATCTCTAATCTTTCATAACAATCAAGTTCGTGCTTATTACTAACATTTTTGATCAATGATACCTCATCTACTACATGATTTTTATCAAACATATGTAGGGCTACGGCAGACTTGTCCCAACGTTTGTATTTTATATAAGCGAAATGTTCTTTAAAGCGAATTTTAATAGGTCGCTTAGTTTGCCCCACATATATTTGTTCACAATTTTTACAATTAATCTTATAAATTCCCGACCTATCCTGCTTATCCACTTTTGGATTGCCTAAAAGAGTTTGCAAACTATTATCTGAAGTAGTGACTGTTTTCAAATTTATTTATTTTTTTTTATTTAAATTTAGAAATTTAGAAATTTTCTTTAATCGGCCCTAGTCGACCGCTGATGATGATAGCGTAGCTATCGAAACGCGTTCGGTGTTTTTTAATTTTGTGTGGTACGTGGGTGTATTTTGTTTGTTACAGATCCTGCCACAGTTCCAGTGTTCCAGATTTTTCAAGTTAGAAACATGTCTCCAATGGTTTCTTAATTAATACTTATTTGTATTTAAAAACTCCATTTTTAAATTAGGTTCATATAGAATAAACATAAATCTGACTTTTAAACTATTTCTTTCCTTGTATTCTAAAAACTTTTCTATCCTTGTCGGTCCCTATCAATTTGCTTATTTTATCCTTGTTTATTCAAGCAATGTTTTATTTGGAATAAAAATATATTTAAAAAAATTGTACTTTCATTCGTAGTGGTGTTTATGTGTTTATATATTTTCGTACAAGTAAATCAAATAAATATATTGTTGTGTTTTTGTAACACTTTCAATAAAAAAGGTTATAACGGAATGTTTTTAGTCAGTAATTTGTAGATTAAAATGCCATAACTGCTGCCTCTTAACGCTAAGAATTCTGTTTATTGCATCATGCATGCTACAGGTATAAGAAAGTTGTAGGCCAAATCGGATTTTTTATACTCTGAACTCCGCTTTTGCTGACTAGAAGAACAATACGTGCTCAGTAGTGTAACCTACAAAGGTTTAATTATTTTATTCACAATTAGTTTGTAACATACCGCTTTTCTAATCCTTTCAAGGTTGAAAAGTGAATGAATCTACGGGTTTACTTTAAGCGGCCAATAATAACAAAAAAAGAAGACAGTAATGAGATGAAGCGGTCCACTTTCCAACCTGTCGGGGAGCTACTATCGATTTAAACTATCAATGTCAAATTGACAACTTACCAATTTTAATAAAGGGTCAATAGTATGCAACCATTTTTTCTCACGTGAGTAGATGGTGAGTGAACGCAAGCAATAGGTGGAAATAAACAACACGCTTTAATAAGCATATTTAATAAGTGAATTATTGATAACAAGTAACGACAAGACCAATAGTAGGCAAAACATTTATGGCTTCTCATTGTAGGTAGGGGACCGCAAAAATTTTATTATTGTAATAAACGTTTGTCAAATCGCCATTGTTACCGCGACGGAAAAGATAATTAGTGGATTTTTAACACCACGTCGTAATTTGCTAATGTTTTCGGAACATTTTATTTTATGGTTTATGTAATAAATGTAGGAATGTATGTAATTGATATTTGAGTAAAGGTTGAACAGAAAAAGAAACATATATTAGGGCAGAGAAGCAGGTGTTCTGCCGAAACTGGCGTGACTAATTGTTGAAAATTTCTATACTCGCACTCTTGATGTAAAAATACCACTAGTTAGTAATTAATTACTAACGGTACACACTGCAATCAAAGACGTCTTTATTTGGTACTTGGAAATTCGAGACCTAAATGTAGGGTTTGTTACGGACGTATGCTTATTTTTAAAATTAAAATGTCGTGCAATAATTCTGTGGCTTGGTGCTAAAAGGGTCAATGTCAGTATTGTGCTGTTTTGAGTAAACTATTGCATTCGATTTCTTTTCTTTCTTTCTTTCGTATGCTAAAACGGCCAATGTCAAATTCAACCAATAGCCGCTCCACAAATGTAACAGTAGCCAATGTCATTATGAATTCATTCACATCAGTTTAAGCTAAAACGGCCAAAGTTGACTTTGGCCGTTTTAGCAATCACTGATATTATTATTTTGTGAAACAAACAGTGGGCCAATGTCTACATTGGCCCTTCTACTTCCAACTTGTACGATATATTCTAGTCACCCAGCGACATCGGCCATTATTATAAGTAGTGTGAATTTGTCACGTTGAATATTTGTGCGTTGTCATTCCAGTTTTAACAGATTAATCGAGTGCTTTAAGTTTTAAAGTGATAAAGTGTCTTTTGAATAAAGATTATGAACAGAACACGTAAGATTTTGCAAATGTGTAACAATGAAGATTGCAGAAATGGTAAGAGATACATTAAAACAAAAAAATACAAGTTATCTATTTTGAGGTTATGCTTTATATGGTTGTTGTGTCGAATAATGTGAATACTGTTAGTTTTTACTTACGTAGTTTGTTATAATAAGATTAAGACTGAATAATTATTATTGTACCACCTTGTATCGTTATTTTGCAGAATCAGCTTCAATCAGGGATGATGAAATAATAGAAAGTGATGTAGAACCGTTTGAAGATAGTGGCGATGAATACGTACCGATAAACGAATCTTCGGGCACTGACGAGGACCAAGAAGAGCAGTTTGAAAATATTGACCTATTACCTGAAGAAGATAAAAATTTACAATTGGTTGGTCCTGCTGAAAATCAAATAAATAAATCACGTAGAGGAAGAAAAAAAGAAAACAAAGATGAATCTGCAAGAAAACGAAAGTGGAATCCTTCCAAGTGGACACGAAATGTGAGAAAATCATTGAAAACTCAAGGTAGCGAGTATACGTCGGTTTCGGGAAATAAAACAATACTTGCTAAGCAACTGAAGGCAGCCTGCACATGCAAAAAAAAGTGCTTCGAAAAAGTTACCCCGGAGGAGCGACAAATTCTTTTTACAAGTTTTTATCAGTTGTTTAGCTCTGGACAAAACCAGTTTGTGGTAAATTCCATAGAAGAAGAGGTAAAGCAGGTTCAACGATTGAGACGTAATGATGGCAAGAAAAGTAGGCGAAACTTTACTAGAAAGTATTTTCTGACAAAAACAGCGGTAAGAAAATTCAAGTGTGTCAAATCATGTTTCTAAATACATTTGATATAAGTTTGAAAAAAGCGAGAGTAATTGTGGAAAAGAAACGATCTAGCGAAGGCAAAATATCTTCGGAGGATAGGCGAGGAAAACATGGAAATCAACCTAAAGTTTCAGAAAATGATAAAGTCTTAATAAAAGAACACATAAACCTATTTCCAGCTTACCAGAGTCACTATTCGCGCTCCCATACACAAAAAAAGTACTTGTCACCCGATCTATCCATTGCTGAAATGCACAGACTGTATGTGGATTATTGAAAAAACAGAAATATTCAACCGCAAAAGGCCTCGTTGTATAGAAAAATATTTGTTGAGGAATTCAACTTATCATTCCATAAGCCGAAGAACGATACATGTGCAAAATGCGACAAGTTTGCAATGTAGTTGAAATGTTGTCAGAGCGAGATAGAACGAACATCAATCGAAGAAGAAAAAATATACATTTACATTTGGCTGAGTCGGCATACGAGATAAAAAGAAGAGATAAAGAGGACTGTCAAAACAATCCAGGTTAAATTATTATAAGTTTTTAATTTTTAATCCAGGTTATGTTACAATTTCCTTCGACTTGCAAAAATGCTTGCCCACTCCCTACCTTAGAAGTGGAATGAGTTTTTATAAACGGCAATTGTGGACTTTCAACCTTATCATTTACCAAACCATAGGAAAAGAATCATCTGCTTTGTGCTATCTATGGAATGAAACAGTGGCTGGCCGAGGTGGGCAGGAAATCGGCTCCTGCATTTACCATTATCTACACAACCTTTCAGAAAAAAATAGTGATATACATACAGTGACTATGTACAGCGATTCCTGCGGAGGACAAAACCGCAATATATTTTTTTGCACAATGTTATTGCAAACTGTTTGAAAGCTAATGGTAAATATTTGACTATTAACTACAAATTTCTTGAGGCTGGTCATACTCATATGGAGGCAGACAGCATTCATGCAGCAATAGAAAAAACAAAAAAACGTACTATTGCTGATATTGAGTTGCCTCGAGATTGGGCAAATTTGATACGTTTTGTTCCAAGAAAACCCCCTATAAAAGTAATAGAGTTGGAACAAGAGGAGTTTTTAAACTTTAAAACATGTTTAAATACCCACTATGTGCATCGTAAAAAGAACACTTCAAACGAACCAATGCAGTGGCTGCAAATTAAATGGATGCAGTATTCAACCGACACCCCAAATATTTTGTATAAACATTCGTTCGAGAGCCAGTTTAAAATTTTTGATATAACCAGGAGCCACACGAAAACACGACAGGGTAATCTTCTCACCCTTCTACCACTTAACAATGAACCACTTCCTCTGAGTACAGAAAAATTAACTGACTTAAAGACACTTTTGCCATATATTACCAGTACTAATCGTACATACTATAATCATTTCATTGAACAAATAACTTCTAATGACAACATAGTGGATTACTTACCAGATGATGCTCCGGAACAGGAAGATGATTTACCAGAATAAATGGAAGTTTTTTCAAAACGCAACTGCTATCGTGTTGTTTCTGTATTTTTGACACTGTTTTTAGCTTTTTAGTACTAGCTTTAGTTTCTATCACTTTTGATTACAATATAATTGTAACAACATACTAAAGTACTAAAAAAATAATGTTATTCGGTTTATTATTGCTCTTGTTATGACGGCCAATCTGACAATAGAAACATAAAAATAATCATAAGTTTATGCAAGAAGGGCCAAAGTCATTTTCTTTTTCAAAATGTTTGAATTTTTCAAACAACTAAAAACACTATCATATTCTATTCAACTACATTATGTACTGAGCCAAAGTTGGTAATTAAAGTTTGCACGGCATTTAAACTGTAATTTAAAGTATTTTTGATAAAAACTTGAACTGCTGTTTTCTGAAATGTTAAGATTTTGACATTGGCCCTTTTAGCACCAAGCCACAGAATTAATATGAAACTGTTCCAACGTAAATTAATGTTTCTTGTTTTTTTTTATCACTTTTCAAAGACGGGGGTTGATTTTCGGGATATACATGGTTAGTGGAAACCAGAGGGGAAGACAGTTGCTGTTGAAATTTTGATCGAGCCGGACGCTTTGATTGGTTTTAAATAGAAACTCCCATTGTAAACAGTTTGTATTTAAAAATATTTCTTGTGTGGACATTTTTTTTGGATTATTAAACACTAATTTGTCTTTTTTTTTCGAGTGTTTTTCAAATATTAATCTATAAATAACAGTCACCCTTTTTGTAGTTAAACCGCGTATGTTAACGATTTGTGTCTGTGATCAATTAAAGGAGGTATTTTTATATAAATTAAGGCTGGCAGCAAATAATTCTGCAAGCCTATAAAACCTATTAAAATCGAGCATTGCCTTGTAAAGGTATCTTATTCGCACGCAGGATCATTTAGCTGAAATCTGCTAACATGATAGACAGTACAGGATTTCCTCACTCTTGTATTTCTGTGAATTAGCGTTGTTGTTTGTTGTTTATATTTATATTTGTGTAGAGGTGGGCTGGTGAGCGGGTACATGATAGCGCTTGGTTATTAGTTGTAAAAGACAATTGCCAAGCGAGTACACACTCCCGGGTCCAGATAACCATTAAACACCTCGAATTTTATTTTTATTGTTGTATAGATGAATGTGTAACCTGAGAAATGGGCGCTGTATTTTTCTAACGCATGCAAACTTATATATCGGTCACGAGGTTATGAGCTATTTACGACTTACCCTTGTAAGGCTTTGTTTTAATAAGTTTTTTTGTGTCAGTTTGTTATATAGGATTGTTTGCCTGCGAACTAATTTCTCTTTATATGTAATCTATTGTATATTTGACTTATGTATTGTGCTTTAGTAGTCACTAAACAATTGTGTACATGTAAATTCCTAGTCTTTGTACTTGCCTTTAACTTATTATCACATGTGCAATTTTACTGTTGCTGTATTTTATATGTACCGTAATTTGCTTTATTGTTTTATGTGCTTATTTACTTAAAGGCCGGCATGATTGGTTTTAAAGGGCCACATGTTTGGTAGTACACTTTTTATTCTGATTATTTATGACACAATTGTGGGCGTGACTACATGGGTTTTTTGTATTGTGTTTAGGTGTAGCTAAACTACTTTTTATTTATTTTTCTCTTAATGTTATAATTTTGTACGCACTTGAACATGATTTAATGGTGTTTTGTTTTATATTTAACCCTTTTATTGTTTTTTCTTTGTGTTATTTGATTTATTAATGTACTGTTGCAATTACTTATGTGGGTTTTATTGGTGATTCTTTCCCACAATAGTATATTAACGGGCTGAACCACCATTGCGCAAAGCACGTTAATTTTAATTTGAGTAGTTTCATTGTTTACCTGCCCCTCATGATGCAACACTTACCTCATCCGGTCTATAACTAATTCAAATAGCACAGCGTACCTACCACTCGACGGCCATCAGATTTGAGGTTTGCGAGTAATTAAATATCAGACTTGCAAATAAATTTTAATTTTTTAATTATTGTCAGGAAAGTCCAAGTAAGGCAAGCAATTAATTTGAGTAATAGTAACATTATTGTCAGTCAAGTCAAGATAAATCACTTAGCGACTGTTTTGTTCTTGAATTTGCATTCTTGCAAATAAGTTCAAATTACACTTTTGAAGATAGGATACCTGGGGGACGCTACATCATTAAAGTAAAAATTAAAAAATAAAAACTAAAGGCCGTGATGGATGTGTACCATTTCCCTGTCTCGATAACTAGTTCACCTCAAGGCTTGGCCTCTCGGTGAACTATACTTCTCTCGACAGAAATGGAAACACTTTCCGCCTCGGTATGTAATATACTATTATAGCAGTATACGTCTTATTCTATTTTTTTTTATATATTTATCCTTCGATGCAATAAAACGTGTGTAAAAAATTTTACGTAATTGAACATATGTATTTGCGGAACTTCTTTTACTTTCCCTGAGTATACATGATAGATTTACATGGGCGATTTATATTCTATTCTTGTTAGATATTGACACCTTCTATTCAATTTTATAGATGAAATCAAGCGGTGTCTGTATGATATTTTATATCTTGTCTTAAATTACATTATTAAAAGCAAAGGAATTCGAAAGTTGTTAAAAAAAGGAGTAAGCAACGGATCGCGTAAATTATTGACCCTTCTTAAAATTTGTCATTTTAATTAGAAAAGGATTATCATCTATTAACTTAACAAACAATATGGTCGAAGTTGGTGTTAAAAGTAGAGAAGGTAATTGTTAAACAATTAACAAACAATAATCGTGTAATATTTGTGTTACTCATAACACCATATTTCTCAACGAGGCTGCCATGGATATGCTAATGTAAGATAATTTCTAAAGATGTACTTTAGACGTGTACACCTTTATAAAAAAATTTATAAAAATTGTGGGAAACAGAAATATTAGTCAAAAAGCGCACAACTAAAAATTCACATAAGATGTATACACGCAATAAAAATGAGGTTTATAACTACAAGACGAATTATAATGTTTAAACAAATAAAACACATACCTACCTATCCGTAGCCATGCAAACGTGATTATAAAGGATAGAAGCAATACAACTACATTGGAACATTTTTATAGCCACAAAAGTTACATTCGAAAAAGCATTAGTATGTTCTTAGTATCGTAAACGAATGTCGACACGCTAAAACACCAACTTTGTACATGATCAGAGTGTGAAACTATTATTTCTTTGTTGTTTCTTACATGTGAAAATGTCCGGAATTGTCTTTTTATTATTTTTATAAACGACTTCAGAAATGCATCGCTTATGCTGTATTCATAAAGATCGTGTCTTCTTTTTCTAATTTTCATAAATATTCCGATTGAGTAATTTTTGAACAAATTTCTCTTTAAACCTTCAACAATTTCTCATATATTCAATTACTACAGTGCTTAAAAATTATTCTTAAGTTGTTTTACCTTGTCAATGTCAACCTTCGAGTTTTTAAATATTTAGTTTTTGTGTCGTTTATGTTGATTAATAATTATGTACTTGTCTTCTATTTATGGATGGAAAGTACCATTTTAAGTATAACAAAACCAATTAAACTTACTTAAATGGCACATACAACTTACGTACCGTTCAGTTAAGAGTTTATTCAAAACCGCATATTCTCAATTTTTGTTTCAATTATGTTCCCCATACATACAAAAAAATTGACTTGGAATTCTGCTCATAGTTTCTCAAATTGCAATTGTCAATTATTATTGTACAGTGCATCCCATTTTGGTTGAGACAGCCAGATATCTCGGTTGTTGTTGAAGATAGAACCTTGCGGTTTCCGCGGTCCTGTGCCACTTTTTTGTGAAACACAAGATGGCCTGAACGGATTTTGCCTAACTTCTTTCGTTTATAAATTACAGGGTGTTTTTGAAAATTCACACTTTTTGGACCCCCTCCATATCTAAGAAGTTTCTCAGCGATAATGTCAAATTGAAAACTTGTCCCATAGAGTAGAATCCAGGGGCGCACTCAGTTTTTTTTTCGGGGTATCGTTATGGAGATAAGACTCAAACTGATGATTTTTCAATGCAACACCCTGTATTTTATTATCTCATTAAATTACTTATTTTTTTTCCTTCGAAATGATATATAATATATAAACATAAAGTTAAAAAAAATGCTTCAAAATTACTAAAACATTGAATTTTAATAGAGTGCCATGGATTTCAAAGTTTTACTACAGGGATTATTATTTGTGATTTTTTTATAGTAGGTCATGGTTGCTACAAACACTGTTGTTGACTTTTGGAGCATTGTTTTATCAAGTGACTGTGGAGAAAACAACACATCTGCTGTCATGATGATAAATTTTGATGCGTTTTATTGTGTTTGTGTTTGGTGATTTTGTTAATTTGTGAAATTTTATAATGGCTGAAAGATTTTTTCAGAACAACGAAAAGTATGATATACAATGTTTCAATCAATGTCATGAAAATGTTGACGAAGCATTTATACCCTGGTGATGCAGCGAGGCGTGTGAATTTCTGTAATTGGTTTTTGAACCAAACTCGAAGGGACAATAATTTTGCGAGTAAAGTCATATGGTCAGGCGAAGCCCATATAAGCAGTTTATTTAACAGGCAAAATACAAGGCACTGGTATGATGAAAACCAACACCTAATTTTTGAGCAACAACAACAGGGTCGATTTGGTTTTAATGTAGCCTGTTTCTTATTGGGGACAGCAATAAAATACCGCATGTTTGAAGGGACTCTCAGCGCGAATAGGTATTTGGCAATTTTAGAAGAAGTAATACCAGATTTCCTGGAGAATGTTCCCCTCGCCTATCTTAATGCCATTTACTTCCAACAAGACGGTGCCCCTGCCCACAATTCGAGGTTGATTGTGCCGTTTTTAGAAGAAACTTTCCAGGACCATTGAATTGGAACAAATGGACCCATTAGGTGGCCTGCAAGGTCAACTGATTTGTCAGTGTTGGACTTTTTTTGTGGGGTTTTTTGAAAAATAAAATATACGGTAAGAGGCACAATAATATTGAAGAACTTCGTGCAACAACAGAGGCAGTTTTCCAGAATTTACAAAATCGGCCTTTCATAATTTTAAATGCATTAAGACGTATTAAGAAATTGTGTCAATTGTGTATTAGGGAAAATGGACATCAATTTGAACAATTCAATAAATAAGTTACGGAATAATTTCGAAATGAAATAGTATGAGTAAATACTTAATTAATTGCTTATTCTACATTATGAAATTTTTATTACTATTTATTTGTTGCTATTAGTTACCTACGTTTTGTGTTTTGTTAGTGAATTAGTGTTAGTATTGTTCTTGTTCCTTTCATGGAAAAATCACAAGTAGTATTTCTTCAATTTGAACTTTTTTTGTATGAAAAATCCCTAGCCTACTATTAAACATCAATGTTTTAGTGATTTTGGAGCATTTTTGAAGAATTTATGTTTATATATTACACATCATTTTGAAGGAAAAAAAATAGGGAATTTAATGAGGTAATAAAATACAGGGTGTTCCATTGAAAAAATCATAAGTTTGAGTCGTATCTCCATAACCATACCCCGAAAAACAAAATTGAGTGCGCCACTGAATTCTACATAAAATTCTCTATGGGATAAGTTTTTAATTTGACATTATCGCTGAGAAACTTCGTTGATATGGAGGGGGTCCAAAAAGTGTGGATTTTCAAAAACGCCCTGTAACTTATGAGCGAAAGAAGTTAGGAAAAATCCGTTCAGGACATCTTGAGTTTCACAAAAAAAGTGGCACAGGACCGCGAAAACCGCAAGGTTCTGTCTTCAACAACAACCGAGGTACTTGGCTGTCTCAACCAAAATGGGATGCACTGTACAGTAGTACATAATTAAATGTGATGGGCAATTATTATACAGGGTGCCCAAAATGTATGAATAATGGTTTTGCAGCCGTAACCGTAGATTTTATCACAAAACTTTCAAAACAAATGTTGTCTGACGAAATGCATATATATGTAAGAAAAAATATTTTGGTTGTCAATCTTGAGAAATGACGTCATCAGCAGTTTTGCTAAATCATAACCCCATAATTTTGTTTCACGCTTTTATTCCTCTTTCAATTGTCAAAATAATAGTATAAAAAAGTTTATATCTTACATAAGAAAATGTTTGAGAAAAAATTATTGAAAGTTGAAAGATATAAATTTTATTACCAACAAAAACACATAAAAAAACAACTCAAATCAAGTAGATAACTAACTAAAATTGATCAAAATGTTCACCATTAACAGCGGCGCAATGCCCCAATCCGTTATAAAACCCACGAATAGAATGTCTTATTGAATTAGGCGGTAATAATTGTGCTTCGTCGATTAATCTTTTTTGTAGTGCTTCCAGATTATCGCGTCTGTTTCTGTACACCTTAGATTTTAAATGACCCCATAAGAAAAAATCGCATGTTGTAAGATGCGGAGATCGTGAAGGTCATTAGACAGTCCCTCGTCTACCTACCCAACGACTCGGAAAGACTTCATCAAAATATCTCCGCACATTTAGAGAGAAATGGGGTTGAAACTACAGATCAACATTTGGAACTCGTTCTCGACAAGCTGGGGTAATTTGCTCTTGCAATAATTGTAAATAGCGGTTGCCAGTTAAATTGTCATTTATAAAAAAATGGACCAATAATGCGATCACTGCAAATCCCTGCCCATACATTAGTTTTTTGTGGTCTTTGAGTATGCTATTGGATAATCCAATGGGGATTTTCAGCCGACCAGTAAAGACAATTATGTATATTTATCCTTCCATTTCAATAAACGAAACGCGTATGTAGTCGGGGAATTTTGCATGATTATTGATGCGCTCCATCATAAACTTTTCATAGTCATCTTCTGACAATTCCTGCAGTGAAATAGGTTTATATGGGTGTAGTTTTTCCCCTTTCAGTATACTAAAAGAAATGAAATGTTTGTAGGATAATTTTCTTTTATAATAAGTTCGTTACGAAAATAGGCAACATTGTAAAAACAATCATTTATGCCAAATAGACACACACAGGCGGACTTAACCTAAAGACTGGCTAGAAATATTTTGATTATCAATTTGACACAAATATGTATTAAACTGTTCTCAAAGCTCTTAATTTGAGTAGAGACAATAAAAATTACGTGTATCTAACTGACAAAGCGTGTTACCATTGGCGTAACTAGGAGGGTGGGGGCAGGAATTGAATTACTTCAGGTTCCCTCTGAGAGATTCTAACTCTAAACAAAAATTTACAGATAGAATACCGATATAAAAAAAGTAGTAATCACGCCCCCCCCCCTGAAAAATGAGGCTAGTTACGCCGCAGTGCGTATTACTAAGATTTGGGTTCGATTAATCATTTAGCTGGTAATAAAATAAAAGAGTTTAAGATTTAAAGAAAAATATACTACATTTTTGACATACGTTGTTGAGAAGTAATTTAATCATAACGTTATATTATAATTGTAACATTATATTTCATATTATTTTGTACTATATTTTTCTGTGACTTCAAATTCAAAATTTAATTTAACTATTACTTTCGTTACTATATTTAAGCTTAATTTTAATTAATTAATCCTAAAAGTGGGGAGTTAAGACCGGGAGGGCTAACAGGGCCATTATCTTTATTTATTATTACCCTTCCATTAAATCAAAGTAAAATTTAAAAGAATTGAAAAGTTAAGTTATCACAATTCACGACAATAATAAAACAGATTTGATTAGTTTAAAATGACAATAATATGCGAGTTGAAACCTAAATTAAATTAATCAAAATAAAAACAGGCTTCCTTTCAACGAATGTTAAAACTTATATCATCGTAATGTAAACTAAAAGCACAAATACTCAAACACGTAAACATTTTGCAATAATAAAAATATAGAGAACAAATGAAGTCGCATATTCTATCTATCCCACGGTACCACGGGGTATATAAAACAATCATAAATACGTATTTGTAACGGTAGTATAAAAATTGAAAACATGCCGGACGTGAATCAAAAACAAAAAATGTACAGCTTAAGATCGAAGTAAGCGGTCAGTTCCTACTTAATGTTATATAACTGCTATAAATCTCCTTCCTACAATAATACACAAACATAACCATTATCAAAAGAATTTGTTTTAGTAACTGTTATGATAAAATTAAATAATTACTCCGTACATAAATAAATAAGTATTAAATTAAATAAACAAATAACTAACTCTAACTCGAAAATCTAAATTGAAAATAATTAAATAACAGCAAGGAAAGGATGCTGCGGAGATGGAGGATGGCAGCCTAGCACTATAGTCAGGAGTTGAGACTGAAGTGCATGGTGCAAAAGGAGTTGAGGTGATCGTAAGTGAAAGAAACAGTATGAATTAGTATCTCCCCGGGTCATGTGGGTTAGAATGAAAGTGGAGTTTCGAAGAACTTTTCTTATTGCATGCTATACACCGGTGAAAGGAGAAAGAGACCAAGAGTCTTCTGGAATGATGTAGAGAACATGTAAGCCAAACGAAAGAATAATGATATTGGGAAATATGAACGGATGGGTGGGTGTACAGAGAAAACATACTGAACGCGTTCTAGAAAAGTTCGGAGACCAAAGAGTCAATGAGAATGGTGAACGGCTAATGAACATCTGTATGGAGAGAATCCTGTCTGTATCTAATACGTGGTTTAAACATAAAAATGTACATATGTATACATGGCAAAGAGGTGAATCTAAAAGTATAATTGACTTGATAGTGTATGATGAACAACCTAGAAACTTGGTGAGAGACATAAAGGTAATGCGCGGATCGGAGTGTGGATCGGACCACTTTTTGGTTGTATCGAGAGTATGTTTAGGGCAAAGGTGGGTCTGGAGAAAACAATCAAACGTAGTGCGAACGTCCAGAATTAAGGTAGATAAACTAGTAGATAATGGAGCGAGAATGAAATACGCTGATGCTGTGAGTAAAGAGTTGAATGTGAATGAAACAGTGTGGAACGAACAAATAAAAGACACTGACGTTGAAAGTGCATGGCTAATTTTGAAAAACTGTGTTGTCCATTGTGCCGTGCGGATATATGGAACAGCGACTGTAGGTAGATAGAAGAATGGTGGAATGAATCGGTAATAAAGGCAGCTTATGTGATGACAAAAGATGCGTACATGGCAATGATTGCTGCAAAAAATTCGACTGAGAAAAAGCGATTGAATGAGGTGAAACAAAGAAACGAAGGAGGCAGTGAGAATAAGTAAAGAGCACGTGATGGTTGTGGAAGGACGGAAAATGCAGAATGATTTTGAGGGAAGCAAAAAGCTCTTATGGAAATGGATCAAAAATACAAAACGTGGCCCAAAACAGAACGCTGCAGGAGTGATGAATAGAAGCAAAGAAATAGTATGGGACGATTGCGAAGTGAGGAAATGCTGGCAAGAATATTTCGGAAAGTTGTGCAGTAGTGAGGAAAGTAAGACTGGAGGGTTAAATAAGAAGAATGTTCAAGGAATGGAACTGAGAAGGATATTAGGATAAATGAGGTAGAGAAAAAGGTAGGAAGGCTGAAAAACGGCAACGGATGAGGCGTAGATGAAATCACTGGTGAAATGTTAAATATGGAGGTGCAAAGCTTATAAAAAGATTGTATGAATTATTCAATGTATGCCTTAAGTGCGGAAAAGTGCCGAGGGATTGCAAGAGCGCGATCATTGTACCACTGTATAAGGGTAGGGGGAACAACAGTGATTCCAAGAGCTTGGTAAAGTATTTGGAAGAATGCTGATTGATAGAGTACCAGAAACTACATAAACTAAGATTTGGAATGTGCAGGGTGGCTTCATACCAGGGAGAGTATGTGTTGATCAGATGGTTGCTCTCCAGCAGGTGACCAAAAAGTGTAAAAAGGAAGCTGTACTGTGCGTTTGTAGATCTGGAGAAAGCATACGACAGAGTGAATAGGGAGAAGATGTGGGAAATATTAAATCAATGTAGCGTAAATAAAGGTGTAATAGACGGAATAAGGGCAATATAGAACGGTAGCCGGAGATTGTATTGGGTGAGAGGGGGTGTGAATGAATACTTTAATATTGAGCAAGGAGTGCGACAAGGCTGTGTGATGTCACCGTGGTAGTACAATGTATACAAAATTAAGATTGCGGTGTTCCATCGGGAAGGTTGAAAGGAGAGTAGAGTATTTACTCTACAATATGAAATTGTGGAACAAGTGGACGAGTTGGTATATCTGGGTAGAATGTTTACTGCAGGTGGTACTATGGATGCCGAGATTGGACGAAGGGTCAATGCTGGAAGGTAAGTGATTGGAAATATATGGACGATAATGAGAAACGAATGCATGAGTCTAGTTGCAATCTATATTTGTCCCATCAGTACTATCTTGAAATGAGACATGGGTATGTCAAAAAAAGCACGAAAGAAAAATAAATGCCGTGGGTATGAGATTCCTGAGAAGCGTTTGTGGTAAAACGAGAAGGGATAAGATAAAGAATGAGTGTATAACGACGGAGTGTGGCGAGGAAGAGATGATGGATGGATATATAAGTAGTACATTACGTTGGTTTGGTCAAATTGAGAGAATGAACAACCCAAGATTAACGAAGCAAATATATGTGAGTGAGGTTAGAGGTAAGGTCGTGTCCGGTAGGCCGCATAAAACTTGATTGAATGTAGTAGAATGTATGATAAAAGAAACAAAGATACGGAGTTTTAAAAATAAAAGGACATGTCACAATGTATGAATCTTGCGGAAGCTAGGGAGGTATCCAGAGATAGGAAAGCAGAGCAAGATTGTGAATGGAAAATAAATAAGGGGCAGGAATTGTATTGTCTACCCCTAAATTTGTTTACTAGTTTCGATTGAGTAATTGGTGCTCGATTTGGATACACTTCATTAAAAAGCTCACAGACTTCTTGCCGTGTCCTCGTACGGTATCCATAACCGACCATCATTAAAATTTGCATTCTCTGCGTTTCTGATAAATGCACCATAGTATTGCACTAGCACTACTTTCACAAATACACAGAAATGTTATGGTTTTTATTTGTGAAAAAAAGGATGTTTTATGTGCAAAAAGCTTAGTTGGTAGGTTTTGTAGAAAAATTAGAATATTAAAGACAGATTGACACTTCCCTGAATGTTACCTACTTAATTTGAGTTGTGTTTTTTTAGTTGGTAATAAAATTTCTTTTTCAAGTTTTAACAATTTTTTTATCAAAAATTGTCTTACCTAAGATATCGAATTTTTCATACTGTCATTTTGACAATTGAAAGAGGAATGAAAGCGCGAAACAAGATTATGGGGTGACATATGTACAATGTACGCGTTACTTCGTCAAACAACTTCTGCCTTGAAAGTTTTGTGAAAGTTCTGAAATGTACGGTTACGGCTGCAGAATCATTATTCCATACATCCATTCCATTCCATTCCATACAATCAAATCAACTATCAAATAAGAATGTAGGATAAATAATTCCAAGTACGTACTGTAGGTAATACTGAAAGGTTTCATGTTTATAGAATAAATTGCTATATTTAAATAATATCCCCCCCCCCCCCAAAGTAATAAAATAACGCTAACCTAACCTAAAGGAATAATCTAATCCTGGTATAAGCTGGTTCGGTCGAGCAAACTAATTAGAAATCGGCTGCTGTGTCGATAAGACGATTCACGCGTTCTAAGAAATGAATGTGAAGGTGGTATGAAGTTTTACACCAAATCTGAGACACTTTGTAATTGACGAAAAGTAGAACTGATAAATTGAGGTCCGTTGACAACTATAATAATTTGCCGAACACCAAAAGTGAGAAAGACATCATATTCCAAAAAGTTGCCTCTATTAAATTACCTATAGTAGAACGAGGAATTGGTTCCACAATGTCCACTTGTATGCACTAGAAGCGAAATTTTATCTTCAGAACGTATTTTAGAGCAATAGTAAAGTTTTTAAAGTTTTGAATGTGTTTTAAAAGTACCTAAATGGACAGAGGTGGATTGTCATAGTGTTCTTTAATAAACGATGATCGTTTCGAACGAGAAATTACTTGTTTCCATTTAGTAGATTAGATGTAATATCGTGATCATTTGAAATTAATTTAAATAAAACGTGCTCCTCAACTCTTCAACGGGGGTATGAGTCAGGATATGAAGTAATTTCCGAATCATTTGTTTATACCAATAATCCAAATCGTCCGATTCAAATTCAACTAAGGGATCTTGAAAGGCGCTCTAGAAGGTAAATCAGGAATTAAATTAATTTGCCTCTGCGGTGAAGAATTGTGAAATAATATTGAGAAAGTCTTATACTTCAACGGGACAATCGACCTGAAGGGTCCTTCATATTCATTAGCCTAAGTAAGTTATAGTAACAGAAAATGACAAAAATGAGTGCCTACAACATGTAGGCAAAATCTTTCTATACCTAAAATGACGGCAAAACATTCGTTTTATGCCGCGTTATAATTTTGTTCGAGAGACATAAACAATACCACATTCTAATTCGTCCTCTTCCGGCACCAACACAGCATCAACTTCCACTTCGGCAGCATCACAATCAATTCTAAATGGTATCGAAAAATATGGATTATAACAGGAACAGGCGAAGAAACTAATACTTGTTTCAATTGAGGAAAAGAAAATTATGTTTCTGAATTCCAAGAAATTTGTTTGTTTCTTTGCACCACCATTAATTCAGTAACAGAAGCGAACAAAGTAGCAAAATTTGGCAAGAAACGACGAAATCACTGAATTTAACCTAAAACTTTTAATTTCTGTAGTTGTAGTAGGACGTGGGAAATCTACGGTACCGGAAATGTTATTAGGTCCGAATGTAAACCAGAACCATCTACTATATACCCTAAATAACTGGAACGACAATATTGACGGGTTTCTTCAAACTAACATTGAGATTATGTTCTTGCAACCGTAACTTCCTGGTTTTTTTCGCATGATTCCTATGACAAAGGAACTTCCCAGATAGTTTTCCTTAAATCAGTCAAAGAGAGGTATTGAGCATTTCTCAACTAATTAAGAATATCAGAACCAGAAGCATAAACGAAAGCCACTCCCATCATCCATTTTTACATGTGAAACCCAAGGAGGTTTAAAAGACCGAATAATTCCGGCTTTCAACATTGAATCTAATTTCTTAGGTAAGTATGTTTATGTGTTCGAGTCAATCTGTCATGGGCCAACAGAAATCAACAACTTCATTTGAAATGATCTGTTGGTGAGAGTCAAGCTCAAACGATAAACAGAAAAAATGTTAAGTAATCCAAAGGAGTAATTTTTGCCATCGACTTCAATTACAAAAGTGCGACACTCATTCCGATCTTTCCAACAGCTACCTGAAGATTCTTGGTGACTAAATCTAAAGCAATCGAAAGATTAACAAAACCAATTACACCTGTCGTGATCAGCCCTTCAATAAATTACGCGCGAGAAGGTCAGGCTCAATTGTCTCCTCGTTGACTGAAGTCTTTGAATTGTACTTGGATGAACAAGTTGTTATGGACGAAAATGACAGTAGATCAGAAGTGACATACAAGGAAGGGACGGGTAGCTCAGTGGAATAAAGGGGGTGTCCATGTTACTAATTTTGCGATTAGGTTAGCTCGTAATACGTAAGACCCATAAGCGTAAGTTATAAATGATATGGGCGGCAGTATGTTTATAAATGTCGTAATACCTAAATGCGAATGGTTCACAGCCAAGTTCCAAACAAACAAAAAACTTACGTACCTTTTGTCGGAAACCAGGTAAATCTGTGAATTAACAGCCCGATTTTCCAACAAAGCCTCAAAATATTTGCGCGCATTCGCAATAAAATGACGTGCCGATCGGTTAATGATCTAATTTATTCTATATTTATGTTACATTAGATCTCCAACACTTATCTCTTAAAATGAAATTATATAAAAAAAACAAACTCTAAATATCAAATATTCTAATAGAGAAATTCACACCAATTGTTACGTTAAAGCTATTATTAAAATTTGTTCGTGCAGGTTTGTGCAATTCGTTAACGAGTTTTAATTTAGACATGGCACTAATTTATCTACAATTTGTTTCATTTTATATAGTTTTGCTCCAACACTAGGTAAGCGGTAGAGTTTCCTTTCTAAGCTGTTTGTAGCCAAAGATCAAGTTATCCTTTACTTATAGCATCACCATCTTCGTCTAATTTTGTCAAGGGGCATTTTAGTTATTATATATGTCGACATCAATGCATTCTCATTTATACTGTTTGGTTTTTCTATGTACCCATCTTCATATAGTTCTTCTATAATTGATATTATGTCATTTACGACACCTGTTTCCGCCAATTTTTCTGCACACAATACCTCTAGATGACGAATTAGTTGATGTATATAATTCCAATATTTATATTGGAATTATTATTTGTGTATATTTTTTCTGCGGCTTCCTCGAATTTGTCCACTTGCATCATAATCTCATCATGCAACATTCGTAGCTTTTAAAATACTTTTATTTTTCGTTCTATCTTTTGAATTTACTAGATTTAAATTGAGTTCATTCATAAGAAACAGATCGTATAATCCTGGAGTCCCTTATACGTGACACCTTCAATAATAATTATATCGTTTCCTTTAATTGTAAGGGGAGTATTACCAAATGCCCATTTGTCTGTTTTGTTATCATAGTGGACTCCATAAGTATGATCAATAGCACCTTCAGGATCCCTCATAATACGTTCAACCTATACACGAGGTAATTCATTGTACTGATCGATAAATTCTTCTGAGATGGGATCATTACGGGTAATAGAATCATCTGAGATTCTTCTTCTTCCGCAGTATTAATCTCTTCTATAACAGATGTATCTAAGGAAGATGGTGTACGAAGACCTGGAGGAGGATTTCTTTGAAAAAACGGGAGCAGAGCTAGCGGGCTAGTAGCGCCTTTTCTTGAATCACCTAATGACCGTGAAGTGATGCTTGGAGCTCTTTATATTTGAGTTGGCGGGCTAGTAGGGGTAATAGCATGATTTCTTTTTATGAATAGGGGTAGTTTTTTGGGTTTAACCTCAGTGGGCTCCTTTTCAGGTGTTTTAATTTTTCTACCTGGATCGATTATATTTACTATTTCAGTTAAGAGTTTCTATTAGGGGCTTATAAGTACTGTTAAATGTTCTTTCATTATCAATGCGGACAGTTTTAATACTGTTCTACTTCTGCTGTATTATTTTACGAGTCTGAATCATTTTTCGCTTTAATATCATCTCCTTATTATCCATTGTAGCAACACGGGTTCACTGAACAGGTACCGGTTTACCCTGAACAGGCAGCTGTTTACACTAAACAGATAGCTGTTAATATCTAAACGGATTAGTAACTACTAAACTACTGAAAACAGTTTAAGGTATTATATATTCATCAAACCTTTTTCTATAGCGATCATTTTTAGCTTCAGCATCCTTCTTTATGACCATGAAACGAAACGGATCTATCTAGCACTTTGAACACATGTCCCGAAACAATTTCATGCTTATGGTGGGACTTATACTACACGTGTTTTAGGTTTAATTCATTTTGCTCAAATAATATAATTAGATTCGCATTATCACGAATTAATTGCTTTGGAATTTTACTGCAAGTTTGACCCAAATAGAAACAGATTTCCTGTAAAAGTTTGTACTTGTTTTGATTCAATGACTTAGAGTATATGTATACATGTTTAAATTTCAAACCGTTTTTCTCAGTAAGTAGACTGATCATTGTGTTTGTTTTGCCGCAATGGGGGGGACCGCATGTAATACCACGTATATTATTAGGAAGTAAATCACCATATTTTGGAGTACTAGACTTTTCATCAATGCCATTATTTTGAATTGGAAGTTTGTATTTCTGAGCAGCTACTTTCATCGCTAGTGGATGAAATAAAACTAAACGAATAATTACAACATTTTTATTTATACACAGAGTGCATATTACAATAATTACTGCAATAACATTATTGATTGGAGTATTCACTCTTTCGCTTCTTACCTAACATTGATTACCTAGATGGATAAAGTAGGGTATTTATACCTAAATCGAGATCACAAAAATAAATCACAGTTATTAATATTTCTTTATTTAGTAAATGCTATAGGTTACATAAGCAGGACGATAATACAATATTTCGATTACGCATACATGAACCATTTAACCTTGACCTACTTTTTACCATAGACAACAACCTATCCTTTAGGGTAGCTATATTTATAAAAAAACGTAATATGATATCTCTGCAGGTCAATAATCTTTGACCTTGAAAATTCTATTTTTAGATTTATAAGAATTGTAGTAGGCGACCTTGAAAATTGTATTTTTAGATTTACACTTTATCCTTGCCATTTTTGACCTTGCAGAGCTTGAAATTTAAATATCCCCTACTTTTAGTTTAGACAACTACTTAACCTTGACTCAATCTAGCCAATATATGAACCATTTAACTTTGACCTACTTTTTTCCATAGACAACACCCTATCCTTCAGGGTAGTTATAGCTATATTTGGAAAAAATGTAATATGATACCCCTTCAGGTCAATCTTTGACCTTGAAAATTCTATTTTCAGATTTCTAAGAATTGTAGTATGCCACCTTGAAAATTCTATTTTTAGATTTACATTTTGTCCTTGACATTTTTTGACCTTGCAGAGCTTGAAATTTAAATTTCCCCTACTTTTAGTTTAGACAACTATTTGACCTTGACTCAATCTAGCCAATAAACGAACCATTTAACCGTGACCTACTTTTTACCATAGACAACAACCTATCCTTCAAAGTAGTTATAGTTATATTTATAAAAAATGTAACATGATATCCCAATAAGCTTTGACCTTAAAAATTCTATTTTTAGATTTCTAAGAATTGTAGTATGTGACCTTAAAAATTCTATTTTTATATTTACATTTTGTCCTTGACATTTTTTGACCTTGCAGAGCTTGAAATTTAAATTTCCCCTACTTTTCGTTTAGACAACTATTTAACCTTGACTCAATCTATCCAATACATGAACCATTTAGCCTTGGCCTACTTTTCACCATAGGCAACAACCTCCTTCAGAGGAGCTATATTTCTAAGAATTGTAACATTATACCCTTGCAGGTCAATAATCTTTGACCTTAAAAATTCTATTTTTAGATTTCTAAGAATCGTAATATGGCGAACTTGAAATTTGCTAGATTGTGCTAGGTTAAAACCTCCGTCACAATCGTTCTGTGAGATTATGTAGGTATAGATTGTCTTGAATTTGGATTGTCCTCGGCATTAATTGTGGGTATGAATGGTTCTATGTATGAGACGTCCGGGTTTAAAACATCAAGATGTGATTCATCCGGGTATGACACTTCCGTGCGCCATCTAATTAACATAAAAGGACGTAGTTATGCATGAATTACAACTGTACGTTTTTACGAACTAAAATTGAGCAGTATTTACACAATTACAATTCAAAATTTGATAAGACACAGTTTCGGGTAGGTTTCCTTCAATTTTTCAATTGTCTTTGATTATTAAATTAAATATTAGGTTATGCTTATATATCTAATTGGGTTTCTTAATTTATCGCATTTTGCATGTGTAATTACTTCCACTTTAGTAATATTTTGTTAAAAAAATACATTCTTTTTCAAATGGATCTTCTTAGATATGAATAAGGTTATGGGCTCTTTGAATTATGATTTAGATTGTATAAAGCGTTAAAGGTTTGATTTTTCATACTAAATTCGTTTATTATTAGTTTGTAGCAATTAGAAATATACTGTGCTGTTTTAGCCTTCCAGATCTCAAGAGACTTCAGCTTAAGCTAAACAATGTTAAAATCCAGTATTATAAGGAACTAAAATAAAATGGAGCCCAACAACACGAACTCGATGTAGCGGAGTGCATCTATAATCAAAAATGAATTTGAAAAACAAAAGAAAATTCACCTAAATAATTGTGCGATGCATTATTTTACATGTTTTATTAGTTATTTATGTAACGAGTACCAAAAGTGAGATTTTATTACATGCGACGTGTAAATTCAACGAGGTCTTTAGACCGAGTCGGGTAACACGTATAGTGCAGTGAATAGACAAAATTTTGTCTATGTTCATTAAAAAAAAAATTAATAAACAAATAAAACGGTTTCACAAGTGGCCGTAAGAGTCGGTAAATGACAAATATTTTATAATAGTGCAATATTTTATTTTTAGGGATGGTTGATTATTATCATTGTTAACGTGAGTTGCTAGATAATAAATTTTAAGATGCTTCAGTTACTGTCATTATTAATATTTTAAATATTTCTCATTTTAAGTTACAAAACTATTTTTACGCTTGCCCATTTTTTCATTTACTTAAACTGACAAACCAAAATAAATTTTAATCAGTGGCTAAGAAACATGTTTGTACCTATCCAATTTTCGTTAAAAAAAACTAAAATATAGCGATATATTGCGTATGAAACAATCTTCGTACACAACTTTTAAATGGAATGAAGAATTTAACTATACTGGTTTAATAATGATATAATTGTCTAATAAGGTTTCACTTATTTAAGCAACATTATTAATAATAACATAAAATATTTGTTATCTGTACAAATGAAGTTTACTTCTGTTGTCAACTCATAAACTCATATCTTACTGACATTTTCTACATTTGCAGTTCCACCATTTAAAGTTAGTACGAATGCTAACGTGCAATAAAATTTTGATTGTACTGGTGCACTAAATGATAACTTTTTGCACTACAAATAATACAAAACGTGTTCGTTTTTTAAATGAACGTAGAAAAATTATAAAAATAAATTACTGTTCACATATAACTGATTAAATTACATAGTGTGTTTAAATATTAGATAACATTTGTAAATATTGATTGTTATGTTTCGCATTTGGTAGTTTTTTTAAATTGCATGTATATGTTCAATTTATTATGATTTTTTGCATTTTTCAAGAATTTTACGTGAATTTCTTAACAATATATAAGGAAAAGAACACTAATATTCAATTGCAGGTCTATGTATACAGCGCCTATCATGAGTGATGGAAACAAAATTAGCAGCAATGAAGTTCAAAAACAGCAACATTATTAAAATATTCCGGTACCTTTCAGTTATTAATCACTAACTGCATTAATTAATTACCACTACATGCACTAGTTAATCCCAGTATAAGTGCAACTTGGTACACATAATATATTAAAAACCATAGAATTACTCATTGCCTTGAAAATTGAATATTTCGACCAATCCTTAGAAAAACGAACATTATTATACCTTGCAAAAGTATGCCAATATGAAAATGAAGTGTTTTAACCGTATTCACATGATAAAGTACGCAGATCCTTGAATTTTATTTTTTAAACGAATTTTAAATATTGAGTAAGTAGGAGTGTGAAAAATAGTGTATTACCATTATAAATAAAGCGTCCATCCCTGAAAATTATGTTACAGTCCGGAAAAATTCTTTAAAAAATGCACTAAAAATGTAACCCATGTGTTATATATTGTCAACACTGCATGGGATATGTGAGGTACAAGAACCACGAATGTACAAGAATTCAATACACATGGTACGTCGTATTGTTTTCGTTTTATTAATTAACCCGCAACAGTTACAACAGTGGCAACGAGGATAAAATTTTTGAACCTACAATACATAATACACGCTACATTGGATACTAGTTTGTGAGAATTACAATTTTTTTTACATTAACCTCAAAATTTACACATGAAGTATGGAATGACTACACATTCTACCATTTAATTGCAAAGAAGATACAGCGTCATTGGGATTAAAATGGAAGAAATGGAAAAGGAATTTTGAAATATACAGGGTGCCCGGAAATAGCATGTACCTAGAGAAGGATGTGATTCTACATGAAAAAATAAGACTTTTTTCCTATGAACTTATATGCTCAGACTACCGTTTTCAATATATAGGGGGTCAAAGTTGAATTTTTTTTTCAGTTTTTGGACAATATCTCGAGAACCGTATGAAATATGATGTTCAGCCCTTATACACAATTTGTGCTCATTAAGTTACTTGTTTTCGCTGTAAAATGAAGGTTTTTAAAAATTCAATGGCGTGGATTTTGGGCATTTTGAGGGTTTCCCCCCTGATTTCTACGCCACTGAATCAAATGCAATTCCAAGAAGCCCCTTCTACACCAAAAATGTGCTCTTGGCTGATAGCTCTAAACTCAAATGTTTCCGAGAAAAATGGCATTCAATGAGAGAAAACATTATTTTTAAGAATCATTTTCATTAACAATTTATTAACAGTAGGCATAACATTTTGGAAAGAATGCAAGTAATAAATTCCAAATTACTACTTATTGAATGAAAAACAAATGCTGCAAGTATTCTACGTGGGCTTCGTTCACTTAAATACATTACAATGTTTTTCATTCGATTAGTAGTTATTTGTATTTGTATACTTTCAGTTTTCTCGAAATGTTGTACCTACTGTTAATAAATTGTTAAAAAAAATTATTCTTAAAATTGTTTTTTTTCTCATAAAATGCGATTTTCTCGGAAATGATCAACTTTAGAGCTGTTAACCAAGAGTACCTTCTTGGTCGAGAAAATAAAGGTGGTTCTAACGCGCTCCTTGAAATTTCATTTATCTGAGTGGCGTAGAAAGTAGGGGAATTGAAACCCCCAAAATACCCAAAATCCACGGCACTGAATTTTCAAAAAACTTTATTTTAGGGTGAAAACAAGGGACTTAATGAGCACAAATTGTGTATGAAAGCTGAACATCATATTTCAAACGGTCCTTGAGATATTGTCCAAAAACTGAAAAAAAAATTCAACTTTGACCCCCTGCATATTGAAAACGGTACGTCTGGGCATATAAGTTTATAGGAAAAAAATCTTATTTTTTGATGTAGAATCACCTCCTTCTCTAGGTACATGCTATTTCCGGGCACCCGGTATATAAGTGCGATAGGAATTACAGATGATATGCGGAAGAAAAATTTACTTTTGCATTGTGCGGGGTCCCTGGTGCAGGACGTTTACTTTACACTACCTGAAGCTGACGATGATACAATTACAGAACAGTACAATACTACGATGTTGGCTATAGATACATACTTTTCTCCTAAATTCTGTTTATGAACGATACATCTTCCGAACCAGTCAACAAACAGCAGGGGAAATCATTGAGCAGTTCATTATTTACAGAGCAACATAAAAATTACAACTACAAGGATCAAGACGATCAAATCCGAGATCAAGTGATAGAAACATGTTTATCTTCGGATCAACGAAGAAAGTTTCTTGAGAAGGGCGGCATTAAATTGAAGGAGGTTCGACAGATAGCAAAGACCTTCGAAGCGACAGAGATACAGACATCGGTGATGGAATGGGTCCCGATGGAGGTGAATAAGGTAGTATACAGGGTCAAAGATAAACTAAGGTGAACAATTACGCTACAAGAAAAGTCAGAAGGTCATATAGCTAAGGTATGCTTCAAAAAGAAAAAGAATGCATATAATGAAATTTCAGAACCGTCAGAAAGCGAGGGTGTTTCGGATGAGTTACAACTCTACAAAGTTTCTATAAAAGACGACTCGGATTTCTTAAGACACTACAATTGCAGTGGAGGGTAAACGAATTTTAACTAGACAGTGGCGCAGCAGTGTCCATAGTGAGTAAGATTGATTTTCATAAAGAAAACTATTTCAAACTTCAGCCTTTATCCTGTACAATTAAATTACATATGCTGGAAACTCATTACACATTTTGGGGTATGCAAATGTTACAGTTACATATAAATACAAACCTCATATTTTACAATTATACATAGTAAATGAATATAATAATCCTTTATTTGGTAGAGAATGGATAGGCAAATTAAATCTAAATCTCAATGAGATGCTTCATACTAATAACTTAAGTTCACAAACAAATTCAAAACTATTATTTCAAAATGCAGTTGGGAAAATAAAGCATTTCCAAGCTCGTCTACAATTGCAACCCCATTTGTTGCAAATCAGTTACCAGAATTCTATTTGGCCGCTTAGTGACTTGGCCAGAAAATGTTGAAGAAGAAATACGTAGTTTTTACAGAATTGCGAATTTTCCACATGTATGTGGAGTTGTTGACGGTTCGCTAATTCCAATAGATGCGCCTGTTGACCATGAAGCTGCATTTGTAGATCGTTATGGTGTTCACTTCCTAAATTGCATGTTTGTGTGTGATAGCAGAAACAATTTTTTACGTAAGTGCCTGATGGCCAGACAGCGTCCATGATGCACGTATTCTACGGAATAGTAATATTAGGTGATTCTGCATATTCCTAAAAAGAGTGGCTTATGACACGTATTCACGATAATCCAAACCACATAGCGGAAGAGAGATACAATCGTCGTCATAAAGGAACAAGGCAAGTAATAGAAGGAGCTCTTGGTGTTTTAAAGGAAAAACTCCTGTGCTTTAACAATATGCGAGTGCAACCTACTTATGCTGGTAATATTGTTAAATGCTGTGCTATCCTTTGCTTTTATTTTATTCGTACGAATGAAGATTTGGATGGTAACAATGAATACCATAATGATGTTGCAAATGAGGACCAGGCTAATAGAGACGAAATAAACGAGCAACTCAACGGCACGCTTAAGGCAACAATAAATATTAAATATGATGAAAGATTAAATTATATTTATAATAACATAAGGAAAAATAAAAACATTAACATAAGAACGCAGCAAAAGTACCTAATTTAAATAACAAGATTTACAAAAAACAAACAAATAACTAAACAACAAAGATCTTAAGCATATTGGTGATCTCTTTTTATTATATGATTGATAGGTAATACATAATCAATTAATAAGAAAGAGACCATCACCATTGACGCATAAATCGCTGACATGGGGTACGTCAGTAGTAAATACACTTTGAGGCAACCCCATCGTAACCTCAATCCTTCTCGTCTATAGTTTCGTTTTATATATTTGCAGCTTTCAGTAGTTCTAATTGTAGTTTCATCTTTTCATCCACAGGTGATGATACTAGTTGAGCCTCCTTTCGTTTCTTGCCTTTCAAAACAAATCAATTAGTATTGCTATGAGTAGATGAAAAGTTTTAAATTACCTCTAAGTGTAGTCTGATTTTCTTGATGGTTATCCGTGGCTTCCTGTTCTTTTTCTTGTTCAATGGGTTCTTCGATTAGGATAGCTTGGATTGGGAATACTTCTAAAAAAACCTCAAGTAGTGTGGAAAACATATAATGAATGAAATGTATACCTTCATCTACGTGTTCCAGTGCGTGAGCACTGGGTATTTCTAAGAATCGTAAAATTGGCAAGCCTGCCACAACCGACAATTTGCCGATTATATTAAGGACTTCTTCATCGACGTCGTTCAGTTTATTGTCCTTACCGCCCCCCGTGCCGGTCTTTTTAAAATGATTTATTTTCGTTACGAGTTCCGTACTCAGGAACCCGATAATTGGAGTAATTATAATATAAGACTATAGAGTAGACCAAGACAAGTTCATTGATACCTCACTTACTGCGTGGAACACTAGGGCTCCAAAGGTTACAAGGGTTAAAAATTTAACATGGGAGTCTAATGAGAAATACATTTAAATCAATATTTTTTGCCCTCAGTCTAAGTAAAGTGGTTTTAGACCGCGCCCATACATATACGAACCGCAGCGGATTCCCTGTTTCTGTACAAATTGAAAAAACAAATATACTAAACCTGCAAATAACCTAAGCGCTTTAGTGGCAATCTACGTTTAAGTTTAGCATTTTTTTATTTCCAAACTTTTTTAGTGTCGTGTTGCTGTTTTTGTATTTCGCGCATGTGTTTCTTATGGACTACCATGCTAAACTTTCGACCCCCATAACTTTCGACCCCCATGGTTCCGCGTCATAAGCGAGGTGTCAATACACTTGTCTGGGTCTAATCTATGCAGCAAAAATGTAATTGTCCTAATATCGGGTTCCTGAGTACAGAACTCTAGCCCTATTTTCTCCTTTACTATTAAAATTGACAACTAAGTGAGGAATTTTATTGTTAGGTACGTTAAGAATAGTTAAGCACTTACCGTTGTGGCTTTGTCGATTTTAGACAGCGTGTCACTGAAGGCCCCAAATAACGTTTCCTACTTTTCACTAATTTTGGTTTGTAGCGTTTACCCATTTCAATAAATTTATTTAACAGAAAAAATTTTAATATAAATGTCAAAATTTGAACCAATTAATATTTTTAAATTTTCTTTTAATAAAATTAGTCGGATATTAAAAGTGCAAGGACAAGTAGTTGTGCAACAGAATATATTAGTATTCATATTTAATAACTTGTAATTTGTAACTAGTAAATTCAATACTATTGTGGAACAGGCCCCTGAAGATAAGAATTTTTTAATATTAAATACAATTAAGGGTTTACTTGTACCAACACGGTTAATGTATGGTGTAGCATCAGCGAATTAAGGGTATTTTTAGGTCTCATTAACTTAAGTACAATAGTATATCAGTTAAATAAATTGTTACACCAGGATGAAATTTGGAACCGGAATAAAAATTGTGAAAAGGCTTTTAAAACTGTTAAATTGGAAATGATGACAGATAAGGTTATAGCTCATTATGATTCCAAATTACCCTTAGTACTTGCTACCGACAGTAGTTCTGTAGGCGTAGGCGCAGTCTTATCACACATTTTACCAAATGGGACGGAAAAACCTATACAATTTGCTTCTCATTAACTCATTATCTGATACACAAAGACGTTATTTTCAGGTGGATAAAGAACCTTATGCAATCATATTTGGAGCAAAGAAATTTTACCAATACTTTTGTGGTTACTTTAATTACTTTAATTACAGATTGTAAGGCTTTAATGGCATTAAAATCGAGAAATACCATACCACAAAACAGATTTAACATCGAACAAAACGAAGGGTGCGTAATGCGTGGCGCGCGCGTATTAATACCACGTATCTTAAGAAAATATATTCTCGACGAATTCCTTTTGGTACAACGAAAATGAAATCACTAGCTCGCAGCTATTGCTGGTGGCAAGGGATAGATAATGATATCGCTGATATTACAAAAATTTGCTCTACTTGTAACAAAATAAGAAATAATCCTCCAAAATTTTACCATCACCATTTTCCCATGACTGAGAGAGGACAAAATCAGGTCGGCGCCATAACGTCTGCCGAAACAGGGACCCTCGTCACGCTATGTGTGGAAATCAACGCGGCTGGGAATTTATTTCCACCGATGTTCATCTTCCCCAGAATACGGTTCTCTGAAATGTTCGTGAGAAATGGGCCAGTTGATAGTTTTGGAGCAGAGAATAAGTCGGGAAGGATGCAAGAAAAAGAGTTGGTCCAATTCCTGGACCATTTCATCAAGTTCGTGAAACCGACAGAACAAGAACCCGTTTTACTTCTGTTGGATAACCATTGATCCCATGTAAACTTGGAGGTTATACGAAAGACGGAAGGAAACCATGTGGTAATGCTCTCATCGGCTGCAAACACTCGACGTGGTTCTTTCAAGAAATACCTAAATCGATTCCAAACCACATGGCAGCAGTCGCATCGAGGCAAAAGGATGAGCATCCATGATTTGCCAGGAATTGTGAAGGAGCCATTGTCTTTAGCAGTGAGTCCTTCGAACATTATGGCCGGTTTCAAAAAGACTGGCGTTTGACCTAAGAATCCAGATGTGTTTCAAGATTGCGACTCGGCTCCAGAAACTGTCACGGATAGCCCAATTTCAGATCCCAACGCCGCTGACGGAGAGATGCTGCAGAATGAGGAGAATGTCGATCAATCGACGCTGGAAACTACACCTGATACCACGCTTAACATAGATGCATCACTGCTTATCTTCGATGATCCATCACTAGATTTACCGGACAATGAGTTGATGGAGATCAGTGTCAGCGATATCTTGGGGCAGTGCTCAAATACCTCTGTCGATGTCGAGCCGGCTGAAGAAAAAGGGAATTATTCGCCGAGCGAAATAAAGCCACTACCGAAGGCTCTACCAAGAACTGCAGCTTCGAGAGGGAGAAAAGCCCGGAAGTCTGCAGTCTTGACCGACACTCCGTTCAAAGAAAATCTCGAGAGGGAGCAACAGGAAAGAGAGAAGAAGGGAAGAAGCCGCTCCGCAGGGGAAAAGTAAGAAATTGCTCAACTATTCGAATTAACAAGAAAATGCTAAAACTGAATCTTACTTGTTTCAGAACATTCGAAAGCTAGTTCAGCGAAGAGGAAAATTACCAGGGATTGAGATTCCAAGAAGGAATACTTAGGTATTCAATGTGGTGAAGAATTTTCTGCTTAAAAGCCAGGAGTAGACTGGGTGCATTTCAGGGCGTGCCGAGACTGGGCCCACGTGGAATGTGTAAATGGGGAGGAAAAATACTATATTTGTATCAATTGTTGCTCGGACGATGACTAGACACTTGACTTGTTATTAGTGATTTGAATTTCTAATGTTTATTTACATTTTATGTGTATTTTGCATTAATTCCATGACCTGAGTTGATCTCATTTTATTTTAATTCGTAAGAAATTAATTATATTTTTGTTATGAAATGTCTATTCTATTTATTCATTCTATATTCAGGTATATACATTTTTGTTTAACTACAGTGAAGTATCCAAAATTAGAGATACAAAACAGAGGTGAATTTTTCATGTATGTTCAAAATTGCCCCAGCCCTGTCAAACTTGCATGTTTGACAGCGCGCATTTTTGTCTATTTTCTAGTCTACTCAGTTTGTATCGGTTCAATTGATATGTTTTGTTCTACAAATGCTAGCTTAATAATGTAGCTTTCGGATGAATTCAGTTTCATGTGAAAATTGGGTATGGTTTATAAGTTATCGCCAATTTTCGAAAAACTGTTCAAGCTAGCCCCGGTCTCTCCTACATGTAGACAATGTAACCCTTGATGTTATGTTTGTAACTTCTTAATGTGATGATTGTATTTTTTTTTTAAGTAATGGGGGTATTACATCAAGCTAGGACTGACCCAGGGTGCTGGGGGACCATCCCCCCGGGGCCGGCATCCGTACCGGCTACCGGGGCCAATGAGATATAAAATTATAAATATATACATATATGGATTTTCGGCCGATTACTTGCATTAGAAACAGTCAAAAAACGAGTTTAGCAAATCTCAAAAAATAATTTTAGATAAAAAGATTTCCAGACCTTCCGACTATCACCCTCTGCATTACACCAAGTATAATACAATTAAATTTGCACTGTGGTCGTGGCGCCAAGTGCTCAAGTGCTTGCACCTATTAAAGTGAATTAAAGTGAATATTAGTTGAAAAGAATACAAGTAGGTATGTTGGGTTTAAATTACCCAAAATATAAGTAGGTATTTTAATGTTTTATATTTCCTTCATCGAGATACATAGAGTTATAAGTTTATGTTTAAGTCAAGGGTGTCGTATAACAAAAGCAGGCAAAGCAGTAACTTGTTAGTATTTGTTGATACAGATAAAAATTCATAAACATTTTTAAGTAAGTTTTAAGTTACAGTTGTCTCTTTTAGTCACTTTAATACTACCGTACGTAACTACGTAACTACTTAAATTGCTGGTATACTGTAGAATATAAAGTTTATAAAGTATACACGAAATAAACTTTAGTTTAAATACTATAACAAATATGATTTTCTTGTTGGAGCCATTTTGCAGTAGCAGTACAAATGATCGAAGCAATGAGTTTTACCAGCCAGTATGGTTACAGATAAACACTTCTCCAGCCCTCCTTGGTTATTAGGGTACTGTATACCTAATTTGAAAATGTCGTTTTTTCTTACAGGGTCACAGCAGTTGAAATGAGCGGCAAGAGAAGAGACGAGAAGAGAAAACGCTACTTCGAAAAAATAGCTGCTAATCCAAAACAGAGGAAACTGTTTGAGAAACAAGTACCGCCTAAATCCTCCTTTGAGAGGGAGCCTGATGTAGATGGAACTACAGCAAAGATATCTGAAGCGACACTGGGGAATCGACATCAACTGACTACCCTTCATGATGCACCATCCTATCCAGCGAAGTGACATAGATACAGACCCTCCATTTAAGGCAAGAAAATACCTATGAGCACACATTACCTGATATGTCAACTGAACCTCGTAAATGGCTATCGTATTGCTCTGAAACACGGAAGGCATATTGTGCTACCTGTATGTCCTTTTCTTCAGAACTTTTGGATAGAGAAAGCTCTTCCCCTTTTATTAAAGGAATGGAAGCATCTACAGGGGAGACTTGAAAAACATGAGAGTTCAACCGGTCATGTCAATGCTGCGAGAGCATATCTGTATATAAGTTCAAAAACAGATATTGAAACCTTGATAAACCTGGAAATGGTAATAAAACGGAAAAGTGAAATCCAAGTTAGACGACAAGTATTGCACCGCCTAATTGACATCATTTTGTGCATTGGGAGCAAGGTTTAGCTTATAGAGCAACATTTGAAACAGCATCCGAATTGAACAACAAGCAAATAAATCATGGAGATTTCTTAGAGTTAGTTTTACTTTTAGCTAATTATGATCAAGTCTTAAAATATCATGTTGATCCGGCCATTAAAAATAGCCAAGAAGGAAAGGCGAAATCTCCTGGACTTAAAGGAAGAGACCTTCCTCTCAAAGTCTTTCATCAATAAGCTTATCAAATATATGCCATCCAAATTCAGCTGGACATTACCAATGAGGTTCACCAAGCAACGATATTTAGCATAGAAGCGATGATTCAACCCAGGATATTGCACTTATGGATCAACTGGCATTATTTGTGAGATATGTGCTGAATGGGCGAGTACGTGTTCGGCTACTGAAAATGATTACAGCTAAAAAAAGCTCAGGGGAAGCCCTCTATCTTCAGATCAAATCTGAACTAGATAAGTTTCAATTGGCCACCAACAAGATAGTCGGATGTTCCTTTGATGGCGCAGCAAATTTGAGTGCCCAGTATAAAGGTCTTCAAGCTCAACTAAAAAAGGACAATCCGTCACTAGTTTATGTACATTGTCATGCACGTGCTCTGAACTTGATGTTGACAAACTCTACAGAAAGTTGTAAGTCTGCAAAAGATTTCCTTGGTCTGCTACAAAGAACACCAGTCTTCATTTCCGAATCTCACAAAAGGATGCTTGTGTGGACAACGGTTAATAGAGAGTCAGCTAAGGGCCATCCACTACTACGGCTACAGAAAGTAAATGCAACTCGTTGGTGGAGTAAACATAAAGGAATACAAAGTGTTATTGATGATCCGAATACTCCGATGAAGGACTGTAAAAAGTTCTTGACGCTGCTGATTTGTCTTCATACTATTGCAATTGGTGATGACTTTGCCTCCGGCGTCTCATTCAAGGCAAAGTCCCTCCTTGACAACTGGTGAAAATTTGAAAACATTCTAATTGTTTTTATGTACCGTGACTTGTTCAACGTATCCACGCCAGTTTCCAAATATCTTCAAACTGATGGTTTCGATTGCTTGAAAGCAAGCAATTTGATTAAAACATTGCATGTCCATATCTCTGAAAAACGCAAGTTGAACTTCACAGTACTACACCGTGCAACTTCCGAGTTTGTTGCTAATGTACAGAAACGCATATTGTAAAAAGAGTGTGAAATCGCAATTGTGCAAGAGCTTCTAGAGAAACGTGACCCAATTGCTAAGAGACTTCCTGGAGAGGTCTCTGCTGATGAGTCAAGACATCTCCGAGAATCTCCGACAAAAGCTTTCGAATTCGAAGTTTTCAATGTCATCATCGATACTGCACAGCGACAAATCCAAAGACGCTTCATATTCAATGATGAACTGATAAATAACATCGCTTTGCTTGACCCCAGAAATTTCGCCAAAGTCCAAAGTTTTGAAATGAGCCGGGATGATCTTGGCTTGAGGAAACTGGCTCAGTAACACGAACCGTGATAAACTTTTCCGGGAGTTATGTATTCCCAATTTATTATGAAGCTTACAATCCGAAGCAGAAAATCCAAATAACAACCTCAGCCACTTCCACCGTATCATCCAGCGACCACGAGGAGGAAGATCAGATGGCTGCTTTACATAAAATCGCTGAACAAGATGAAATGATTGAAGAATTGAGACATTGCGATGCAAAACAGAAATGCAAACATTGTCTAGTTTGTGTGCCAGAATTATTGCAGGAACATGGCGAATTCTATGCGACTTTGTACATAGCCTATAAGTTTGTTTTAACTTTATCGTGTACTCAGCGAGTTTTCTCAGTGTTCAAAATAATCAAGAATCGCTTGAGATCTTCTTTGGGACAAGAATTATTGGAGGATTTTGTTTTTTTTTATGTAGAAAGAAATTTTCAATTGGATATCGAGAAAATGATAGACGATATAGCTTCTAGTTGTGCGAAATTAACTAAACTTCTAAAATTGTAACATTTAACAAATGAACTCCGAGACTTTCGAATGTGAATATCTGACTATAAAGACTAAAGTAAAAAAATTGTTACTGTGCCATTCTTATTTTTTAATACTTTAAGTAAGTAGCATTAATTTACATTACCTACTTTACATTTTAACAGTATAATTCTAGTGATTATAATGTAATATAAAGGCCAATGCCGTTTCTTTTCGACGACGAGAAGGGTAGTGTGGGACCATTAAGATTTTGTCCCCACCGGGTCCAACAGGTAGCCAGTCCGGCCCTGTATTACATATTGGCAACACTGCATTGGATATGTGAGGTACTAGAACCACAAATGTACAAGAATTCAATACATACAGCGCACCGAAGCAAACAAGATAGTCGGAAAATATGTGAACTAAAAGAATTTTATTTGAAATATTTGAAGCGGCAAGATTGTTAGCCAATCACACAAAAATGTTTATTTTAGTACATTCACAAATCAAATTTATACTTGACAGTATTGTTTGTAGTTGTGTGTTAATTTCTTTCTTATTCTGCGTTACTCGTTAGTAAAATCTGCTTTTTTCAAAGCAATATTGTAGAAATAGGTATGTATAAATATTTTAGCTAACATCTTATTTTTAATAAATTGTCTTTTAGGTTAGAAATATGGAACCTAAATCGAAGGAAAGTATTCATTCGGAAGCACGAAACATTATTAGTAATGTGATTGAATTCTTTGATAGACAGAAGCTGTTGCTGTCGGTAAATCGTTACAAACTATAATGAGAATTAGAAAGGAAAAGCAGTTATCTGAAAATCAGTTAATAAAATCACCTTCTAAATAGAAACGAAGCGGAGGATCAAACAAATTAGTTTTTGATGATTGTGACTTAGGCATTTTAAAAATGACAGTTCAGGACAATAAAAATATTGGTTGATAAAATGAAGGACAAAGTAAATTATGCTGGTAGGGAAGATACGCTTCGAAAGCAATTACTAAATGTAGGATTTAAATTTAAAAAATGCCACAATAAAAGAAAAATTATTGATGGAATGCTACGATATCGTTGCTTGTCGTTCTCGCTACTTGCGTAAGCTGCGTGAGAATAATGCTCTGGGGGAAAACAAGAAACCGCCAACTTTTTTGGATGAAACCTTCATATGGTGTCAGCAAGTGTTGACAATCTGAAGACCAGCCTGGAGTATACCGAACCGATAGATCAGGTGGGTGGAAAAACAATTAATTCCAAATTTACCACCTAATGGTATTGTTGTAATGGATAATGCGCCATACCATAGTGTGCAAATCAAACCCCCAACCCAAACTGCACGAAAGCAATATATTCGTGATTGACTTGAAAGCAATGGGGTTTCTACTACCAGTGAAATGCGCAAGGCTGAATTAATAACATTTGTTAAGCGATATTATGTTGACGAATTGTTGAAGAACCATGGCCACATTGTAGTACGCTTACCACCCTATCATTGCGACTTAAATCCCATCGAGTTGATATGGAGTATGGCAAAACACAAGGTGGCAATGCATAACGTCGATCAAAGTGGCCTTCAAATAGAAAATTTAGTGCAAACAGCCTTTGCCGAAATAAGCCAATCAGATTGGGAAAAACATTGCACACTCACGTCGATCATAGTTGAATAAATGTGTCAGCGAGACGGATTGATGGATCAAGAAGTTGAAAAAATGATTATCACAATTAATACTGGGCTATCTGACGATGACACAAACTCTAACGAAGAAGTTTCGGACAGTGAATGAAACTTTAAATTTATAATCTTTGCTTTGCATTTTGTAATAACATATTTTTTTTTGTATTTGTGGGCCGAGATCTAGATACAAACGTATTATGCAGTTTTTAAAATTTTGTAATAACATACATAATTTTTGAATTTCTTATTTTGTAGTAACATATTATGCATTATTTTATATACATACTTATTTAGTAATAACGTTTATTAAATTTAATGGATTCATTTGTAGTGGATAATTATTTGGCATCAACATCTTTTTTAATTCCATCTATCGTGAGAGCATTAATTTATGTCCAGAACAAAATACTTTCCACTGCCTATGAAATCAAACTTTACTTCCAGAAATTTAAAATTTTATTATAATAAAAGTTACATTTATTTAACAGTTACAGTATAATGGATTAAACATTTTTTAACTTGGGATTTTTAATGCTAAATTATGACTACTTAAACCAGGATCAATTCGTTTTTTTATATTGTTACACATTTTTTAACTGGTCTTGATTAATGTTTTAAATCACAGCTCCAATTGCACTTTTTAAAAATACTGGACCTAGTAGACATCTTCTTGACATGGCTACATATACACCAATTTCTGTAGGATGTAATGGAGCTTGTACAAATTCACCAGGAGTCTCATCAGACCAAACCGTTTGTTATAATTGCCGTACATTTTTTAGGAATACGTTCTATGCACACTCGTATATTAACCACATTTTCAGTTAAAACAGACTACGTACAGATGATGTACCCTTGTACTTCGAAACTGTATAAGTCTATTCACCAGTTTCATTCTGCTGCCTATTTCGAAAATAAGATTCCAACATAAATTGGTTTTCTTGCAGAGACATTGCTTAATCTAAATCGTTTACATTTAGGTTAAAGGGTTACTTTTTGTTTATGCTGTATTTACTTATGTTAAACGTTTTTGTAAATAATGAATCTTAAGAAAGACAATAATATTAAACAAAATAAACGAATAATAATAGAAAACACTGAAAATAACTCTCAATTCCTTAATGTATTACGTTAAAAATGTTAAATACAAGCTGCTAATTTCATGGTATGGACTAAAGTTTTGATATTTCTAGTAGAAAATAATATCGTTTGGACATCTATTTATGCTCTCTACGTTTCAAATATTTAAATTTACCGCCAAAATACTTCTTAACCTGAATGTACTCTGAAAAAGACGACAGCGTTGGTTCCGCCCTATCAGCTGTCATGATTATCGAATATTCAACTTACTTGCAAAAGGAGTTCTTTCCTATGGTTAATTAAATTCGTGGTCTTGTAAACTAATTATTAATTTTTACATAATTTACAAAAAGTGAAATATTCTGAAGTGTATTAATTTTATCTCGTAATGTTAAAAAGCATTCCCGATGTTCTGCTTCATTCTTCTTCAAACCATAGCGTCACACTAGAAAGATTCTTTTGTAATAAATTTGAATACAAAAGTTGAAAACGAAAGCTGTAATTAAGAAAACTAAATTTTGTAAATAATGCGTGAAGAAAAAGCATGTGATGGAATAACTGTACGTTCAAACCGAATTCAAACTCAAGCGGAGCGAATTGTGCAAGTGTCTAATTAAAAGAAGAATAATGCCTCTACTTAACACCGTGTCTTTGTTAAGGTAATTTAATCCATATTATATAAAGATCAACGCTTGAAGACACGAAATTAAAGGAGTGGTATAGTATGTATACGCCGCCTAAAATAAGAACTCGTTCTATTTCAAGAAGATTGTGATTTTGGTTATTGTCAAAACTGATTTTTATGGAATTACACCACTGCCCCACTTGCTTTATTATAATAACGTTGCGCTTGACAAAGCATGACCTGTAAATTGTCTTATGGCTTTTTTGCTAACTCTCGTTTTTCACACATACCTTAAAAACACATAATTTTTTCACTTTCTTATTTATTACTATAAAAAAAAAATAATAACACAATCAAGATTAAATAGGATCCATATTAGACCTTGAGGTTATTATAAGTTTGCTTAGTGTGAAATTAAGCAAAGCAGAACAAAGCAAGGCCAAGAAAATTAAGATAGATTTATCTTATAATTTTAGTACATGGTAACGTTACCATAATTAAATTAACAATAAAAATATTTGCCTTTTTTTGCTGCAATTTGATTAAGGTAATTTGGAGGAATTTATCATTAATCATACCTTTAATGGTATGATCATATTGAGGCATGATATCCCTATTAATGTTTCCACTCTATAAATCTCCGGTTGCAACAAAAAGGTGAAGAAAATGTAAAAAAGTAATGGTAAACTCTTGACCCACACACACTTAAAAAGTGATTAATCAATTTTGCAAAATATTAGTCAATTTCCAGAATATTTCAAATAAAATAATGATTGAAAAATATCCATGTGCTTTGTGCATGTTATTTGAATGTCACGTAATACATATATACCCATTAATCTGTGACTGCAATAAAGGGAACTTTTAGTTAAGAAGACGTCGCCAGTCGCTAATTTGACTAGATTAAAGATACAGCTGTAAGCAATTGTTTTATATTAAATGTGACCGTCGAGGGGTCAACCCTCAGCTTTATTACCACATCTCTTATTTCGTTATGACCGATAAATAGAGTGACGCAGATCTAAAAATTTTCAACTTTTTTTTAGTACACAACTTAATTAACGACACTCATAAAGGTCTTATATACAATAGGAATTGTTAAAAATGTAAAGCCGCGTAACTAGTTACGCCCACTTTTACATATGAGAAAATTGTGGTTATCGAGTAATTTAGAAAGGTGTTAACATTGAATATAAAATTGTAAAATTATTTCCTTCCAAAGATTTATACTTTTCTCTAAAGGTATAACCATACTTATATATAAATAAAAGAACATATTTCCAAAATTTCTTCTGTTGAAGACAATAGTATCACTTATCAAAAAATGCGCCTAAAAACTGAATAAGAATCAACTTAAATTAAGTCATCATTAATTAAAGACTATTTTTGGGGACAGGTCAAAGGAACAATGCAAGGTTATCATTAAGCAAGGTTAATTAACACAGTACGAAAAAAACGACATCTACAAATAAAAAGTATTTATAATTAATGTTTTGTTTTTATTATATTCGGAAATATCTTACAAGATTTAAAATTCTGTTTACTTATTTGTAAATTAAATAGACCGTAAAACGTGGACCAACTCAATTGTAAAATAAACGGTGAAATATCCTTAGCGTGTAACCGTAAACCAATTTTTGGAAATCCTTTTTTAGGCTACAATTTTTTTTTATTATCTGTTTCTTTAAGGATTAACTTGGCTTACCGTACATAGTTTCTGTAATAATATCACAAGCCTTCGTTGGTATATTCGACAAATACTTGCCCGACTTGAGAACAAAATTAGTATTGCTGGGAAACGCCCCGAGAGGAACGCGAGGGGTGTTTCCTTAAAGGAAAACTAATTTTGTTCGAAAAGGAGGGACGTTATTTGAATATACCGAGAAAGTCGAGTGGTATTCGATCAAATTATTTCTTTCTATTAATAAATAATAAAATCTAGTCTTAGAAACTGACTTATTTATTGTAATTTATAAACTGTACAATTATTATAAATTACCTTAGTTACCGTGCTTAGTTAATGACTGACATCTCACAGTTAGTTTGATATATTTCATTAAAGGGAGCAATGAAAATACGAAATCGAAAACACCTAATCGAGTATACCCCGTCGCAAAGGTAAACAAGCCGTGTTTTCGTGAAATACATTCGTGATTGGTTTAAATTTTGAGAATAAGCAATGCTGATTGGTTAATATTACAGAAATGATATAATCTTTAAAGTACGTGTATTTCAACTAACGAGACTATAGAGTCCTATATACAAGAGAGTAAAGACATGTATGTGTATAGTGGCAGCCATTTCTCCTCCAAAGGAGGGGGCACGTTTCAAATGTAAAATACCTTTCGGTCAGAATTTAACCAAATTTTGATATGTTCTAGAACTTGACCAATTGATCAAATGTCTTCATTGCCCGAAAGCTCAAAGCTCAACAGTTTTTGATATACAATATCACTATTTGATACTTTCAATATATCATAAAATGGACATTTTTGCCAATATTAACGCAAAACTTAGTGAAATGTTATTTTTTTGTGCTACTGGTTACAACCTTTTCTATACTTTCATTATTTTTGTACATACACCTGATATACAGGGTGAGACCAAGTATATGTATCTGAAAAGAATTGTACGGTGGTATTGTTTTGATACTTTGGTGAATGGAAGTTAACACATATATATGTCCATTTAAATTATTATTGCAAGTTAAGTCCCCTAGACGTCCGTTATACAGAGTGTTTCATTTCTTTAATAGATTTAATTGAGTATTATTATACTTCCTAGTTAATTTTCTGATAACTTAATTGAAATGTCTATATTAAAATAAACTATTTGCTAACTGTATATAACTACATAATAGTCACGATGTGTTTATACTGATACTGGGTGTCCAAGTACAAAGGACCAAAGGGATATCTTAAACTTCATATAGGTACGGAAAAAACCGTTAACATAAAAATCCCTTGCAACTAGATGTCGTTGCGAAATACAAAGCTTTTGGAGATTGACAGATAGAAAGGTTAGATGTGCTTCATTTATTATGCTCACTATTTTCTAATAAAGTTATATTTAGTATTTACTTATTCGTTTAAACCAAAACCGTAATGTGGTATTGCGCTTTTTCTTCTGCTTTTATTCGTACAACTAGATTTTTTTCTGATTTTGCACTTTTATTTCCGTTTTTCATACTACAATTATTATTTTTTTCTATTCCCAAACTTATAAAATAACAACATTATAGTAGGTGGCTATGAAACGTCAAAAGTTAATCCACTAATTAAGTGATATTGTTGATGCTTAGTTGCAAATCTACTTTTTGAATTAAAATCGTTGAAGAGTTTATGTGAAAAATGAATGGAATTCCATGTTTTGCTTGTGGAAATGCTTTAGTTCCTAGGGTTATGGTGAAAATAACTGGTGAGGTAAACGCAAGAAAGCAGGAAATTGTGACTGCACGTCGCTGCGAAGCAAATCTACTAAAGCGGGTCATAATAGAAGAAACTCGAATCTGCAATGTTTGCAATATTTCTATTGTAAGGGAAATTCAAGCAATAGACAATAACCCAAATTGTTTGTGATTAAATGTGCTACAAAGGTCAACTCACTTATGCTGCATTTGTAACGATGGGAATGATATACATAAAATATCCATGAAAGGTAGAATTAATATTTTTGTTGAGAGAGATATACGTGCCAGAAAATACGTACTGCTGTAATATTCATTTGCAGGAGCATTACGTAAGGAAATTAAGAAAAAAGCTACCACACGGCTTACGAAGACGAAAATAACTTCACAGATTCTCAATTTAAACCAGTTTCTCCTATAACCAAAGATCAATTTAATAATCTTTTCAACTTTTGTGACCCCGTTAGAATAGGAAATTCTTTGAGATATGTAAGTAAAAAAGATCTCTTAGCATTCCAGTGCAAGTTACGACAAGGTCTTAGTGATAGTTTTTTAGCGGTTATTTTTAATTATTCCACAAGACAACAAGCCAGTTTAGCTATATCTCTAGTTAGACAATCTCTTTCTGGAAGATTTGTACCACAAAATATTGGATTTACTGCTACAACAAGAGACAGCTACATCGAAAATCATGTAACTCCTTTTGCAGATCGTCTATATAATCAAAACCTGGATCGGTCTCAAGTTATAGTGTATAATGACTGTACTTATCTATAAATAGAGAAAAGTTCTTGTTTTAAAGTGTTGCGACAGTCTTACTGTACTTATAAGGGTAAACATCTTATCAAACCATCTCTGCTTGTTGCCCTGAGCCTGCAAGACTGGTGCCAGAACTTTAGGTACTTGTTCTCATGTGGCAGCTGTACTATGGTTTTTAGGATACGCTAGGTATCAAGAGCTAATCAAATATCCTTCTACAAATGTTTTAAATCATATACTAAATGCAAATAATGTGGAGGTGATAGACATTTAACATTTGATTATGCAACTTTTTGATTTCTATGACAATGGTTATATCAAGACCAAAAATTATTTACTGTTTTCTGCCTCAATAGTTCAGTTAACTGATATCTTATTAAGCTTAGATATTTTTAATATATTAAAATACGTTCATTAACCTTTCTACATAAACATTTCTTATTTTCAATGACTGTACAAAGTGGTAGTGATGATGAAGGTAGTCCTGCGAAACCGGTCTGTCGATGGTGTGAACAGTGAAGACACTAGTATCTTAAAGAATTTTCTTTTCTTAGTTTTGCAAAATAAAGATGAACTTCGACAAGCGCCTTCTTTATCAAAAGAATCTACTGAAAACTTTATTAGAAAATAGTGAGCATAATAAATGAAGCACATCTAACCTTTCTATCTGTCAATCTCCAATATTTCGCAACGACAATCAAATTGCAAGGGATTTTTTATGTTAACGGTTTTTTCCGTACCTATATGAAGTTTAAGATATCGCTTTGGTCCTTTGTACTTGGACACCCAGTATCAGTATAAACACATCGTGACTATTATGTAGTTATCAAATAGTTTATTTTAATATAGACATTTCAATTAAGTTATCAAAAAATTAATTAGTATAATACTCAATTAAATCTATTAAAGAAATGAAACACTCTGTATAACGGACGTCTAGGGGACTTAACTTGCAAATAATTTAAATAATTTAAATAATTTAAATAATTTAAATGGACATATATATGTGTTAACTTCCATTCAGCAAAATATCAAAACAATACCACCGTATAATTCTTTTCAGATACATATATTTGGTCTCACCCTGTATATCAGGTGTATGTGCAAAAATAATGAAAGTAAAGAAAAGGTTGTAATCAGTAGCACAAAAAAATAACATTTCACTAAGTTTTCAGTTAATATTGGCAAAAATGTCCATTTTATGATATATTGAAAGTATCAAATAGTGATATTGCAGACCCTGTATATCAAAAACTGTTGAGCTTTGAGCTTTCGGACAATGAAGACATTTGATCAATTGGTCAAGTTCTAGAACATATCAAAATTTAGTTAGATTCTGACCGAAAGGTATTTTACATTTAAAACGTGCAGGAGGAATGGCTGCCACTATACACATGTCTTTACTCTCTTGTATTTAGGACTCTATAGTCATAGTCATATTGTTAGTTGAAATACACGTACTTTAACGATTATATCATTTCTGTAATATTAACCAATCAGCAGTGCTTATTCTCAAAATTTGAACCAATCACGAATGTATTTCACGAAAACACGGCTTGTTTGCCTTTGCGACGGGGTATACTCGATTTGGTGTTTTCGATTTCGTATTTTCATTGGCTCCCTTTAATGAAATATATCAAACTAACTGTGAGATGTCAGTCATGACAGTAACTAAGCAAGGGTAACTAAGATAATTTATAATAATTGTACAGTTTATAATTACAATAAATAAGTCAGTTTCTAAGACTAGATTTTATTATTTATTAAATAACTGATTTTAGAATACATATAGGCAGTATAATACAATTACTGCAAATTCTGGAACGTTTTGAGACCCAATTAATACATAGTATGCAACTGTTAATTTTGGTATCTAATATTAAATTTGGATAGGCATAGTTACCTTATAAAAACGCCATTATTTATTTAGAATAAAACATGGTTATAATATAAAAGTTCATGCCCAACAAACACTTAAATTTAAGGTCTCATAGTTTTACTACTATATACTTTCTCTTTTGCCATTTTTTAGCGCTAATTCTTCACCTAAATAGAAAATATCTGTTAATGAGTTCGTTCTCAAATTATGACATAAAGGCAGATTCCAGATTATGGTTTCTCTTTTGCAATTCTTACAAGAGTAGTTCTTAAATCTACACTTTCATGTTTTAAGTGTCCAAAATAGTTTCTAAAAATTTGCTCCAATTTTAGGAAGTTATTAAATGTTTCAACGTTGGCATAAAATAATGTGTTCTTTTTGTAACATCTCAACTTTACTAATGTGGCTACATTACCCATTGTAGTATTGTAGGAAAGGCTACCTACACTTGCTATACAGTTGTTGTATGTTTTGCTAGATTTTTTATACTTGTAACTAAGTAGCCTATGATATTATACAATGAATTCTTCTCGCTGTTATTTAACTCTACCTCGTTCATTGGTATGCCCTTTATTATTGCAGTTGGTAATTTAAATTTATTAGGTTTATCCCTTATTATGTATAAAAATTTCGACAAAATTCCCGGTCATCTTGGTGGTAATTACTTTTTGACACATCTTTTAAAAATTGTGACACTGTAATTAGTTTCAGATTATTTTTAAATTGTTCTGGTGTGGGTACGGATTGTTTTATTCTAATTGCACTGACAATCCTGTGTAAATCTCGACGTTAACAAAAAACTAAAATTTATGTTGTTTCAAAAATAATCTTGAAAATTTAATATTGACGTAGTCGAAATTATCAATCCCGTCAGCGACGGTTTCCATGTTATTTGCGCACTAACATATAATTGTGAAAAAATATCAATTACCTTTTTCAGAAATTCACTGGTTTCTTTGTACACATGTTCATTCATTTTACTTAAGGCTGCTGTAGGATGCTGTGAAGACATGAGGTAAAACCATTTGTCTATTAAATCGATGAACCAAGAGGTTGTTAAATACTCTGGCCTCTTTAGTTCATCAGCTATAAATCGCAAAGCACTTGCTACATCATGGTTTATTACATTTGTGGCTGTCTGAACGTTCATCTTGCGAAAGTTATCTGGAAGTAAGTCAGCTTCACTCAATTTATGAGAAAATTGAAAATCTTTTTGATGTTTGACTAATCACGTATGTGACAAGCACTAATCAAATTGGTCGGTAAATTATGATTCATCTTTACCTCATCAGTAATGGTTATTATTGAATTTGTTATACACATTTTTTTTATATTCTTAAAAAGATGGGGCACATCTGCAAGAATATACAGGGTGGGCCACCACCAACGGGACGGTCTTTTGTATCTACGCAATACGTTTTTTCAAATTTATTTTTCAGGGGGGTTATGTATATCAGTAGCGGCCACATTTTAAAATTATTTTCGTACATACTGGGTGTTCCAAAAAAGCGTTGCTTATCAAACTTATGTTTTTTTGATGGAACACCCTGTATTTTCGTTTAGTGTTGGATAGTACTGTAAAAATAAAGGGCACTTTAATAAATGATCCCTATAGGTAAATATTACAGTTTTCGAGATATTTTGAATTTTATGAAAATAATAGGCTTTCGAAAAAAAATCATACTGATCGAATCAATTAAATTAGAATGACAAAATTGTAGTTGTAAATATTAAAGTTGTTACCCTTTGAATCGCTGTAACAAATGATTCTTAAATCCTTACAGGGTGTTCAAAATTTTCAGTTGTAAAATAATTACATTCAAATCACATTACCTTGGTAATTTATTAATCTACGTTATTCAAAAAAACATTCTGTATCATTTGGTACATTGGTACATGGGTTTCCTATACCTAAATATTACGGTTTTTTTGTTTTTCAACATTTTCTTAAATTGAATGTATTTATTTATGAGATAAAAGAAATATTCAAATAATTATTATCATTCTTTATTCTTAACACTCAAGTAAATTAAAAGTTATTAACTAAAGTTAAAAACGGCAAAATATTTTTTTTTAATGAGAGAAGTAATAATTATAATAACAAAAACGAACAAGACGCTAGGAAAAAATTAATTTTACTCTAACACATGCTCAAATACAACAATTAATTCTATTTTCAAAAGATCGTCTTATTTTATTTAACATTTTCGGCGTTATAGTGTTGATAGTCCATGGAATTGATACATTTTACCTTGCATGAAATAAGGTAGTTCTGATTTTTTGATGTTGTATCTTATGAAGTGGTAATAAAAAATCCAAATTTTCGACCTCGAAAACCCTCCGTATCATTATTAAATATTTCAAAAACCGTTAAGTTATGGCACCTTTTTCAGTTTTTGCCAATTTTGACCATCAAGCACTAATATTACGGCAAAAGTCGTTATATACAATCTAAAATCAAATAAAAGCTACAAAAAAATGAGACAATTTGGTCCTCGTAGGTGAAATAGTTTCTGAGTTATGGCAGTTCAAACTTTAGCAAAATTTTCGAAGTAGAAAAATTTTTTATTTTTTGTCAATTTTAACCATCAAAAAACTATTTTACGAAAAAGTTATCATAGTAATGTGGAGAAGGGCTAATCTTTCAACAAAATGACACTAATTTCCTTTAATTAGACCTAATAGTTCCTGAGATACAGATGTCCAAAGTTGATGAGATTAGTAAGCAAATATTATAAGAACGGTTTGTGCAATAAAGTACGACCGTTAACGAATAAGTGTTATAATTATTTAAAAAAAACATTGTAGCGAGTACAAACTTATTATTTGAAGTTTTTTTTATAATATGAAATATATTCAGAACCTATGCACTATTGAACTTGCTTATGTATTGTATTATATATACTAGTTATTTTTGTAAATCTTTGATGGACCAGGCTGGTCCTCTAAATCCACAGCACTTCTTTTGAGGGCAGCTTGCTTTGTCAACATCAGGTAGATCTAAATCGTCATCTGACGGTGGATCGTCGATAAGTGTCTCATCAATGTCGTCAATAAGGTCTGGTATGTTCTCGCAAGATTGACCGCTGCAGTGGTTGCAAACAGCCAAGCATTTGAGTCCTGCTTTTCTACAACCGCAGTTGTTGGTACAACCTTTCTTGCAGTTGCAGGAAATCATATTCAGCAGGGGCTGAGGAGTTGGTGGTTTCGTCATCAGTTGCGGAATGAGGCCTTGTTCACTCCGCATCCAGTCCCAATCGAGAGGCTTCTTCTCGTTCCCCAGCCACTTCTGTACCTGAAAAAAAACAGAATTAAGAACCATATCTCGAGAAAATCTATAGTGGCATCAAGTATAATTAAACATTTTAGAAACCCCCAAAGACCTCAAGTCAACAGCGAATACTTTGTAGATAAAATTTTCTTCGATTTCGAACTAGACGTCGCGATGTTAAAATGCTCTATCTCCGGAACCACTGAGCCAATTAATCGCTAGGAACACTCCCTGATTGATAGTCTTTCAAAAGAAAAAACCTCATCAGACAGACATACTTTACACAGACAAAGGCTTCAAACTTATAGCACTCCTCTCTTTCGCGTTTGCGTCGGGGGTTATAAAATATAATCTTTACCTGTTGGTAGTGAAATCTTGCAGCATCCCTGGTTTGGAGGCAACCTAGCGAGGTTCACTTTAAACTTAGCTGCCGCTCTTGTAAATAACTGGAAGCGAAGGTCATTGAGATTTTGGTATTCACTGTTGCCTCCATATAGCGAAACGAGAAAGCTCTCTCCTGCTTCGGTGACCTGCGTAGGTGTGTTATTGGGGCTCAGAAAAACTTCAGCGTTTTGTTCCAGGTGCCGTTGTCTTTTCAGTGTCGATAGAAATTTCATTTTCCCTTGTCCAAAAAGGGCGGATGTTGTATCACAACCACTGAACGCGTGCAGAAACAAGGCTAGTCCGGGTTGTGCTAGGTATGTGAATGAATTTGACAAGTACCTGATGTCTGGGTTTTTACCTCTCCCACATTTTTCGAATATGATTTTCTTTGGTCGGTTTGCTGAATGAGTGTGGTTCCCTACATTTCGCGATAAACCACAAAGTAGAACTAACAGATAAATATCCTCGCCGGCGATCTTCACTAGGTCGTAGGCAGAGGACATGGAAATGGCTGTGGTTACTATTAACCGGTCAGCATCTTCCTCTGCCTGTAGGGTTTCAATTTTGTCCGTCTTTAGGTGCACCTTCAGAATGTCGATCAGTCTAACCTTGTTCCTGTCGTTTAATAAGAACTTCTCTTGAGCAACTGGAGCAATGGTTGTTTCGTCGAAGATAACATCAGGAGAGGACGTTGTTCTAGCTCTACGAAGACGAGCTCTTGGTGTTTTTTTCTGATGCGTCATATGGATACCCACCAAAAACCACTGTTACGTTTGGCGCGTGTCGTTTTTTCAAGTATTTGACATACCTGGCGGCGATTTCTCCGAAAGACACATTCCGAGGCCACACAACTTTGTGGAGGAGATGTCCACCATCTACAACCACGTACGCATCCTTCTTCTGCTCGTTCTCATCCAGACTCACAGGATTGAAAGCTGTATAAAATGCTGACTTCGTACCCTTTCTAATCCCACCTTCAGTGAAAAGTGCCATAGGAAATGGTGACAATTCGTGTGTATAGAATTCCTTCAGTTCTTCGTCTGTCTTTTTCAAAATGCATAGTCTGTGGAACAGAGTGAGAGGATTAATATGGTCACCGTTCTCTCTCCAATCGAAACAGAGGCAAGCGTGTTCACTCTATTTTTTCTAGTAAACTTTACATTTTCGAAATTTTCACCAATAACTTTTGACATCATCTCCCTACCAATATTTACCGCATTGTGGCAGTTTACCTCTTTACTTCCAACGAGTCCACTACTTAAGAAAATTATGGAATCATTCTTAGGAAATGGTGGGTGAAGGTGAAAGAAGGCAAGCAGTTTTTCGACATCTTGTTCGTTTCTGGTCATTCTGGATTGTTGTAAATCAATATGCTGCTCAGACGTACCACTCATAAAGCCGCAGTAGCTTTCCACATCTGTACATATGTTTTGGAGGTAGATCATTCCTAATGTCCATCGGGTTAGCACACTGTCATTCCGCGACCTCGGGTCAAACCTCCGTAGGATTTCATTGTTCTCATAAGAACCTGTTCGATCGTCATGTCTGACCATACACCACACCAGAATTTGTTGGTGCGTCGAATCGTAAAGTATCCACATTTTGTATATAGTTGGAATTCGGCGGGATCCATTCTTTCTCCCAGTGTTAACATGTCTTGGAGGTACATGTGGGCACACTTGGCATAAAAAAAATGGCCAGCTGAATGAAAAAATGGCAGCATTTTCTGAATGGTTTTAAGATGCAGATCCCAGTTGCCCATTCTCTCTGCTTCGATAAATTGTTTCATCAAAGTTACAATTTGGATAAATTGAACCCAAAGCTTTGCTGTTGGACCATTGAGTCCAAGATTATCAAGCGCATTAGTAAATTTCGTTTGGATAAGTTGGAATTGCTCATTTTCGGCTAACGTTAAGACGGTAGAGTGGTCAAAGCTGGAAAACACATCATCGAGTACGCCTTGATCTTCGTCAGTCAGATCTACAGATTTAACAACCTCTGTTGCTAATGCCAGCTGGGTTAGAGTGTGAGCCCTCACTGTACGTGCATAAGAGTGCCCAGACATTATCTTGTCAATACTGTTTGGCGCAAAAATCGTTGAAAAGACTTCCTTTAATCCAGATCCTTCCATTATCTTGCCTATTGTCCCATAAATGACATGAGTAAGTGAAGACCTCCTAACCTTACAACAACACTATTCAATTCAGAGTCAGCGCAGTTTTCTACTATTTGTTTAGCTTTTTGTATAATGGTTGATGGAAGGTCACGAGGCATGTTTTTTGACCATAGGCATCACATTTTTCATTGGCCACCCAAAGAGTGGTTAATAGGGTGCCATACTGTGATGGAGGATGATTTATGAACGGTAGGCAGACAACTTTTGTTGTTTCGAAAGGCAAGTGATCTGTAGCTTGTTCCATATAACCATTCCATCCAGGTATACTCCACTTTTTCATACTCTTACCATACAGCCATGCAACATCCGAAGAAGATGGCACAATGTTTTCAGGTGTTTCTTGAATATTACCCACATCCTCAATAGTGATGGTAGCCAAACCTTGTTTACTTTCCGGTTGGTAGATTTGCAACTGCACAGGCGGTCTTTGGTGCATGAGCTGGGATGCACCGCATCTATCCACTCGGGCAAAACTTTGTTCTGGGATAATTGATTCACTGGGAGTAACCATCATTATACCGCCTAAAGCGTGGAAGGTGCCTAAGCCATTCAATGTGTTAACACTAAAATCTGCGTTGTCGAAGGCGAATTGCACAAAACTCCTCTGCTCCAATTGCATTTGGTCTGGTCTTAGAATGGCGGAGCTTTCTAGTTTTACAATGTTTTTGTAACTCGCACAAAACCCCATGTTGGGCAAGTCAACAAGATGACTGGACGCAAATTTGTGACACAAATAAACACCTACACCATGAAGCAATGAAGATATGAATGAGGCAGATCTGACAGCTGACACTATTGGGTGTGACAGAGCAACACACTTTTTACGCCACTTATCCAGAGAACCTCGTTTGTTTTTTACAATCACGGTCTCCATAAATGTTTTTAGGGTGTTTGGTATTACGGAATCCACATCTTGCAAATAATTATGCGAGGGCGGATATTCTTTGGTGTCACACTTGAGAGCGAATATCCTCCCGGATAATATCAGCTGCTGCCTTAACCACCCGGAGTCGTTCTTTTTGGGGATCTGATTTCTGTTCAGAATACCACGCATCCGATAACATTTTGTATCCTGTATTTTTGAAGCAAACAAGTGTAGTTTTGTTTGATGTGGTAACTACTATTACGTCATCTCCGTACTTTTTAATCAGGCGAATTTTAATGGTTCGCACATCAGGCGTACTCTCACCTAATAGCTCAGTCAACTCTGTCAAAGAAAACTGACACTTCCAAGTTTTCTTCCAGGAAATCAAAAATTTTGTCCATGGCTTCATCAACAGTTCCACGGAGGTGTTCTCCCCTTTCTAGCCCTATTCTAACAGGTCTGTAGAGCTTCCTTTGGCAAAACCGATAATATCTGGCATCTAGTGCAGGCAAATCGGTATCTTCTAAGATGCGTTCGATTATTTTGAGTGCCCATTCATCGCCTCTTTTCTTAGCTGCTTTTAATATGGATGAAACCAGCTGCAAGTTTTCCACGGCAATCACATTATTTCTTTTTTCAGGCTTGTTTATTTTCTGAGCTTCAATGAATTTAGCAGTTATTTGCTCTCCACATAAAAAAGTTTTCTCTGAAGTTGAACTGCTCAGTTGAGCTTCTTGTTGGTCTCGCTGATCTCACTTCGTTTTCACCACGTTGAACAGCAGCTTTTATTAATTTGGGATTAGTGTATCTTTTTTGGCAAGCACAATACACTGAAATCTCGTTCACTTCCTTCAGTAAACGTTCATGTTCCCGGTTTTTTAATTTAATACTGCACGCAAACAATGTTTCCATTCCTCCTTTTTCACCAAAATCACTTCACCTTCACTTAAACTATCATTGCATATGAAGCAACGAGAATACACGGAGGCTGTTACACTCTCCATCACTTTATTGTTATTGCTTCACTTTCGAACTTCATTCGCCGCGTAAGTCTTACTGCGTATCTAACTCGACAGAATAGATGTGAGCGACTGGCTGACGAACTGAAGCGAAGCGATGCAATTAATTACACATTGTAGCGTTCGACTGAATTCGGTAACAATCGGGATCAAGGCATCAAACACACACAAAAGGTGGCAAACGGTCCGCGTGTTGATCACGAAGAAACCAGGTGCAATATTCTAAGCCCGTTTTACAGCAGTTATAATTTTATAAGTTATAACCCAAAAAGTTCTAGTAGGTAATAATGTACACCTGAAAGGGATTATTTTAAATAGGTCCAGAATATTAATAGGATGTCACCTGGGTTTTCTGTAATGATGTATTTATGCCAAGATTAAATTATCTTATAGTGTAGTATCTACCGCATCAATTTTGAACAGCTGTATCTCAGGTGCTATTAGGTCTAATTAAACGAAATTAGTGTCATTTTGTTGAAAGATTAGCCATTCTTCACATTATGATGATAAATTTTTCGTAAAATAGTTTCTTAATGGTTAAAATTGACGAAAACTAAAAAAAATCTAACATTCTTATTTTTTTTGGAAATTTTGCAGAAGTTTGATTTGCTATATCTTAGAAATTATTTCACGTACACTAGCAAAATTAGTCTCGTTTTTTGCAAATTTTATTTACTTTCAGATTGTATATAACGACTTTTGCCGTAATATGAGTCTTTGAATGTCAAAATTGACAAAAACAAAAAAGTGCGAAAATTTAACGGTTTTTGAGATATTTAACAATGATCCGGAGGGCTTTGGAGGTCGAAAACTTGGATTTGTTATTACCACTCCATCAGATACAACATATCAAAAAATCAGAACCACTTTATTTCATGCAAGGCAGCACCCCTATTTCAGTACGATGAACTATTGAATGCATTAGAAATTCTTATTTTCATATCCTCGGGAGTAGTGGGGACTGTTTGATTTACTATAAGTTGAACAATCCCCCATATACCGAAATCCATTGGAGTAACATCTGGAGATCTAGGTGGCCAATTACAAGGACTACCCCTGCCTATCCACCTATTTCTAAATTTTCTGTTCAGATACTGTCTGACAGGTCGGGCAAAATGAGCGGGTGCTCCATTTAACTAGAGCCACATTTTTTTTCGTATATTTAATGGAATATGCTCATGGAGTATTCAAAAATCACGTTTTCAGAAATTCAAAAATTTTCTTTCATGTAGGTGGCCATGAAAGAAAAATAGTCCAATCACATAATCGCCTAATATTCCTGCCTAAACGTTTACAGTCCATCGGTGTTGGCGATCAACAGTACGAAATAGTCTGTTTTCAGTATCGTAATAGTGGTAATTACGCCTATTTGCTATACCATCACTCTGAATAGCGCATTCATCTGTATATTTCACGAATTTAAAAAAATCAGGATCTCTGCCAGCCTTATCCATAGCCCATAAGCAAAAGTTTAAACGTAGATTATAGCCCCTTTTAGACAAATGTTGATGTAACTGAATATGATATGGATAATATCCATTTTTTTTAAGTATCCTATGGACACTTGTTCGACTGATACCTGTTTCATTCAAAAATTTTCTAATACTTGTATGATGGTCATCAGTAACATCAAACTCATTTTCATTATTCCCAGTAACTTGTTTTGTTTTATTCACCTTCTGATATGCAACTGACCCAGTAGCACACAATTTAAAAAAAAACCACTTTTAATTGTATTATGTCTAAAAAGACAGCAACCTACTAGATTAGTTTAAATTTTTTGTTATAAGCGATTAATTAACATTAAATTTAAGATATGACAGAAAGCAACCTACTAGATTAAATTTAAGAAAATGTTGAATTACAAAAAAACTGTAATATTTAGGTATAGGAAACCTATGTACCAAATGATAGAGAATGTTTTTTTAAATAATGTACAGTAAAATATAGGATATTACATTTAAAATTATCAAGATAATGTGATTTGAATGTTTTATTTTACAACTGAAAATTTTGAACACCCTGTAAGGAATTAAGAATCATTTGCTATAGCGATTCAAAGGGTAACAACTTTAATATCTACAAATAGAATTTTGTCATTCTAATTTAATTGATTCGGTCAGTATGATTTTTTTTCGAAAACCTATTATTTTCATAAAATTAAAAATATCTCGAAAACTGTAATATTTACCTATGGGGACCATTTATTAAAGTGCACCTTATTTTTACAGTACTATCCAAAATTGAACCAAAATACAGGGTGTTCCATTAAAAAAAACACAAGTTTGATAAGCAACGCTTTTCTGGAACACCCAGTATGTACGAAAATAATTTTAAAATGTGGGCACTACTGAAAAATAAATTTGAAAAAACGTATTGCCTAGATACAAAAGACCGTCTCGTTGGTGGTGGCCCACCCTATATATATATATATATATATATATATATATATATATATATATATATATATATATATACAGGGACCGCCATAAAGTTGGACACATATGGGAAAAATTTGTATTATTGAAATTTCTGAAAAACTCTATTGGCGGTTCGTTTCTGCATGTCTGACAACCAAAAAATCCATTGTGACATTGTGACCATAGATTTGGCGGGAATTTTGAAAAATGTTAACCGTGATGCCGAAAAATGGGCCAAATTGACAAGATATCGAAAAATTGTATTAAGAAAATGTATTTAGAAAGCAACAAAGACCCCATATACCACTTTTCAACCAAATCAGAAAAAAATAAAAAATACCATTTATTCCCCTCTGCTTTTGTTACGAAACATCATAAAATCTTGTTTTACCTGGAAATAGTTTTAATAACATAAATTACATCATTTTAGTCAAAATTAATCAAATATTTGTAAAATAGACAATTTGTGAGAGGAAAATATAGAAAATACGATTTAGCCTCGCTACTGGTTATGTTCATACCCTGTATATTGAAGCGCATGAGCTGATCTAATATTTTTAACCGGTAAATAAAATGTAAACAAACTAATATTTGTAATTAAAACTTGACAACACATTATTTATCGTTATTAAATTTAATATTGATTAGTACATTTTAAATTAGCGATATTTTTGAATTTAACAAGTTGGCTTTGGAAAAATCAAATATTTCGGCTTATAAGGATGAAAATTATTGCACCTCATAGTTTAAAATACCTAAAATTATGTTAACATTTTTAAAAATTCCCGCCAATCTATGGTCACCTGACAAATGTCACACTGAATTTTTTGGTTGTCAGACGTGCAGAAACGAACCACCAGTAGAGTTTTTCAGAAATTTCAATAATAAAAATGTTTCCCATATGTGTCCAACTTTATGGCGGTATATATATATATATATATATATATATATATATGTATGTATGTTATATTTTAAGTGTCCACGAGTGTTGTATCCATTTACATTATTAATTAAATTCTTCTCGGGTTTATCTATCGAAAAGGATAATAAGGAAAGCTGAAATCTAAAAACATCCAAACGACCTAAATGCAAAAGGTGAGTCATGATTGTCATGAAAGTTTACAAATCTTCAAAAACAATCAAATTATGATTAAAATATCATCAACGCATCTAAACCAAAATACAATCTTATCAGAAACATTTAATTGAAAACTTTGATCTCATAAATTATCCATAAAGATATTATCTCAAATGGGCTCATAGGTAAACTATTTTTTGTAGATAAATCTTATTATCGAATACATAATAGTTTTGATTAAAACATACATCAAACAATTGAATTAACAATAATTTAATTGTATAATTAAATAACATCTTTTTAACTAATTTAACATTATTATTTAATAAACTAATAAACATACTAGTAACATCAAAACTTACAAGTATTTTATGGATTGCAGTGTATTAATTAGATCTAAAGAATTCTTAATATTGTTTGGATTGTTACTTTAAATTATTTGTTATTATGTGTTTTAGTTTATGTGCTAAAATATGATTAGGTGCTTGGATGTTAAAAACTGCTAGTGTAATGGGCATTTTGGTTTGTGGATTTTTATGAGATCTTATAGTTTTGGTGGTTGTGGGTTCTTGCATAGAATTTATTGTTTCTCTAAATCTGTAAAGCAGATATTGCAGTGTTGTAAACTAAACTCTATTTAAAATTTCTAAATCTTCGTTATTAATAAATTCGTCAGCTTGCCGCAGAAATTAGATTATTTTTGTTATTTTTATTCTTAACTGATTTTAGTAAATGATTATGAGATTTGTTGATGTACGTTTTGTACAACGAAAACTCTTTAAATAAATTAGCAATTTCAAACCTAATACCAATGTTCTTAAATGTTTATTTAATGCCAAGGATTCAACTAACGACATTTTGAAATCGGGTATTTATAGATTGAACTGCACATTCTGTAATTCTGTTTATATTGGAGAAACACTTAGGAACTTTGATATTAGATACAAAGAACATATTAGATCTTATAAATATAAGCGCACCGACAGATCAAATTATGCCAAACATTTAAAAGTAAATAACCACCATTTGACTTCATAAAACAACATTACATTTTTATATTATTTTAATAAAAAAGACAAATTAGATGTTTTGTAAGCATTCGAAATGTATACGTTGGAGGCAGATGGCGGATTCTGCCTGTGGCCGAAATAATTGAACATATCGCGATATGCCCATATTAGATTTGCCAGAAGCCGGATTTCGGCATCTGACTAACACTTATTTTAGTTAGGTCCCGAAGTGAGCATTTTTATAATGCGCAGTTGTCTATGGACAATCTAACCTAAAATTATTTTTGTAAGACGTTAACGTGGTGTTTGTTTATGTTTTTCTCGTAGCATATAATATATTATGTTGGAGGCAGATGGCGAATTCTGCCCGTGGCCGAAATAATAAATGTCATTCAAGTACTTCTTATCGCAATAAATGATTAAATAAATGTTACATTAGCTCTATAATCATTATTTGTTTGATTTAAGATAATCACTTTTGTTCTGATCGGCATCGGCTTATCCTGTATATAGACATTGCGGGATGTGTTCAAACAGTGTTAACCAGATGCCGAATCGCATTACTATTTCGGTATCTGGGAAGTCAATAATGGACATATCGCGATTTGTTCAATTATTTCGGCCACTGTCAGAATCCGCCATCTGCCTCCAACATATACATAAACAGAAAGTACCGTTAATGAACGAACAGGTAGATCTGTAACAGATATTTTAAATATAGAAATATAATTTATGTCAAGTTTCCTGTTTTACCTTAATGATTTGTTACCATAACAACTTATTTTTTTATATATTTTCTCTTGATAACTATACATGTTGCATTGAATGGAGTAGAGAAATAAATAATTATATAAAAGGAATTGTCATATTTTGGATTTACATTTATTATATTATCTGAGTCTTCAGCTCGGTGGTAATTTGTTCCTAATAAGTTTGCTTTGTCCTTCAATTTCATAATTACTGTTAGAACTTTTACCTTATAATATCACGATGAACACCGGTCTATTATTCCAACAACTTGAATTTTGCAGGATGAATTTCCATAGAAAACCGGATATCACTCTTGCTCATTTTTTAAATACTATTATAGTATATCACATTAATTTTTCTTAAAAGTATGTTATTATCATACTGTCACTGAGTGTTAGAAGCTTCGTTATATAGTAGGACTCCGTAAGCTTAGGTTTGAAATCTGTCAGTTGATATTAAAATGTAAATGAATAGTTTATAATTCACTGTTTAAAGGAAAAAAAAACGTGTAAATGAGACATGTTTTATCTAAAAGTTATTTTGTTGTTATTGAGTTATATTACATGTTTAGTTACAGAGATGTTTTCACGAGTCAACTTTGTAGCATCAATTCAGTTTACAGCGCTTAATAGATACATTCTTGAACGTTTGACACTTTGTGAAGTATTTTTTAGGTAGATGTGATTTTTGAGATATTTTTCGGGTATTGATGTGTTAGTTACAGTTTGGATTATGCAAATTTTACAATGTAGATCTAGCCGTCTGTAAATTGAAAATGTCGATAATGTGCGAAATTTGGGCCATAACAGTTTTCACGCTGGGAATGCTGACGACAGAGCTTTGTAGGTTCGTTTTAGCATGCCAAGGTTCGCACTTTTTTAATAGTCGTGATTAGATGTCGCGCTTTCGGATTTTAAATACGGATTGTAGAAATCTACCCCCACATTCACTTTAATTGCCTTTGTAATGATTTTCTTTTACTTTCTCGTAATGACCCCTGACGGGTGGGTAACGCGCCCTTGATGATTTGAAAAACGCCTTATTTTTATGAGCGTGTACCTTATAAGCAGAAACTAGATTAAAGATGTGAGTACAAGATGTTGATTTCATCACCGACTCAAATTTATTAGGGAATATCCGGTGCTTATCGCTTATTAGGTAACGTACTCAAAATTTTGTATTTAAGTTTGTTTTCATTTCTCGTGAAGTTGATTATAAGGTTTATAAGGTTTTTAGTTTTTATCAAAAATATTTGAAACGGCAGCATATTTCAATCATATAACAGTACCTTAAACATATCGATTAATTAATGTTCTATACAGTTATCTGATAACATGCGTAATTTAGGGGCAAAGTCCCTAAGGTAGAATTTAAGGGTTAGTTCTAATTTTTTCAATACCTGAATAACGGTTAATTTCATACGAAAATGTGTAGATACATTTTTAAAGAAAATTTAAGTTTACATAACTTTTCTATATAAAGTTTCTGACCATAAAGCAATATGTCTGAAAATTAATTAAATAAGATTGAAAATACTTAAATTGTATTATCGATATTTTATAGAAGTGGGCGGGTTTGGAACTTTTTTCAAGTTAGCGTCTAGATCTCTCTTAACCGCTATCTAACGTAGCATAGATCATCGTTTTGTTTTAACGTTTTTCGTTAAAAAAGTATTGAAATACAGGTTGGATAATTATCGTAAAAAATTATTATTAAAATTATTTAATTTCTTTTAATTTCCATTTGTATGCGTGTGCGTGCGTGTATGTGTGTGTGTTTTTTTTAATTTCTTCTTTCATAAAATATGTTGCAGCTAATTATCAACCAATATGCTGTACTATACTATGTACAATATGTGTTATAATTTAAAATGTATATCAATGTTGTCTATGTTGCACAACCACTCTTTGGTGCCCCATAATTCTTCAAAAATTCCCTTCATGTTCTATGTATTCTTGTGTAATCCGCTTTTTTACAACCCCTAACCAGTAAACTATTGTGTCGTTCTTTATTTTGTTTTCCTTGTTTTTGGCTAAGTAAATGCGATATACTGCGTGTGTGCGTGAGTGCGTGTGTACGTGTCTGCGTTTGTGCGTGTGTGCGTGTATGCGCGTGTGTGCATGTGTGCGTGTAAGCGTGTGTGTGTGTGTGCGTGTGTGCGTGTGCGCGAGTGTGCGTGTGCGCGAGTGTGCGTGTGTACGTGTGTGCGTGTGTGCGTGTGTGTCTGTGTATCTATGTGTCTGTGTGCCTGTGTGCCTGTGTTGTCTGTGTGTCTGTGTGTCTGCGTGTCTGCGTATCTGCGTGTCTGCGTGTCTGCGTGTCTGCGTGTCTGCATGTCTGTGTATCTGCGTATCTGCGTGTCTGCGTATCTGTGTGTCTGCGTGTCTGCGTGTTTGCGTGTCTGCGTGTCTGCGCGTCTGTGCGTCTGTGCGTCTGTGCGTCTGTGCGTCTGTGCGTCCGTGCGTCCGTGCGTCTGTGCGTTTGTGCGTCTGTGCGTCTGTGCGTCTGTGCGTCTGTGCGTCTGTGCGTCTGTGCGCATGTGCGTCTGTGCGCCTGTGCGTCTGTGCGTCTGTGCGTCTGTGCGTCTGTGTGTCTGTGTGTCTGTGTGCGCGCTTGAGCGCGTGTGTTCGTGTGCGCGTGCGTGTATTTTGTGTGTGTGTGTGTGTGTATGGGTTGGTGGATGGGTTGGTCGTTTATGAGTGGGTGGGTGCGTGCGTACGTGCGAGCGTGTCTGTGAGGATGGCTCCTATGGCGGAATTTAAGTATTAGTCCAAATTTATTCAATAGCTAAATTGCGGTCAACTTTACAGGAAAACTCTAATATTTTTGACGTGCAGTAGCGGGTGGCATCTAAACTTATAATAAGGTCTGTTTGATATGAACGTTTAAACGGCTATTTGACAGAGATTATTATTGTTGTTTTCACGAAGTTGCTCATCTCCAATATGAAGGTGTTACAAAAGGTGGTGCATAGTTATCCTGAACAAATGTATAATTGCATTTCTTTCAATTTTGAAATTTCGTGTGTTGTTTCACATCTGATATTTTATGAACTATGTATGATGTAATCGTTCTGAAAGCTGCTGAAGGAGTCATTTATTGTTTTCATTTGTTGTGTTTCAAGTTTATGCATAATTATGTGATGTGTACGGTTTTTTGTTGGTGCATTCAAGAATCGTGCGAATTACGAAATGTTTTTAAATTAGTTGAAACGTAGTTATTTTATGTTTTAAGTTTTTTGCACAATAAAACGTGCATGTTGGCAATAAGGTTGACAGATGCTTTCATGTAAAAATTGAATTACTTTATCGAAATAACTACTGTGAAAGGTGTTGATTTGTTATGATATATCAATTCAATTAAATGTCTGTAAATGATTTAAAAACCATCAATTTTAGACTATAATTACTTAAACAACAATCACATTGTACTAAATTTATGTGACTGTAACTGTAACCATAGATTTATAAGGCTAATTAAAATTTTATATATATAGATCAGTCATGTGCTTTCTAAATTTATAAATTGACGAATAAAATGTAAATTAAATTTTAAGCTGGACGATAAATAAAAAGATGCGGATGTAATATTAAATGTGGTTCTCTCATTTATTTATGCGAAATGGTAGTCCCGACAAAGGATTATATAACAAAAACATAGTTGAATTTAACTGTGAACATAAACAAGTCAAGGTCATTAAAGAGATGAAAAAAATGATTCTGATTATCATGAGAGAAATGTTACTAAATTTATAGTTACAATAATGATCTCCACTTAATCTGATTAAAATGAATAGTTGCGTGATGAGAATATGTATACATGAGTAAAAAGGAAACTAAATTATTTTAGTCCTGATTGTGTGTATAAAGAAAGTGAAAACTAATGTTATAACACTAAAGCTGATTACATACATTATCTGTCTGAAATGGTCGGAATAGTAGCTTGAGGGAATAATAAACGAAAATAAAGCCTACATATTCATTATAAATTGTACATTAAATACATACAGATTAGTATCGATAAAGACTGAACCTTCTATATAACTTTTTCTAGTTTCTCAGTTCTGGAGGCTCTTTTTTCATAAAGACTCTTAAAGTTGCTGTTCCGGATGCCATTTCTTTTTAATCATCAAAAAGTACCTAAAAGTCAATGTTGAGAACCTGTTCTATAACCCTCACGGCCAGTCTATTTCTTTTTCGTTTATTTATCTTGAAACACCATACTACCTGTATAACCAACTATACCCAGTTTAGCCAGATTTTAAATCTTGAGGTATATTTTTCGTGTTACAAGATATCGTTATGTAAGTAACATCCTTGGTAAAAGCTGTTTTTACTAGTTCACTTTTGTTTTTGTGTATAATTTTTAAATACTATGCGTACTAAAACTCTAACTTATTACAATTTTATGTTAAATATTTAAAATTCAAGTTTACCTTAATTAAAAGAGATTGGTATGATGTGATATCTCGTTGGTACAGTTTATAACACCTCAGATTTATTTACCTCATTACTATTGATGCGCCATTATAATTATGTTAATTACAAATCCATAATATATGTTAGAATGACTTGAACATTTAATTTTTTTCCAAATTCTATTTCACGTTCGATGATTTACGATCTTTAACTGTTTACTACGTGTTCAATATAAAAAATTAAAAGAACAGCACCGAATCCATTTAGACCAGTCGTGTCATATTATGTGTCTGCTACCACTGGATTTATTACGTGTATTAAATTATAGGTTCATTATTTATTTCAAAGGGTGTGTATGTGTATGTGTATGATGGTGTCTTAATTTAAGCGTTTCGGATTCCCTAATATTTATTCCATCAGAAGGAAGCTTTTACTTGTATGTTTGCGAATAGCATGATACATTCTTTCATTTTTTCATAACACTCAATCAGTTCTTCAAGTATAATTATAGTAATTGCATAAATTCATAGTATCTGACATAGATCGGCCAAAGGAAGACCAGAATACCCTTGTTATCAAATTCTGCTTTCTCTGTAAACCAAACCAGTTACATGTTTTAAATTATATTAGTTATTCTTCAATACAAATAAATATTTCTGAAGTTGTGTTATAATAATATATCTACTCGTATGGGCAGCTGTATAATGAAGGCCGATTGTACAGTTGATTAAAATCATCAACAGAGATTGAAGTTATTTATTAAAGGATATGGGAACTTCTGTACCACGCCTTATTAAAATTGAACTAAGAATATATTCTAATTAGTTTTAGTACTGACAATATTATCGGGGTAAGCATCGGTCACCATCACCTAATTTAAAGTGTACCTCATTATCATGAATTTACATCAAACTTTTAATTAAAAATAAAAAGTAACACATTTCTGACACTCTAATTTTCACTGGGGTAATGAGTGACTACGTTTTGGTTTAAAAGGTTACACATAGAGACAGATAAAAGAGAATGTAAATAAAGTGGCAATTTTATATATATATATATATATATATTGCAAAGAAGAACTGTAAATTTAATATCATTTGTATAATACATACAAAAATAAAAAAACAACTCTAGTAGGGCACAGTAATTAAAATTGATAAAAATTGTACGCTTGCGATGTTTAGTGGAACAAAGATAAGATAGCATTTAACTATTGATTACTGCATATTTAAATAGGGAACAGTTTATAGGTTAGCAGTGTAGATTTGCAAAGTGTTTTCGGCATTAATTAGCTTACTGGGGCAATTTAGAATCTGCACCAAGAATATACAACAGAAAAATATTTCTACACACACACACACGCACGCACGCACGCACGCACGCACGCACGCACGCACGCACGCACGCACGCACGCACGCACGCACGCACGCACGCACGCACGCACGCACGCACGCACGACGCACGCGCACGAGCGCGAGCACGAGCACGAGCACGCGCACGAGCACGAGCACGAGCACGAGCACGAGCACGCGCACGCACGCGCACGCGCACGCGCACGAGCACGCGCACGAGCACGAGCACGAGCACGGCACGCGCACGCGCACGCGCACGCGCACGCGCACGCGCACGCGCACGCCACGCACACGCACACGCACACGCACACGCACACGCACACGCACACGCACACGCACACGCACACGCACACGCACACGCACACGCACCACGCACACGCACACGCACACGCACACGCACACGCACACGCACACGCACACGCACACGCACACGCACACGCACACGCACACGCACACGCACACACACACACACACACAATATATATATATATATATATATATATATATATATATATATATATATATATATACATAAAAGTAAATACATAAAAGTAAATATTTTTATATACATAATAAGATTCCCCCGAATGGGATTCGGACCCTTGTATATAACAATTTTCAATTTTATATTTACAAAAATTATGAATGCTAATTCATTAAATTGTCCAAGGATTTTTATTATTATTATTATTATTATTTAATTAGCTTGTTATTGTACAGTGTGTACTTGCCAGTTGTCAAAAAAAAACACTTTAAAATATATCAAAATAGACAAAATTCGGCTGATAAAAAAACGTATAACATAACATACATCCACAACTAATACAATTATATCACGGGTACTGGTGAGTTAAAATACTCTTCCAGGGAACAATTTGAATTATTCACAAGTAGATTTTTGATTGTTGTTTTGAGGAGTAAACTTTTTAAGGCACGAATATTTTGAGGCAATATAAGGTAAACTTCCATATTTTTGAGACTTTGTTAAACGGAAGTACATAAGTTAAATATAACTTTGGTGTGTAATTGGTAATATATATATATATATATATATATATATATATATATATATATATATATATATATATATATATATATATATATAATCTGAGGAATAATTTGATATTTAGGTAACGTTATTAAACAGTCAGAAATTCTCACAGCAAAAAAAGAAGCAAACTTAACAAAGGCTAATCATGTTTTAACTCAACGTGTAGCAATCCCATGTATTTACATAATTGTTGCAAAAATTTCTATTTAAATAATTTACATTAAAGAGATCTTGATGTAAAATTTGGGAAAATTGTATTGTAATAAATTCACTCATCCATGATAATAAGTTGAATTTATTAATTTAATTTTATTAAAAAATATTTTTGTAATTTTAAACAGAGAAATTTTGGTTTCACAGAAGCTTCTGTTTGCTCTATTTAATTTAACTTCAGTATCTAGATTCTTAAATGATACGCCAAGTCAACAAATCGGTAAGGTATCTACAAAATTCGAGTAATGAATAATTTCACTATTGTATTTTTTAGGTTCTAATGTGTTCAAATTCTAGATAGATACCTACCAATATAACAATTAATCTTAACCAAACTAAACGTCTAAAGCTAAATACTTATGATCTAAGACCTATAATTAATAGTGATTGCCCAATTTTCACAATGCGAAATGCTTATATGTGGCACGGTTGGATTTTCAGATCCATTATTTGAAGGTAGTTCGATGTTTTCAACACGGACGTTAGTAGAAGGGGGCCAGAATGGGAGAATATGGAGCGGGAGAAGCCACGTTCCCTGACGGATAGGACAAAATGGAGTGGGGGTCTAGGTGGGGATAGGGGTGGGATTGGCTTCTTTTTGAGGGCGTTTTTCAACCGCTAGGCGGCGTTTAGTCCTTTGGTAATATTAAGAGACTTTTTGGAGGTCTAACCCCTGGTTAAGTTTGTTGGATTCCCATAGGGTGTGGTCTAGCGGCCATTATGGCAAGGTTACGAGGGAGGCTAAGACTAGATAAGGCCATTATGGCTTCATAAGGTGGGGGGCTAAGACTAGGCCACACCCATTCCTTTTACCTGATTGGTTGTTCGTATATTTGGGCGGAGCTAAGACTAGGCTTGTGATTGGGCCTTAGCCCCACTACTCAGCAGCTGTGCTATGATTGGAGGATTAAATATCTGCATTCTGAGTGGTTACGGCGGAAAATTTGAATTTGTATTCTAATCAGGAGACCTAATGCTAACTTATACGACAGGTATAAGGCTTCGCAACTTGCTTTCGGGTCTTCGCCCCCTGGACCCCTTCGCAGCAATTTATAATTTGTATTCTAATAAGTGGACCCTAATGCTAACTTGTAAGACAGGTGAAGAGCTTCGTAACTTACTCTCGGAGATTCGCCACCTTGTCCTGGCCCCTAGGTGTGAAATTTGAATTTGTATTTAAGTCTCTGCAGGTTAAGGCGGTAAATTTGAATCTGTATTCTAATAAGGTGAGCCCCTTGGCGCAAAATCTGAATTTGTATTTAAGTCTCGGCATTATGTTTGGTTATGGCGGGAATTTGAATTTGTATTCTAATAAGGTATAGCAACTTGCTTTCAAGCCTTCGCCCCCTGGAGGAAAATTTGAAATAGTATTTAAGTCTTTGCAGGTTATGGCGGGAAATTTAAATGTGTCTTCTAATGCTAACTTATAAGACACTTGTCTTATAAGTCAGGCAGGTCTTTGCTTTTGCGGCTTCGCCCCCGTTGTCATTGCCCCCTTGGCGGTAAATTTGAACTTGTGTTTAATTCTCTACATTCTAATTATTTATTGTGAGAAATTTGAATCTGTATTCTGATAAGGGGACCTAATACTAGTTTCTAAGACAAGTAAAAGGCCTTCGACACTTGCTCCTGGGCCTTCGCCTCCCGGTTGGAAATTTGAATTTGTGTTTCTGCATTCTGATTGGTTACGGAGGAAAATTTGAATTTGTATTCTAATAAGAGGCCCTAATGCTAACTTGTTTGTTCTAGGGTCGTCTCTCCTTGTCAGGTCTTTGCCTCTAGGCGGGGAAATTTGAAACTGTATTCTAATAAGAGGGCTTAACGCTAACCTCAAGACAGGTATAGGATGACGGAACTTGTTCTCGTGTCTTAACCCCCTTGTCAAAAACACAGGAATTAATGAAATCAGCCGAAGCATATCAGACCAGATCAAAAAATTTCGAGCAAATTAAACAAATCAATTAATCAAAGCAATTAGTCATAGCAGTCAAATCAATCAATATCGATCAAATCAAACAAGAAGCTGCGCTAACAATTCTTCATAACCTTCAGGTAATGATTCTCCCACTGTATATACCTAGCTCATATGAGCGAACGCTTACTTTGTAGATAAGGCTAACCTACACTCAGAGCTGGTACTCCCCCTAAACGCGAGGACACAGGAGTGGGAAAACAGTCGATCGTCCGCAAAGCAATCTCAATCAAATCATAACTTACAGGTCGCAAAAATCAGCTTACAATTCAAAAATACAGGTCTGGCGTAACTTACATCTTGTTAAAATTAATCACAATATAAAAATACATGAGATACCCTTCGACATTACTGTCACCAAATTAGCATGTAACACTTTAAACTGGTAAAAATACCTACACAATGAAGGATATAACCAAACTCGAAATCAGATTACTATATTATTTTACATACAAGGAATGCCTTAGGGTATATACCTCTGCCAAAAGGGCCCTAGATTTATAAGTGAGCTTGAACGCACTATTTCGTTTTTGAAAATGGGGGCAAATAAACAAGCTAACGTCCATTTTCAATTTTGATAATACACGCATGATTTGAAACTAACACCGACTTCATTTCGTAAGGCAGCTGCAGGATCTTGTGTTTAAGTGTACACTACGCTTATCACTATCATTAGACAATCATAATAATAATAATATTAATAGTATCACTCAAATTCGGAAATACCTCTGACTAAAAAGGTCCTAAACAGGTTTGAACGCACTGTTTCGTTTTGAAAACGGTCAAACTCCCCAGGGGTAAATAAACAAGTTGACTTTCATTCACAATTTTGGTAATACACATGTGATTTGAAACTAATATCTGTTTTATTGCGTAAGACAACTATGGGCCTCCGTGTTTTTATTTTACCCAACGCATTATCATTAGCCAACCATAATAACAATGTCAGTTAAATTAGCGTGTAACACTATTGTTGAGTTTTGCACACAGTGATAAAAATACATTATACAAGTAAAGCAGTAAAAAAATAGCTATACAACAACACGTATAACCAAACTTGAAATCAGGGCTCTAGCAATTAAATAAAGTAAATAAAATATGTGTTAGGGCTAAAATAAAAAAAAGATCACTTACTGTGTTTGCTGCTGATAATCGCATTGGAAGAATGTATTGACACGGTCACACTCACAGAACACTCAATTTCGACGGCTTGTTTATAACTGAATAATATAAAGTACTCATAGGACCCTGTGTTTTATTTCACACTACGCTTACCATTATCATTAGTCAGTTTTAATAAAAATTTGCGGCACGAAATCTGGGGCGTGCAGTCTTGTTTTCCGCCTAAACTTTATTCGCGAGAATACTATTGGACTCATCTCAAACGGTGGATACAGATTGGGTGACAATCAATCGAGGATTGCTATTCAATGGCTTCTCTGGCTCGAGCATTCTGAAGGCAGACGTATTCAGCATGTCGGGAACGCGCGTGAAGTACTGTTAAGGGAAGGTATCCTGGTTGATGGGTTTGTTAGGTTAGATTAATAAACGCACGGTTTTAGGCTAGGACAATGCTCGCCAATCTCGTACAGGTTGTAGCACCGGAACAAACAAGGAGGTCCGACAAGAGGACGGAGATCTGACAAGAGACGAAGACTTGAGAACATGTTCCAGTATCCTAGTCTAAAACCGTGCGTTTATTAATCTAACCTAACATTGTACGTATATTGATCTAACCTAAGATTTTGCGTATACTAATCTAACCTAATAATAGTATAGGGGGTGTGAGCGTTTGTGTGTGTGTGTGTGTGCGTGCCTGTGTTCAAATCCATCCATCAAACAAATCAATTAAAGTCGTGATTGAAAATAAACAAATACCTGAGAGTCAAACAAAAAACGGGTGCAAGTCTAAGAGAGAGAGAGAGGCGTGAGACCTGAGAAACGTGAAGGGGAGAGACGGGAGATACGTGAGAGATGTGAGAAATGAGCTAAACAAGAAAGACAGGGGAGAGGAGAGAAACGATAGAGACGAGGGATACGGGTGAGGAGATGGAGACGAGATAGACGAGCACGATCAACTTTTATTACAGAAAACATTCGCTAGTTTAAAAATACATTACTAGACGGCGTCGCAAACAAGTCTGCTTAAAAAATAAGTGTAATCACACGCGCAAAGAACGTGAACATCATATTTCCATTTTCATGGGTAGTCCAACTTTTCGCGTAATTAGGTAATTAGGGTTTTTAGATGTACTTGAATAGTGAAAGGTTGTTATTGTGGTTACATACTTAGAGAAATTTAGAAAATAATTACTTTATGCTAATATCTATCGGACGCCTATGAGTACTTTATATGATTCATTTATTAACAAGTCGTCGCAATTGAGTGTTCTGTGAGTGTGACCGTGTCAATGCGTTCTTCCAATGCGATCATCAGCAGAAACCACGGCAAGTGATCGTTTTTTATTTCAACACATATTTTATTTACTTTGCTTAATTGCTAGTGCCCTAATTTCAAATTTGGTTATACCTCTTGTTGTATAGCTATTTTCTTTCTGCTTTAGTTGTAAAATGTATTTTATCACTATATGCAAAACTCAACAATAGAGTTAGAGTTAGAGTTACACGCTAATTTGACTGACATTATTGTTATTATGGTTGGCTAATGATAATGCGTTGGGTAAAAATACAAAGGCCTATAGTTGTCTTAGGCAATCAAACAGGTGTTAGTTTCAAATCACATGTATATTACCAAAATTATAAATGAAAGTCAAATTGTTTATTTACCCCTGGGGAGTTTGGCCGTTTTCTAAACGAAATAGTGTTTATAAAATCTAGGGCCCTTTTAGTCAGAGGTATTTCCGAATTTGAGTGATTTTATTAATATTATTATTATGACTGTCTAATGATGTCTAATGATAAAAATACAGGGTCCTATAGCTGCCCTAGGAAAAGAAATCGGTGTTACTTTCAAATCATGCGTGTATTATCAAAACTGAAAATGGAGGTTAGCTTGTTTATTTACCCCCGGGTATTTATCCATTTTCAAAACTAAATAGTGCGTTTAAGCTTGCTTATAAATCTAGGGCCCATTTGGCAGAGGTATTTACGATAAGGCATTCCTTGTATGTAAAATAATATAGTGCCCTGAGTCTGAGTTTGTTTATATCCATTATTGTATAGGTATTTTTATCAGTTTAATTGTGAAACGTATTTTTAGCACTGTATGCAAAACGCGATAATAGTGTTACATGCTAATTTTGTGTTGGTATATTGACAGTAATGCCGGAGGGTATCTCATGTATTTTTGAATTATGATTGATTTTAACACGCTATAAGTTACGCCAGCCCTGTATTTTTGAATCGTAAGCTGATTTTTGCTGATTGATTGAGATTGATTTTCGGATGATCGACTGTTTTCCCACGCCTGTGCCCTCACGTTTAGGGAGAGTACTAGCTCTGAGTTTCGGTTATCCTTATCTACAAAGTAAGTGGTAGCTCATAGGAGCTGGGTATATACAGTGGGAGAATCGTTACCTGAAGGTTATGCAGAATTGTTAGCACAGCTTCTTGTTTGATTTGATCGAGATTGATTGATTTGACTGTTATGATTAATTGCTTTGATTAATTGATTTGTTTGATTTGCTCGAGATTGTTTGATCTGGTCTGATATGCTTAGGCTGATTTGATTAATTTCTGTCTTTTTGACAAGGGGTCGAAGACACGATAACAAGTTCCGGCGTCCTATACCTGTCTTGCAGGTTAGCGTTAAGCCCTCTTATTAGAATACAATTTCAAATTTTCCACCTAGGGACAAGGACCTGACAAGGGGCCACGACCCTAGAACAAACAAGTTAGCATTAGGGCCTCTTATTAGAATACAAATTTAAATTTCCCTCCGTAACCAATCAGAATGCAGACTTTTTAAATTTCCCTCCATGGGGTTCACGACAATGGGCGAAGACCCACGAACAAGTTTCGATCACAAGTGCGGCGAAGCCCCGAGAACAAGTTGCTAAGCCCTACACCTGTCTTACAAGTTAGCATTAGGCCCCCTTATTAGAATACAAATTCAAATTTCCCGCCGTAACCAATCATAATGCAGAGACTTACTCCTCCAATCATAGGACAGCTGCTGAGGCCCAATCAGCATCCAGAGGGGTGGTCTCAACCAATCAGATGAAGAGATGGGTGTGGCCCAGTCTTAGCCCCTCCTTAATACACGTACAACCAATCATGTAAAAGGAATGGGTGTCGCCCAGTCTTAGCCCGCACCTTAGTGAAGCCATAAGGGCCTTATCTAGTCTTAACCTCCCTCTTAACCCTGGTGGCCACCAGACCACACCCTAGGGGTATCCAACCAGGGGTTAGACCTCCAAAAAGGCTCTTAATATTGCCAAAAGGAGCTTAATTAGGGGCTAAACCCCGCCCAGGGGTTGAAAAACGCCCCCGAAAAGAAACCGACCCCACCCCTAGTCCCACTCAGGCCCAGTTGTATAAAGCCTACAGTTGACCGACGGTTGAGCAACCCCTGGTTCACTGTCAACCAACGGTTGAGTTACACTTGTGTTGTATAACCGCCAGTTCAGCTACGGTAGACTAACCTTCGGTTGAAAAATCCTTGTAATAGTTGGTATACATGGGATTTTCTTGCAGCCAGTCAGAATCAGAATAAAGTTCGTCACTGATATGCAATAACCTCTAAATTAAAATTTTGTCTCGTTTTCTCTAAACTCGTGTTTCATTTGTAATCTTTGTTTCTGTGTTTTATCGTTATTATTTTTGTTATTAGTTTTTGTTAATATTACTGTTAATGGCTTTACGTTCGAAATCGAAAAGTAATTCAAAACGCGTGGTTTTCAGCGATGGTGATGTATGTACGTTAGTAAATTTGGTTTATAAACATAAAAATACAGTGAAGTGTAAAAAAAACTGATGTACATACGTGGAAAGAAAAGGTAAAAGATAGCTACTATTTTAAGGAGAATAAATTAATACATCTATATTACAGGATGGAGTATGGAACAAAATATGCGAAGAATTTAGTAGCGGTGCTACTGAACCGAAAACAGTGGAACAGCTGCGTACTAAATATGATAATTAAAGAAAGAAACGAGGCGCTATTTTGCGAGACAACGACAGAATTTGTATAGGACAGAGAGTGGGCCGGTTGAAGATGACGTTAGAGCGATCATAAGAGATATTTATGAAAAGATCAAGGCAATTATAAATCTATCAGTACAAGGAATGGAGCCTCGACTGGGTGATAGTGATAGTATAGGTATGTAACAGAAGTTTTTGAAAATGTGTACTTTGTTCTGTTCTTTCAATGTTTAAATTACAGCATTAACAGCTAGTGAAATACCACCTACAGATGTGCTACGATGTAAAGGTGATCTAATGTTTGAATGTGAGCCGCTGCATGGAAATTCGGAGAACTGTGCACCACCTGCCACTGGTGATATTACAGCTACAACTATAGTAGAAAATCAGTGCAACATCACTAATGTAAATATTAAGTTTCAAATTTCACAATTTTACGTAATATTATTGTAGATTGATGATGCTGATAATGCTAACAATATACAAATGGATGTAAATAGTGATGGTATAAAAATAAATGGTAGGTAACTGGCTATTATATCTTCATGTATTTTAATATATGAATGTTATAGAATGGAGTACATATAGTGCTGCACTTTTAAAAACTAAGAAACAAAAAATTCTAAGGGTGCAAAAAATGCAGAAACGTAACAAAGTTGGTATATTTACAAGTGCATTTTAACTGTTCATTGCTAACTGTTTTGTAGCTGGTTCAGCATCTATGAAGGCATTACAAGAAGTAACAATTGCGAAATCAGAACTATTAGCACTGAAGAGCAAGTTGTTAATAAAGGAAGATAAACGTAATGAATAATTACACAAGGAACGTTTAGAAGGACATCGTTTATTGAATGAAAAATTGCACCTGCAAAATATTAAAAAGAAGTTGAAAATGAATTATTATCTTTACAAATGCAAAATTTAAAAACATCATTGTAAATTATTACTAATCTTTTTGATTATTTAAAATAAATGTATTATTACATAACCTTAAATTGTTTCAACCGTCGGTTGAATACGTCAAACGCTACTCGCACTGTCGGTTGGCGAAACCGTCAGTTCAACCTTCGGTTTGATGCCAACCGGACTTTATACAACGCAATCCTGCAATCAACCGTCGGTTCAGTCTCAACCTGTGGTCAACCGTACATTATACAACCGGCTCTTAGACCCCTCACTCCATTTTGTCGTATCCGGTCAGGGGACGTGGCTTCCCCCAGTCCATTTTGTCCCACGCTGGCCCCCTTCTACTGATTTGTTAGCTATCGTCACCATCTCCAGCTGTCCATGTGTTGAAATGCTGCCGGTGCTTGCTGATGGCAGTGATATGGAACTGTTTTCCCCGACTAATTTGTTCGCTATAGCAACTCTTGTTTTTAGCGAATCTTTTATATAAGACTCGGCAACAGTGCTGTTGTCGCCATGCCGCTTTATAGTAGCTATATTGGCTCCACCACCTACTAGTAATGTATTACTACTGCGAATAGTGTCCTGTGTAAGCCGAAGGATTATCCAATTTCAAAAAAGTTGCGATTTTGGAAGGAATGCGTCCAAATGTGTGAATACCAACAGCCTGAGCCGTGCATTTGTTGTTGGCATAATACAAAAAGAAACGATCCAGTTGTACTGTTGGTGGTCGTAAAGATGTATATTTTCCGCAGGATACTAATCCCGGCCTGCTCTGTGATGCAAGATGTACGTGGTTAATTGATTTCATATCAGGAACTCTAATTATTGTAACATCCCCACGATCTTGCACATTTAGCACCGCCATTTTAGCCAATTCGTTTTTGCGGCAAGCTGCACACATTCCAATCAATAAAACCGTCTAAAAGTGAAAGTGTATAGTAGGGTGTTATATTAAGATTAGGTTAGATTAAGTGAGAATTAAGGAATTACCTTTAATCATTAGGTACTGCTCATCTTTAGCTTCGTGAAGAAATTTTTCAATTTCTTCAATTTATAGCACTTTGGATTTCTTCATAATATAAGCGGTCTTCGTTTATTTTAAAAAAGCTATTCATTTTGTGTACTTTTCCATGTTAAAATTGTGATTGATATTTAATGGAGATTTTAGCATTGAATAACAAGTCCTCCACATAGTTGATGGTTTTAAACTTCTTAATTTTTTTTCAGAATATGCTAACAAAGCATATTCACAATAAGTTGCCACAGAATTGTCGCTACACCGTTTAATAAAACTTGCCTATTCCTTTCAGCAGCGACTTGCTGATTTGGAGGGCAAAAATTATTAATAACGCCTTCTGCGTCTACTTTAACATGTTCGGGTACTGAATCCATGAGGTCTATGTTTACAATACTAGAACTATTGTACTATATGTACTTACATTCTAGTTTAATTACTTTTATTAATAAAATGACACAATTCCACAAATTTGTGGAAAGAAAAAATTTGAAATTTTCAAATGATTACTGTCAGTATTGCCAATTTAATTTCAACGGGTATGGAATTTTAAAAAGTACAACAATTTTGTTTATAGATTTTAATAACAATTGTTGACGTCACCACAAAAAATCTTGTGTATCACTCTGCCACAAAATCGTTTGCGAGTACTCATAAATTTCCAGGCCTCGATATCGCCTCGGCATGCAAAGTTTACTCGTACTCACAAACATCCATTTTCTGGCCTTGTAATACAAAAAACTATTAAATGAACTATTCCGCTACATTGCTTTATGTTAAAATTTCTGATTATTGAAAGGGATTTATGTGTTTAGTGTTTACATATAAAACAAGCTGTTTCCCCTAAAGCGCACATGAGAAGTTTTTCATGTTCTGAAAATGTCACTGATTTGAAAATTGGTATATAGGGGTTATCGTTTAATTCCTGGTCAATATAAAATATTTTCAAGATGGCCAGTTATACCGATAGTAAGTATCAACTTCGTCATTTTGGAAGGGGACTTATATTTTTTATTGCGTTTTCAGATTCCTAACGTCTTTTTACGAGGAATCTCATCAGCTTTCCCTATATCTAACTTTAGCCGTTTTCAATATATTTACACTTTGTTGAAAATGTTCGTATATTCCTTTTCAAAAATCGTCATTTTTACTATTTTCGAATTCAATTTGGCCATTTTGAAGAGGAAGGTTGGATCTTTCTTTTGGTGTAATCATAACTGGACAAAAATTAATCTAACCTCCAAAATTTACCGTACGTTTAGGAAACTTCAAATACTCTTAACTCATTTTTTTCGAATGAAATGCCACAATTTCTTCTTCATCAAATAAAGGAACAAGAAATTCTAAATTGATCTGTATTAATATTCCCTATACCTACGTTTTTAGTTTTCAAGTAATGATTTTTTTTAAAGATGTGTGCAAAGTTATTCGAACCAAGATTGATGCATTTATTCTGTATTTATGGAAAATGTGACATTGTGGATTCGACAACAAATATCCTTACTTGCCACCCCTGAATAGATAGAAATTCGAAAAATTGAAATAGAATTTCGTACAGTTTGCACAGGCGAAAGCTGCAGGAAAGTGAAATAAACCTGTAACTGGGGAAAAGCATTGAAATTACTGTGCTGCGCTATTTTTATGGACATCCACATGGGCCAATCCTAATAGCTGCAATAGATCTGGATCTGCCAGTGAAATCTGTGCATAGCGTTTTAAAGAACAATAAAATGCATCCATGTTCCATTATGTCAGTACATTCACTACTACCTAGAGATTATAATCGAAGAATCGAATATTGTTAAAGTATTTTTATAAGAATGCAGGAAGATCCATGGTTCCTACAGGAAATTATTGGAACCTACGAATCAAAATTTAGTAGAGAAGGAATCATCAATCGACGGAATCAACATTTTTGGGCACACAATAATCCAGAAGTACATTTTCAACATATATTTAGTGTTCTCTATGATGATGGATAATCGGATTGCCTTCGAAATTTATGATGAAAATTTAACATGTTGGTATCGGATACATGGTGTACCAGCACATCCTACGTAACAAGTCGGCCAGCAATTAACAGATATTTTTGAAGATCGATGGTGCATAGCAGAGAAGAACTGATGCGGCGAGTTACAACAACATTCATGGAGTTGGATTTAGAACAAATTAGAAGAGCGCAAACAACAGAAGTTCATACCAAAGTTTTGAAATGTCTGGAAAATAATGGACAACACATAGAATACCTTCAATTTATTAATCATCTGAATATTTCACCACGATTTCAGTGTTCAAGTTTTTTTGTGTTACAATTAAATATTGTTAGTTAAATTCCATAAATGCAGAATAAATCATCAAATCTTGGTTCGAATAACTTTGAACCTCCAATTTTCCTTCGATTTATCGAATTAAACATAGAACAATTACCCTAAAAAAAGACGTTTGTTATACAGAGTTATGATATTTCTCATTACCATGGCAATGGCGATTCATATACGAGTGCAGTTCTAAAGCTAGTGATGAATTTCCTGCAATATTATCAAAACACATTTTTTGAAAACTATATAATATAGGTATAGGGAATATTAATACAGATCGATTCACCAATTATTGTTGCTGTATGTGATGAAGAAAAAAATTTGGCATTTCATTTGTGAGTTAAGGGTAGGTAGGTAGTTAGGGTAGGTAGCGGATCGAGAAAATTTTATTATTGTAAAAAAAAAAAATTTAATCGCAATTGTTATCGAGAAAGAAAATGTAATGAATGGGTTTTAATAACTTGTTAATAAGGCGTAATTTCATAATGTTTTTCGGAATATTTTATTTTCAGTATTTTATCTGTCTAATATTTGAATGGTTGTAATTAAGGGCTGAAAAGAAAAAGATAAACATATGTTCGGGCAGGAATCAGGCGTACTTTGGAAGCTGCCTTTACCGAAAGACGATCGAATCGTTGAAAATTTCTATACACACAGATTTTGAGTAAAAACGTCGCCAGTTACTTCAAAACAAAAGACGTATTGGTTTGTTACTTTGAAATTCGAGACCTGTAGAGTTCGATATGGACGAGTGCATATTTTAAAAATTAATACTCCTTTTAATAATAAATATGAAGATATTCCCATGTAATATTTGAATTTTTAAAAATCGGGGCGGATTTGGGAGTAAAACAGTTATTGCAGTTGGAGATTCGATTGAGTCGTGTCGTTCTGATTACAAACCATAATTGTAAACAGTTGTGGCTATCAATATACTATAATTTCCGTTTTAATAAAAACTAAAAACGCGAATTTGTACTTTTCTTTTTTTTTTATTTTAATGTAAGTTTTTCACAAAATTATAAGTGGCCCGGTAAACAAAAGTAGCGTAAAATAATCACAAAGTTCGAAGTTTTAGTCCGCGAAGCGGGCGTGTAAACAACATCTATAAATAATCGCCGCCGTCTTAGTTTAAACCGCGTATCGTAACCCGTTAGGTATTGGTGATTAAGCGATTAATTAAAGGATTATATTCAAACGTAAGTAGGTATTTGAATGTAGATTAAAGCTCGAAACAAGCAATTCAACAAGACGGTCTAACCTATTAAAAGCGGTCATTGCCTTGCAAATAGTTGCTATTTAGTTATCACGAGATATTAAATCGCACTGAATAGTCTCTTGATAAGAAAGGGTAGCAATTTAATTGTCAATACGCCATCTCGCAAGCACGCTTATTAAGTTGAAATCTGTTAAAAGAAAAAGGACTCCGCGTCAGATAGTACAATGTGCCGCCCCCCTCATTAATGGCATTGTTGATTGTTTACTAACATTTTCGACCGCGCGGACTTAATGCGTGGACAAACGTAACACGATAAACCTCAGTTAATTGTTGTTATTAATGATACAGGTGTTTACAAATACTGATCCTGATGCCATTAAAACTTCATCGAATTCCATCTTTACTGTTAAACTAACCCGTCCTTATTGTTTTTAAATGCGGAGGGTTGGATAGATGAACGTGTAAGCTGAGAAAGTGATGCCGTCACTCAACATTTCGCGTCATTGCTTGCGGGCAGATATCGGTCACTTTGTTAACATAATTGAGTTATTTGCACCTTACCCTTGCAAATAATTGTTTTAATGTTTTTTTTTGTATCTTGGATTTAGCCAACTTAATTAGAATTGTTTGTCTACGAACTGATTTTTTTATATATGTAATTTGTTGTAATTTTACGTATGTACGTTTGTGCTTTTATTCACGATACTATTGTGTATGTGTAAACTCCTTGCCTATTTTTTGTGTCCTTGTGTAAGCATAGTTAAACTGCATTGCAGTTACCTTATTGCTACCTGTTTGTTTTTCTGTTTGTTGTATTTTATGTGTAACTTAATCTGCATTATTCTTTTCCTATTTACTTTATTGTTAACTTAAATGCAGGCATTATTGTTTGTATAACGGCCACCTGTTTGGTGTCCCAACTTGTATTCTGATTTATTTATGACCAATTGTGGGTGTGATTTCATTGTTTGTTTGTTTTTTATTATGTTTATGTGTAGTTAAACTGCTTTTATTTTTTTCTGTAACTTATTTTTATAATTTTGTTGTATTGGCGTATTGAACCTTTCCTTTGTTTTTTTTTGTTCATTGATTTATTAATGTACTTGTAAAATTGCTAATTTATTAATAAACTGGGTTTTCTTGGTGGTTCATTTCCAATTTCACAAATTAGAGGGTTAAACCAACATTGCGCAAACCTCGTTAATTGTAATTTGAGTAGTTTCATTGTTTACATATCCCACAATAATGCAACACTTAACCTCATCCAATCCTATCTCATTCACATAACACAGCGTAGCCTACCACTAGCCGGCAAATTCCATTTACCAGATTTGGGTGTTGCGACTAATTCAATATCAGATAAATACAAATTCTGATGTTTTAGTGATTGACAGGAAATTGAATGTAAGGCAAGGAAATAATTTTTGAGTAAGAGCAGCATTATTGTCAGTAAAGTCAAGGTACACACCTTTGCGATTTTTTTCTTGAATTTGCATTTAATTATTGAGAGTAATTTCAAACTACACTTTTAAGGATAGGGTCCTCGGAACACTATAGAATAAATATAAGAATATACCATTTAAAAACCTAAAAGCTAAGTATTTTAATTACGAATTTAAATTAATCTTAGGTAAGTACGTTAAGCACGATATAACTTATTTGCTAACCTAAAATTCATTATCATATTATAATTTAACTCTGTTTATACTTCAACTGAAGTTGTACAATGAATTTTAAGGATGTATGACTCATTCCTTTGTTTAAATGCTAATGTTCAAATTGACTCTCGTTGAAATGTATTCTAAACTAATCTTACATGTTACCTCTTACCCATACTATTTCTTTTACTCTTATAATCTATGATTTTCTGTACATTTCTTAAATCTTCTATTTTTAACGTAAATCCTAACATCAATTAATTGTTTACAGAACTTTTAACAAAAATATCACCCTTTTCTTAATTACAACTACCTCTTCCTAATGCTCAATGTATTTCGAGCTGGAGCGTTGATGTCTTCAAGACCTACAATTCGATCTACAAGTCTTGTTGGGCTCAAAATAGCCCGTAAAGAAATCAAATACAGCATCACTTACACTTGTGAACCTACATTAAAGGCGTAACATATTTTATTTTTAATTTGTTCATAGCAACATGTAAACACATTTTTTATCTGTCATAATTTAATCTCATATACTATAAGCCCCTTTCTTGGAAAACGTGGTACTTTACTAATTACTAAGCTATTTGCTTTGGCCTGGCATAGCTTCGTCGAAGATGGGATGAAATTGCAAAATCACTGACAACCTGAAGATCGTAACAAGATACACTATTTTATTTCCTGTTTGTTATAAATATAACCATTTGACTTAAATCTAAAATATTTCACTTACTCTAATTAGAACACAAATAATAGAATTCAAAACTATCTCTAAAAGGAAAGGCGAGATCACTAGGTAGTCCTCCAAGGAATCGGAAAGATCGGCGACGGCGGACGGGTCTCTGGATATTTTGGATGTCTATGGGTTAGATGATTATTATACAGAACGTGCTTTAAGATAGCAAGTCGCCGGGTTGACGTTAGGTAATTGTAAATAATCAAAATCAAATTAATAGTTAAAACGAAAAGCTTTCTCAAAAGAAATCAATACATTTGGTTTACCTTATATTTTCCGAATTTTAATTTTAAACGATCCAAGAGCTCGTATATAAAAGAATATTTAAGTAAATATATTCTGGGAATTTAGCAAAGGGTTGATAATGCGCTTTTATGAGTACAATGACTTTATATGTCGGTCACTTGGCCAGCAGGTGTTATTGATATCTGCTTGTTTGAAATGAATTACGAATGTTTCTTTTATTTATTTAGCAATAATTACTTTTACGAATTGTTATGCTTGCGTATTTATTAAAATAGATTACTGGAGTTTATATTGTATTTTCTATGCAATTAATTATTTTTATCGCTTTATGGAAATAAAATATTATACAGAACGGGATTCTCTTTGAGAAAGTTGGATCAGGATTTCTACTTTATAGTAAAATACGCATAAATTTAAGGAATTTAATTTCTTCTTCGGGAAAACTGCATGCGATTAATTTTTATCGCTTTTCAGAAACTATACAGGAACGGAAGTATGAAATCGGAATTTCAACGTTATAGAGAGTTCTTTTAATTTCTATTTGTAAAGAACTGATTTATTCTCTCGGTAAACGGATTTTGATACTTTAACCAGTGTTCTGGATACGAACTGTAGTTTGTATTAAGGACCGTGACTGGATTTAATTCTGTATCTGGGCACGAGACGCAGGCTTTCTCGTGTTTACGGACTGGAATACAGGATGACAATGGTCTTAGTCAGGATAACATGACAGTAAGCGAATTTCTGGAGATAATTATATAATCTTTTTTCTGTACACTTTACTGGCCTCTCGGTTCGGACATGTTTATGTTAGGTATGTGTGTTAGGAAAGGATCAATTAGCCAAGCGGACGTACGCTCCATTGGTTAATTAGACGGATGCTAGAATGAACAGGCATACGCCTTTCAGACAGGTAAAGGAAGTACCACTACAGGCATACGCCTTAGGGGATAATTCCCTCACCCTAAAAGCAAAGAGGAGGATTTTGTGTAATAGGATAGGTTTGTTTACACGGGCTTACACTCCAGATAAGTGTCAGTGTACAGGTGTTGCGGTGTTTTGCAGACAAGATCGATTGATAATCTACCAAAGACAGAGTAGAAATCTCTATAACAGGAAACTGATCGGAAAGATATGATAGAAAGGTTTATAACTTACCCCAAAATGGGCCGGCATGTAGAAGTAAAATAAATTCGGCGGCTAAGTAGGTCGATGAAGACCTTAGGGCGGAAGCAACAAGATATATGAGGATTTCAGGGCAGAAGTCAACAAGACAGACGAATCTCGCGTCGCGGTTCTGCTTATATAGTACGCTCTTTATCTTGATTGGACGAGAGAATGGAGGTGGCGCTTTTGTGGGGTTCTTACGTCAAAATCTGAAACGATTCCTGATTTACGGGAGAAGGGGTAAAAATTAATTATTAAACTACATTTTTCTGTAACGTACACGGATAAATTAAAATAATTAATTTGCGGATTTTTGTACAAATTTCTGGATCTTAACAATACACACGCACGCACGGACGTACGGACGCACACAGACACACACAGAAACGTAATGTAGATAAGAATTGAAGCAAACGTTCATATGGTTCAAACTACAAGGTTTTACCTGTAGTTGCATCTCTAAGTGGTATTTAAACTCATAATACCTTTTACTTGACTATTAGTGCTCTTTCAGAGCAAAGCTTGAAAAGAATACTATAACATGTTACAAAAACTGGAAAGATGCATGCACGAGCAGTTGTAGTTAATAGGTTCAAGCATTCTATAGAACTACATAACTCGAAGGTTGATAAACTGATCAGTGATGGTGACAGTGGAGTTAATAAAGATACTGTGGTATGAAATCATATGGTCCTACCTATGGTACATAAAAGAATCGAGTATCGCAATAATATTTTACAAAATTATTGTAATAAGCGGTTTCAAAAACCGGTTATTTCTTAAATCTAATGTGTTAAAATTTAGAACTGCTGTAGTATGTGCAACCAAACAAAGCAAAAAAGAAAATCTATCAATTAAAAGAAAATTGAAAAATTAAAAAAAGATATTAAATAGATACCATGATCATTATGAATAATATTTTGAATTTGATGAAAATTGTGTGCTAGTTCCATACGAAAGAGTTGAGTACATCATGCTGTTAAAAACCACATAAAGGCGTATAATAAGTGTAGATTTAATTTTTTTTATAACAATTTGGTCCTAAACAGGCCTATCGTGCCAAGGCACTCAGGAACACTTATGAGGTGGATATTGAATTGCCAAGAGATGCCTATGAACGGGCACCGTAAATGTTTTCATACTATAAGAAAAACAGAAACTAGGGAGATAATTTCAGAGTTTGGAAGCCGTGTAGAAGTATGTGCATTGCGCCCGTTTGTAACGACAAGTAAAGTTTGTACTGCATATTGATGATGTGAATTAGCGAACCCAGTATATATAACCAAGGTGGTATCAAAGAAAGTAATTCAGCAGCGCAATAGCCATTATAATAACGATAATACAAAGAAAGAACTGAAAGGATTCTTCTAAGCTCAAGGGACTGTATGTCAGAAATTAAGGACGGGCCATTTATAGGCCCAATCGCCCTTTTTTATACAATCAACGATATAGAGAGCGTACTGGAAAGCACCAACCCAGAGGTGAGAATTATAGTCTAGATGAGGTCGAAATTAGGAAGTATACAGCTGAAAGGGTTGGTCAGTCTTATCGACTCTTTTGGGAATAGGCTGAACAGCCGCTAACTTCCATGATGAGGAATATTCCTCAGAAGAGATAGAGAGCGAATATAGCTTGATAAGACTGGTATTAGTTCGGGGAAGAAATATTTAAGCCAATAGCTGGGATACCGTCTGGGCCAGTCGCC